>JARYZH020000250.1:0-401412 GCA_030021035.2 Notholithocarpus densiflorus | reverse complement strand
ACTCTTATAAAGTTACACCAGGTGTAACTTGAACCCATCTCATATATATATATATATATATATATAGATGATTGGTCAAGATAGCTACTAATTTTTGCTTTTGTATCAATAGATATATATATATATTTATATATATATATATATATATTGATGATTGGTCAAGATAGCGACTAATTTTTGCTTTTGTATCAATAGATATGTATATATATATATATATTTATATATTGATGATTGGTCAAGATAGCTACTAATTTTTGCTTTTGTATCAATAGAGAACACGCTTCCACTGAACACAACTTTTCTTAGTTCATTGTTCTTGATAGTGACAGGGAGAGTTGCGAAATGAACCCTTTTACCTACCAATCGTCCTTTCCCTTTTCTTAGTTTATTGTTCTTGTGAAGTTGAGAACCACTTCTATTTGATAACTATCTTTATGCCTATCAAAACCAAAGAAATTTCCTTAAGAAACATAAGGAAAATAGAGAATTCCCTTAAAAATCATTAGTTGAAGAAGGTTGCGTTAAATTTGTTGCTCAATAGTGCATAAATAATTATAAGCATATCCAAAATCGAATTCGACACTCACGCTCACTTTATCAATAAAATGATTTGCTTGTCTTAAACTTCAAATAAGAATAGCACTCGTATCTCTTTTCATTCTCGAAGTTCAAATATAAATCAAGCAATCAAATATGTTTTTGATAATTAAGCAATCAAATATTAGTATCAGAATTAATAAAACATTCAATAGATGCAATTTTCAAACTATTAGTACAATATTTTAGAGGACTGCCACATAATTCCATTCTTTTCACTCTATATTACTCCCAAACAAGATTACTTACATTCCATTCATTTGCATTCCTTTATTTTAAAACATCCAAATAAGGTTATTTAATTCCATTCCATTCTTTTTGTTTTTTTTTTTTTTTCCATTCATTTCTCTTGCTTAAATACATTACATTCCATTTCATTCATTTCCATTCTTTTATGATCATTCCATTCTAATCCTTTATGAACTCCCAAATGAAGGCTATCCATTCATTTCCATTCTTTTATGATCATTCCATTCTAATCCCTTATGAACTCCCAAATAAAGTCTTAGCCTTCATTTGGGAGGAGAGAATGGAATAGAATGGAAATGAATGAAAATAATAATTTTAGAATATTCTTTTATTTCCTTGTGTTGAAAGTTTTAATGGAGGGAATAAAAAGTATTTTTCCCTTGTTTGAGAGTTTTAATAAAAAGAATGAAAATTTCATTCTCTTATTTTGGAGTTTAAGTGTGAGGGAATGAAATGGATCGGAGGAAACACTTATTACACTCTATTCCCTTAAAACCTCAATTTTTCATTCCCCCCAAAATTGAGAGGACTTGGAGGGAATAGAATTAGATTTAATAATTTTTTTACTAAATCTCCCAAAATACCCCTATAGATTCAACCCTCTATTTTAAAAAAGAAGTCTAATGGTAATATTGTCATAAAATGATTTTATTCATTTCTCTTTATGATATTTCCCAACAAGGTTACTTACATTCCATTCATTTTCATTTCTTTCCATTCGTTTATTTTAAAACATCCAAATAAGGTTACTTAATTTCATTACATTCCTTTCCTTACTCAAATACATTCCATTCCTTTACATTCTTTTATGATTATTCTTTTCCATTCCATTCCATTCTCTTATGAACTCTCAAACAAAGCCTTAAAATTTGTTATGAAAATATTGTGAATATAACATTCCTAAAAAAAAAAAAAAAAAAAAAAAAAGATAAGCATCCATATAGTATAAATAAATAAGCATCCATATGTTTTCAGCTGAGAATTTACATGAGTTTAGGTTGGATTGGACTAGGTTGGACTGATGATTTTGGAAGGGAGAAGAGTAGCATTTTCCATCCTAACCTGCTATCTAGACATGGCAAAATGGGTCAGAATTTTCCGACCCGATTCGACCTAAAAAATACCCGACCTGAACCCGATTTTTTTTTACCCGAAGCAAAAATGGGTTGACTCGTGACCCAATCGGTGTTTTTTTGCAGGTCAACCCGACCCGACCCGACCCGACCTAAACTCAAACCATGTTTTAAAACTTTTTTTTTTTTTAGTAAAAAATAAAATAAAATAAAGACAATATTAGTTTAATTGTTTGTTGTGAGCTTTAAGGAAACAATTGAGACATTTACATAACTGCATACAAATTAATTGAAAGACTAATGGTTGAGCATTCTGTAATGAGTAAAGATTTTAAGATATCAAATAGCAAAGTATATGCCAAGATAATCTGGTTACAGTAGAGTTAAAAACATAGATTTAAAATTGTAGACATGTGTGAGAAATATTCACAAGTGTGAAAATAGTGAAGCCAAAGTATCAAATTAGCATAAATAACGAATGCTTAGACCTATTTTTTAACAATTTATGTCCAAAATAAACGGTTTTTCAAAATAAATTTTAATATTTCCTAGAGTGTGTGTTGCTTAACAATGATATGATATTCATAAAAGGAGACCATGTATAAATAAGTAAACAATCAAACTTTAATGTATATCTCAAATTGAAATAGAGTGCCAACCACAATTGATAATAGATTATAAAATTAATTTTCAAGATTGTAAATTTCTTATATGTTTTTATTCTTTGTCAAATGAGTTATCCAATAAGTCATTTGTAATTTTGTTTTATATTTTGGGATGTTGATATTGTTTAGAAATAAAACTTGTGTATTTGTTTTACTTATCTTTGTGTTATTTTCAAAACCCTAGGTATATAAACTTATTAATTGTTGTAGTTAATTTTCATTTGACATATTGTGATTGATTATTTGTGATATTGAGATATGTTTTTGGCTTAAAATGATTATTTATAATGTAATTACTTGTTAGTTCTAAATTCAATATTAAAAAAAAAAAAAAAATCTATTTGTTTGGTTTTTCATATTTCAGATCAAATGGGTTAATACTAAAATCTTATAAAACAGGTCAACATGATTGTCTCTTTTAATAAACAAGTCATGTTAGGATTGATGAATCCTAACTTGTTTAATAAATGTGTCAAGTTAGTGTTGACCAATATAGTTGAATACTCATGAGTCAACACAATACGAACCAGACACACGAATATGAATTGGCACCTTAACTCACCACCCCTACTCCTATTGTATAATTTAATAAACAGGTCATGTTAGGGTCGATGAATCCTAACCCGTTTAATAAATGTGTCAGGTTAGTGTTAACCAATATAATTGAATACTCACGAGTCAACACAATACGAACCCTACACACGAACACGAATTATCACCCTAACTCACCACCCCTACTCCTATTGTATTGTACCTTACCGGTTAACACCTTTTTTTTCCCTATAGAAGAAAGAACATTCAGTTATATGAATCAAACAAATGAGAAATTAGTCAAAACAACAAAGTCTAAATTTGGTGGAACAGACTCCATCCAGACTTGTAATGGAAAAGAAATTTTTGTTCTATGTGCTAAGACATGTGCAACTGTATTATCTTGCCTAACAACATAAGAGAAGGAAAAGTTCTGTAGAGAGCTTGCAACAGACACAATGTCTTTAATAATGTGGCCAACATGAGATTATTCCAAACCACCCCTGCGTAAAATGTTTATTACTACCTTTGAATCACGTTTCAATTGTAAATTGCACCGCTTGTCTAGCTACTAATAATTCATAGGTCAGTATACATCATTAAATTCACATAAATGACACCTGTTATTTTAACTTGATCATTTATACACAGAGATAAGACCAATGTTCAAAAACTAAAATCAAGGAACAAACTAACATCCAATGCCAAAATAAAGCTAAAGCTAAAATTAAGGCCTCAGTACTCCTAGGACTCTGTTAATATCTAAAAAGGTAAAATACTATTTTGATTTCTAAACTTTACCAAAAGTTTGTTTTTTATCCATAAACTTTAAGAAGTTCATTTTTCATCCCTAAAAGTTTGTTTTTTATCCTTAAACTTTAAGAAGTTCATTTTTCGTCCCTAAATTATTGAAAAGTCCATATTTCGTCTTTAAACTATTGAAAATGTTTTATTTATGTCCTTAAACTTTACTAAAAGTTTGTTTTTCATCCCTAAACTATTGAAAAAGTTCTTTTTTCATCCTTATTTTTGTCTCTATACTATTCAAAAAACTATTTACAAAGTTTAGGGATGAAAAAGAACTTTTTAAAGTTTAGAGACGAAAAATAAACTTTTAGTAAAGTTTAGGGACCAAAATAGTAGTTTACTCTATCTAAAACTACTTATGGATTGATAGCACATGCTATTTAACATAAATAATAATTTTTTTTTTTTTAGTAATGTTGTTCTAGTAACGTTGTTTAAGTATTATGGAAATACATGTGAATGAAAAAGTGTTGTGGAAATACGTGTTGCGTTGTTTAAACAACGAAAACTGTCGTTTAAACAACACAACCAAACAGGCCATAATATCTAATAGTGGTTATCAAATCTTAATTCAATATTGACATAAACTTTCCCGTGATATTTTAATATAAATTCCAACACTTGGGAGCTAACAAATATTCTCATTATAGTCATAGATGGTCAGGGTTAGGACTTAGGACAAAAGTTATATGCTAGGTGATGAACCAAATAATTCACTTCGTCCAGACAATCCACACTGGACGATCAGAAGCGCCATTAAACAGACATTTAATGGCGGAACCGTTACACACCAATAAATATAGGAGATATGGCCGTTGGAGGGGACATCAAGCCATCTCGTTGAGCCACAAGAAGACGTTACTAGAAGGGAAGACCCTATATATAAACAATATTAGACTCCTAGAAAAGGTACTCAGACACTTACATTTAAATAACAAGAGACCTGCATACTATCATTATCTTTGCTCAATATACTCAATTTTCATTTGACTTTATCATCGGAGGTTCGGTGGCCGACACCACACCAATGACCAATCAAGCAAAGTTCTATCTTTTGATCTCGTGCAGGTTCCTTGAAGCGCCAACGACGCGTTCCATTTGGACGAACATAAGCAACTGACGATTTTTGACATTATTAGTTTCGCGTCGTCTGTGGGGACGACTTCAAACCCTAGTTTGATAACATAGCTCTACCCCTTCCAACACCCAGATGGAGTCTAACACACCTCAAGATGCAACGGCATTAGCCCTGCAAATTCAGACACTCACAGCTAATATAGAGGAGCTCCTAAGTCATAAAAAAACGTGACACGTTTGTTTGTTTTGGCTAAATACCTAATATTTTAACGTTAGTTTGTCTACCTTTTTCAGTCAAAAAAAAAAAAAAAAAAAAAACGTTAGCCTCAACAAACATGGCAGGCTCATCTTTTTCATTCATAGTTTTAGTAATCTAATCAGTATCGATCCTATCTTCACATTCCACCATTTGATTGAAGAAGAACGGCCCACCACCACCACCTCCATACATTGCAATGCTCAAGAGGAAAGATGGTGAACAAATTATTAATTACACTAGAAATCCACTTTTCATTATTTTATTATTATTATTAAATATCCATAAAATATGTCACACACTAGTCAATATATGACACCTACGAAAATTCAATATATATATATATATATTAGAGCATTCGTAGCAGATGTTGCAAAAATTATGCCATTTTACCACATCAAATACTTACTTTATTATTTTACCACATCATTTTACAACATCTCATTTATCAGATGTTTTATAATTCAATTCTATATATTAAAATAATATTTACTACACATTAAAATACATTAAAATACAATAAAATAATAATTTTTGGTTTACCACATCTGTCCGTACCGTTGCAAATTTGCAACGGTACGGACACAAATTGTATAATTTTACAACATATGCAATATCTGATGGGGAGCTGATTTTCCTGATGGTGTGGGATATGTGCCAAATATTTAGCATTTGGCATATATCCCACATCTACCTACTGTGGTGCTCTTACAAACACAATTTGTGATATAATCTATCCACTCTTCAACCCATTCATTCCAATTAAAATGTTTCTTACCCACGTGTAGTTAAGAGTTCTAAAAAAAAACACCACTTTTTATTTTATTTTATCCATTTTCAATTAAAAATGATATTCTTTATGAACCTTTTCTATTCCTTTTTTTGCTCTTCCAAATAGCAACATAAATGTCGAAGTGAACATATTAATTAATCTGAAATAACCCAATTTCAAAGAATCTGTAAAAGGAAAAATTAAATGAAAAAAAAAATAGTCCTTTTGAGCACACATAATGTTGTATGGTGTACCCACATGATAAACGTTGTCACGTTCTTGACTTCTAAAAAGAAGAAGAAATAAACCTTCAGCATAGTTATCAAAACCATAAAATATACCATAAAATAAATATATTAATAAAAAATTAACAAAATTAATTAACGAGAAATGCTGTATCCACAACATTTTCACAACAAATTTTAAGTGGTAGGTTGTTATAGGTGGTTAAAAAAGTAATTTAAGTTGTGAATTCAAATTAGAGCCAATAACAACTTACCACTTATGATTTGTTGTGAAAATATTGTGGACATAACACTTCTCTTAATTAATTATGGCTAGATTTATACATAAATATGTTAATATATTAAAGACTGAAATTAATACAGTATAATTTCATAGAAAATATAAGTTTCATTGAAATATTTAGAACTTGCTTACTACTCAATAGCTCTGTATCTGACAGCTGAGTATTTCGTCATTCTAAAATATCTACTCACAATAACAATGGAAATTATAATGAGTTGCGAATAAGAGGGGAAAAAAAGTGAGCCATTGTGAGCTTAAGAGAAAGTTGGAAGGTCCTAGCCAAAAGAGAGGAACAGAGAGAGTTGGAACCATCGTCAAGAAAATGCATACCCCATCTGTTTCCAATATAACCAATATATCTCTGCTAGTTATGTTCCTTTATGTCACATCTGGCACAGAAATAACCCCATATTCCTTCAGGCAGTAATCACCCAAGGCTCTTGATAGTTTCTGAAGAACTCAATATCAGCTCATTCTTCTTTGCTTCCTTTGCCAACTTTTCTGCAATTTCCCTTACAACGTCATTCTTATAATTTCTCTTTTTCTTGATTGGTACACTTCTTGTGAATCCATCAAGATAGGAGGGAAAAATCACTATCACCTATACAACCCCATCTTACCCACCCACAGTTACGTCAGCTGCTTTAAAATAACTTTGTTAATTATTTGAAATTTTATCTAACATACAATATATTCCAAAACTTGTAAATTTAAGATTTTAAAGTCTTCATTTTATCTCTCAGCTAAACCAAAATTTATTGTTTCAATAGAACCCTATTGGATTCTCAATATATATATATATATATATATATAAAATAAATATTTAAGCACTAACCAACCATAATTGGAACAATAAGAGTATCAACATTGGTGGTGCCAAAATTTTAGCAATTTGGCATCACAAAAAGTTATTTTATCTATTTTACCACCCCACTTTACAAAAAACTCAAATTAGTGGTTTTATTTTAGCATTCAATACAATAAGATAATATAAACAGCACAATAAAATAATATAATTATTACAATAAACAACAACCACCACCACCAACACAATAAAATAATATATATTTTAATAATTTTTTTTTACCATCTTAGTTATTGTGTGCACTGTAACTTAGTAGCAAAAAGAAATGGGTTTTGCTCCATTAATGCAACCCACTTTTGCTATATTTTGATAATAAATTTAGCATTTTAGCAAAATACCTACTATAATACTAATGCTTTAAAGGCAATTCTAATGCTTTAAGAAAACATAATCATATTATTGATTTAATTCACAAAAACATGGATTTTATAATTATTTGTAGGATCTATTTGAATAAAATAACACAAACCCACATACACATCACACGTGCTACTCCAACAGAACAAATAGACTCAAATTCAAAAATCATGATAAGATTAAGGAGTCCTCCCCACCCACCCCGTACCCAATACCCACAGGAAAGTCAACGATAATCATTTGAAATCGTATATATCTACTTTTACAAATGGGTGGCCCCAAAAAACCAAAAAAAAAAAGGAGAAAGGGGAAGAAAAAGCAAAAAAAAAGAAAAAAAAAAAGACATTGAATTTAGGGTTTTATCCTTTCGAGTCTTACCTTTAACAATATCAAAAACATTTTTATCATTTTGGGAGAGTGAGAGATCTGGAAGAATGCTAGAGAGAGCGCTGAGAGAACACCAGAGAGATAACCATCTAATTTTTTTATTTTATTTTATTTGTATATATATGCTTACCTACTTTGCCGGTAACTAGTATCCATTAAAATTTTATATGAAAGGTCAGGATTAAAACACCACCAAATTTACTGTTGAGATTGAGGTAAATATTATACCAAAAAAAAAAAAAAAAAAAAGAAGAAGAAGAAAGAAAGAAAGAAAGAAATAAAGGATATAGTAGAAGGACCCTTCAATGGTTATAGAGTACAAATTATATAACAATATTAAGTATTGCATTGGTTCAAGTGAGTAACATTTTTTTTGGTGTTGTATTTCAATTTTCATATAAATATATATATATATATGTATTGATAAGAAGTATTTAATATTTTTTATTTGAACGCTACCTCTTTATTCCCATTATCTACCTATTAAAAAAAAGTATTGCTCTATGAAAATATTATATTATCCTTTAGTGGATTCGTTGTGTTGTTTTGAATAGCTGGAAAAATTTTAGTGCATAGCCGATAGTGAAGCATCTTTGATTAAAAAGTTAGAAGAAAGAAGATTAACATTTTCCATTTATGTTTTTTTTTTTCATTCTTTTTATAATAATTAATGGTTTAGACTAATTTATGGTTGGATCGACTGGACCAAAAAAATGAAGTATTCAAGCTCTGTTTAGAAAAAAAAAAAAACCCAATTGGTTAGAAGCATCTCAGATATAGATATAAGATACTTCATTCGTTTTGGTATAAAAGGTATAGGCCTATTGGGTGCTTTAAATTACAGCCCATATATTAAGCAAATTCCATTTTGAAAACCACCACCCAACGTGGGAATATCACTTTAAGAAAAGTATTAAACCAGTAATTCTTCTAAAAGGAAATGGAAATATGGTTCTAAATTAAAAATTTGTCTTTTCTTTTTTCTCTTCTTCCTATGCATCCTAATCATATTTCCTACATAAAGCCAACTAAAAATAATAATATATATTCAAAAAGTCATTTGGAAAATTAATTTTTGTATTAGATGACTTACCACTTTTTTCTTTTTCTTTTTTTATTTCGATAGTTACAAATTTACAATGTGGGATGAGAGATTTGAACATTGAATGTTATGGACACACCAACCAGGAACTAGTTAAACTACAAGATTTGCTATTAACTTTTATTGGTTTATACTTTATAGTACTACATCTTGTTTACTCTTGAAATACTTATGTAGACATTCAATTTTACACCCATAATTTAACCTTGAGAGATGACCAAAATAATCATTCTAAGCACTCAAAAATCATGATTGCATTTCACTCATTAAGTCATTCATCACATATCATAAAAATGATTTTGAGATTCTAACGATCACAACGATACGTTCGGTTCCTGAATCGGGCGGTCGAATCAAAAGACATCATAAGATTAAATTTTAACAGCATGCATGCATTTATTTGGAAGGAATTAATCACATGTGATTATTGAAATTAATTTTGATTGGTTAATAATTAAAATTAATTAAATTAATTTTTGTAATTGGTTAAGTAGTTTTGTTAAAATAAGTTTGGTTGCATGGGAATAAAAGAAATAATCTGAAAATGTTAAAAATTAAACTAATAATTAAGATTTAGGGTGATTATCTTTGAGATAATTATTTTAAACATTTAATTATCAAGTTAAGGTGAATTTTATCAGGAATGTGAGTCCAAGACACGTCCAAGTATAATTCCCAGCTCAGAAAAATGCCCAAAAAAGAGTCCAAAATGTGCAAGAAGACAGAATCGGGTGAAGCTGTTAGGAGTGCTAATCAGCAGTTGGAAAGTGCCACCCAGCACTTCAATAGTGTCGATTAGCACAAATTGCAAAATGGGCCCAGATACGTTTTGTTCAGGTCAAAACTCATCAAATTTAATTTTTTGAGATAATATCTGACCTAACTCGTGTCTTCTAACTTCTAAAGCAACCCTAACTTATTTTTTAAGCAGATACACCTCTATAACTAGAGGAGAAAAACCAAAATTCAACATTCCTCTCCCCTTAACGTAAAAGAAACTCTGGAAGTCTGACTTTAAGATTTTCTTTTTTGTTAAGTGCTAATGCTTTAGATTTTAGAGAGATCCTTTCTCTCAGACTTCTAAAGCAATTCCCCCATTTGTTTAAAGAATTTATGCAAGTAAGTAATTTGTTTATTAGTTTTTTTTTATTCACATGTTTGTTTGCATACTTGTTTAAAGTTTATTCATAACATGCTTTCATATTTTCTTAATCAATCTGTTCATTTGTTTTACACAGCAATGTTAGGATTTGTATAATTTTAAAATTATTAAATAAATATTAATAAGTTTAACTAAGTTCATTCTTGATATAAGTAGTGAATTCAAAGTAATGCATTTTACATCAAGTAATTTGTTGCATGACTTTCCAAATGGCAAATACATGTTATTTTCTTTATTAAAAAAAAAAAAAATTCATGTGAAAAATATGGGTCAATCCGACTCGACCTGCAACCTGATTGACCCAACCTGAACTTGACCCGACCCGCCCGTTTTGCCATGTCTACTGCTATCCGACCCACCAGCCCAAACTGTCCGACCCGATGCCGACGATGTTCGACTGCGGATCTCCACTTCTAGGAACTGAAATCGGCGGGTCAGTTGGCAGGTCTTTGTATGAAAAACCAACTCCAACCAACCCAACCGACCTCCTCCCTTCCCCCACCCCCCCCCCCCCCCCAACAGATTCGGCGTGATCTCGACGAGATCCTTTGAGATCCATCCAATCTCATTGAGATTTGGCTAGTTCTCAACTAGATCCGTTAAGATTCAGCAAGATCTCACAGTTGCTGTTGCTAAGTCGGTTTCAACCGAAACCGATGCCATCCACCCAAACCGAAACTGACTCGACTTGTGGTTTCAGGCGTTCAACAGCGGGTTAGCTTCCCTGTTACCCAAAATTGTCGGGTAAGTTCCGGGTTGGGCAAAAACCGGACCCATGAATAGCCCTAGAGAAGGGTCAAGCTACTTAGAAAAGGGGCTTAAATAAATAAATAAATAAATATATGTTGAAAATATACCTAATTTTTTTTTTTCAAAAGCCCAGGGGCCCAGGTCCCTTTAGGCCCCTCCTAGGTTTGTCCCTGTGTGTATGAGTGTCTTTTTATTTATTTTTACAATATTTAGGGAGTCACCACCAAATATAAGATTTCTAAGTGTGATGGCTCACCTATTTCTGATTGATTTTATTTCCTAATTAAGCTAAGAGTTAAGAGAGATCCTACGAGCTCCTAGCAAAATGGGAAAACATAAAACATGTCTCAAAATAGAAGACACAAACTTGAAAGCAAGGCTGACTCAACCATTTAGGTGACTTAGGCAGTCGCCTAAGGCCCCAAAATGGAAGAAGGCCCCCCTTTAATAAGGGCTGTTCATTTAGCTAAAAAGTAATAGATCTATCCCAAAAATTTTAATCAATAAAAATTAGTATTTTTTTGAAAAAGAGCAACATATGCTAGGGACACAATAAAAATCCACACTTCTTTGGGACCTACTTATATTAACTTATTGTTATTCACTCAATGTTTATCTTATCTATCAATACGAAGGAAGTCAACATCGTATTGGAGAAATATACTATATCGGTCATTAAATCAGTACCAATACTCCTCCAAAGTGTACCCAAAAAATATTGGGATGTACAGGCCTATTTTTGCTGTACTTGCCAATATTAGCATTTCAGGCAGTACCATAAAAAAAATTAAAAATTATTAAAAAACATGTTATATTTGTTAATATATTGGTTAATGTACTAAAATTAATAATATGTAGGCTTATAAAATATTTAAATTTTATATTTTATATTGATGAATATAAAAATTAATAAATTCGTACTTACATAAATAAATACGAATATATATATATTTATATTTATATATAGAAATATATAAATAGTGGTATTTCCATAACGGTACTCTGGTATAAACCGATATCGAAATGTTTCGTTCTCCTTACTAAACTAAAATGACATCTGGAACGAAATTGACTCCCATGATCATTATTTTTTATTTAGATTTTTTAGTTTTTCTCTCTTTTTAAACGTTATGTGTACAGAAGCAAAAATAAAAAAAATAAAAAAAATAGTTCTCTATTAGTTAGTTTTGGCTTCCCCAACATGTATTGTACAAAAGCAGAATAATTTATTTAGTCAACTAGTTTCCTAAGTTTCTCTCTTTTACACGTTGTGTTACTTGTGTACTAATCTTTATAGCTAAATTATTATGTGTTGTTGGGCTGGATGGGATTATAGTAAAATGTAAAAGATCTCTTTTCATTTATTACATAAAAACCTTAATTATTAAATTTACATTTCAAAATATATAGAAAATTAAATAATTAATTATTAATAATTTTTTTAAAATTAATTAGTATTTAAATATAAAAAAGACCCTTACATATAGTTGTCACTTTTGACCCCGAAATATATTGAGTTGGCCCTACTCAAAAATTGGATTACATATGAGGAACCTGTATTATTGTGGTACTTTGTTTTGACTCATTTCTATCATTCATCATTTGAATGATAACTTGAATGCTTGACATGTGTTTTAGATAGTGGTGGCTCCAAGAATTGTTTTTAAGGAGGTCATTAAGAAACTTAAATTAAAAAAAAAATTAATAAAAAGAGAACTTGAATATATTGAGTTATTAACAAAAAAAAAAAAAAAAAAAAATTTACAATTTCTTTCTACAAGTTTTCAAATTTTGAATTGTTGCATGATAGTTCATTATGAGTATTTATTGTCAATATGTAGCTATGACCATTTTATTTTGTTAAGTTTGTCTAACATTTTTATTTTTATACAGTTGTTATTATCTATTTGACATTATTTTAATAAAAATATTTTAAACTAAATGACTAAACTCAACTCATGGGCTTTGTATTAATTATTGACGTACACAACCACACTCATTCATACATAAAATAATATACTACGTGTCTATTTAACCAATCAAATGCTTGAAAAATAACTAACTTTACAATTTTTTTTCTTGAATTTTTCTAACTTTATAACAAAAAGTTATTATAATATGATAACAATACACACACATGTAACAAATCCTCTCTATTTCTTAATTATTAAATTATATAAACTTATATTATATTTATACTGTACACACAAACAATATACACACACATCATTATTCACACAAATAATATTATAATAAAAAGTAATACACACAATCAATATTAGACACATTCACACACATATAATATAAATTTATAATAAAGAATAATACTTACAATTCACAAATGTATAAGATTTAAGTCAGGGTGTGCAAAAATATTTTTAAAAATAAATTAAAGTATTAAACTTCAAAACTAAATATTATATATATATATATATATTTATATATATTTGGAAGTCAAGGGGTTCATTTGAACCCCTGAACAAAGTGTAGCGCGACCCTGATTTTAGAGAAAATTTTGTTTGCAAATTTCATTTTGAAAGTAAGCTATACGTGCTTTAACTGCATAGAGAATTTAATTGTATTTTGAAATAAATACAGCTAACCTCACGCTTTTAGAAAGCATGCATAAGCAAGCTAAAGTGCAACTATATATATTCAAGTGTTTGAATTTATTAAAATTTGTAATTGGTTCTCCTCTTTTTTTTCTTTTTTTTTTGGTGTGTTATTGTTCAATTGATGAATTATTTTACTTTAGTATCTTTTTAAATTGGTTTTCCTTTTTAATTGTATTATGGTTCACTATTTGTATATATTTAATGGGAAAATTACAATTTACCTACTTATGGTTTGGTCAAAATTTAAATTTCCAACCTATGGTTTGAAATTTGACACTTTACCCACCTAAGGTTAGTTCAATTAGATTTTTTTAACCCATCTCTGTTAAAAACATAGCTAAATATGTGATTTTGCTTCACTTTTATGTTTCTCTCTTTCAAAAACACAAAAAAACATAAAAATACAAGATCAAATAAGATAAAAAAGAATCCAGTAGAATACTTGCATTATGAAATTTCAAACCATAGATAGACAACTTAAATTTCGGTCAAGCCTCAAGTGGATAAAGTGTCAAATTTCAAACTATAAGTAAGCAACTTAAATTTCGACCAAACCACAGGCGGGTAAGTTGTAATTTGCCCATATTTAATCTAAGAGATCTATTATGACATCCTTTTTTCGTAATAGCTATGGAGTTGGAAAGGAGCATGCATGATGCTGTGTTTCCACAGAAGCGGAGGGATTAAGACAATATCACTCCAATCTTCTTCTTCTTTTTTTTCTTTTTTTTTGAAACCTCATACAAATCATTTTTAAATCTACAAAATAAAACACAACCACAAACACACACACCCAATATACATACTAGCAGGAGCTTTGGGGGAGGAACGTGCTGTTATAACGGATGGGTTATCAATTACCCAACTTGCTATCGAGTCCATGTGGCATAAAAACCAAGCGAACCCATTGATGAGGACGCCGTTGTCAATTGATCAAAAGCTTTATTAATCAGAATTCTCTATTGAGTTAAACACCCATGGTGGCAAGTTGAAGCAGAACTGGACTGCTGGTACGCTTTTTATCGACCCGCGGGATCGGCTAAAGTTAAGGATAGAAAGCGATGTGTCAATAAAAAAAATGCTTAAATATTTAAAAATCAAAACACACTGTAAAAATATGAGCAAAAATTTGCTGCAAATATGTGTGTAAGAGTTTCCACAAACAAGATGAGGTGGCAACTTAGGAAACTAACATGTGTCCTAGGCCATATGCATGTCACATGACCAGCCAAATTTCTCTAAACCATAGTTACAACTTAAACTACCAGCCTCTCTCTACCAACCCAAGTGAAACAATACCCCTATCATCTCACACTTTGTCATCCTACACTCCTCTGTCTCACAGAGTCTCTCCACCACCGGTCAGCTATGCTCACATCAGTGGCCTTGGCCCTCCCAAAATTTTTGAAAAAAATTAAAATTTTTTTATTATGGAAATATTCCAAATAATTTGAAAATTTTTAAATAACCTTATCATTTTGGCCCTCCCATACCTGATAATATACATATACATATATATATATATATTTAAGAAAGTCTAAAAATAAACATAATTTTCATTTAAATAAAATACAATCCATAAATACTTATGTTAACAAATTACAATAATTGAACATTTAGTATCTTTAAAATGAACACATAAGTATTTTAACAATTATCTCAATAAATAAAAGGGAAAAATATTCTAATTTTCATCTCAACACATCTAGGGCTTACTTGTACATAATAATAGAAAAATTGAAAATTCAGAAACTTTGTTGATATGCCGCACCACCAAGTCTCCCACACAGTTGCAGAAACAATCTTTCTCAAATGGGTGACTCTCTCTCTCGCTCTCTCTATCTTCGTCGGGGACTTGGCCTTTGCATTCTTCTTCTTTGCCTTCTTCTTCTTTTTGTTTTTCTTTTCAGACTTTCAATTCTCTCCTTTTCCTCCCTCCCATTGCTACTGTAGTTTGTTTAAAATTAAAAGTTTTGTACTGTGTTCAAACTAGACAAGAAAGAGTGACTCAATTTGTCATTGTTGTTGTCAGTGCCATGGGCCCCTCAATTTGTGACTCAATTTGTGAAGCTTCCGTGCCGAGGGCCTCTCAACCTTGACTGTGCAGTGCTCTATCTATGCCCTTAGCTGAGACCGGCTGACCCATAACCCATTGTTTTTAACTCTTTCCCAGGTTAGGTACTTTGTATTTGCTTTGTTTTGATTTTTTTCTTTACTTTACTTTTCATTTCTTTCTTTTTAATATTCCTTATAATATATTATTTATTATTAGAATAATCAATATATTATATGTAGGGTATACAATCTATTTGTCCGCTTTGGGCATGCTTTACAACGTCCGACCCTTTAGGTGGTATGCTTAGGCAACGTCCTCACGGCTTTGTCCCCTAGCAGACATGGGAAGCTTGTCCCACATCGACTAGAGAAGCACCCCCCTCATGCCTTATAAGCTTGAGCTCAAGACATGAGAGTACCACTACAACTGGTACCCTCATGTCCTGAGCTCAAGCTTATAAGGCATGAGAGGGGCGTTTCTCTAGTCGATGTGGGACAAGCTTCCCATGTCTGCTAGGGGACAAAGCCGTGAGGACGTTGCCTAAGCATGCCACCCAAAGGGTCGGACGTTGCAAAGCATGCTCAAAGCGGACAAATAGATTGTATACCCTACATTATATATAGTATATATTACTTTATTAACATGTATTTAGTTGCTGTTTATTATAATTTTTTTTATGCATTGAGATTTGAATGATTTTTTGTCTTTTATTCAGCAATCTTTGGACTATTAGTATTTTTTTTAGTATATATGTTTTTAAAAAATCTCAGTCAGTTTATTTAATGAGTGATAATTTAATTTGATAAATCTAGGTTTTGGGCAAGTTTAAAACTATTGACACATTCTTCAAAAAAAATGAAGATGGTAATTTAGAAAGAAAAAATTTTATATATAGCCCTCCAAAGATAAATTCCTGGCTCTGTCACTGGCTCACATCCTCAAACATTACAGTAAAAAACATCAAGACCATTTTTTTAATTTGCAAAGCCACAAGATTTAGAGATTTAGAACGAAGCAAAGCTAAATAACTCAAGTATGTTATCCTTTGAGTTTGATAAGAACGCCAAGCATGTTAATGGGTTTTTGGGCTTAGGATCCAGATTTGGGTTTTGTTCTTCTTGTTCTTGTTTTTATTTTTCTTCTTCTTCTTTTATTTCTTCAACCCATAATTTTCCTCCTTTCATTCCTCAAAAGAATCATGTGAATATGGACATGGAACTAAGTTTGGAAGAAAGGAACCCATGCTCTGTTGTGCTTTTGATCTTTTGCCCAAGTTGCTCAAGATGATGGGTTTAAGGAATTTTGGGTTGAAAGGAATTTTTTTAGATTTGGTTAAACTTCTAAATGAGTAGATCTAGGTTTGGATTTTTAATTTTTTGAATTCAATTTCTATATTCTCAATTCTCATTTCAAGCCAAACTTCCCAAAAATAATTCTTTTCTTTTGACCTTGACAATTCTACACAAGAAATTTGAAGCAAATCAAATGTTATATTTATAGCTAAATCCACCCAATTAAACCATGGGTCAATCACACTAAAAAAAAAAAAAATCCTTTTTTTTTTTGTAAAAGAGTAAGACTAAATGGAGGAAGAAATGAGTGTTTTGACTTAATTGAGAATAGTTGACCAACCACCAAGGGACAATGGTGGCAATGAACAGTGGTGGCCTGAGAGAGAGAGAAAGGGGAGCTAGGCCTGCAAAGAGAGAGATGATAGAGGTTTCGTTTTAACTGTGATTAAGTGAATTGGGTTGGTAATGTGACATGCACATGGCCTAGTCATCTTGTTCATCTTGTTTTGCAGCAACTCCTCTCAAACACGTTTGCAGCAAATCCTTGCTCAAACATGTTTGCAGCAAGTGCAGCAAATCTTGCTCTAATTGCAAGTTGAAGCAGTGCTGGACTTCTGGTAGCCTGTACCAAAAGCTTTTATAGACCCACGAGATCAGCTAAAGTTAATGACACAAAACGACGTGTCAATAAAAGATGCTTACCTAGGCATTCAGTTGTGCAGATTCACGGGTCCACTTGGGCAATGTACCACCAAATGTGATAGATTTGCGGAAGCAATATGAAATAAAATTTATATTTTCATTTAAAGTTCATTATACCACACAACCATGAATTTTAAATAGAACAAAATTGCATGCCTCTCTTAGCAACCTAAGTGTGTTGCCTTCCAAAGTATTCACGTCTCTCTCTCTGTTTCTTTTTGCGTTATTAGTTGACTACAGTATCACTCAGTAGTTCTGATGGCCAACTCCTGATATGATAATTAAAATCTTATTTTTATTTAAGACTTGTAAAAACTCAAGAGAAAGATTGGACGTGGGATTCTTAGGGATCCTAATCTTTAGTTGTAGGATCAATCAATAACTTTTTGAATGTTACCGACTTATCTTGAGACCCTTTCAAAATTATTCCTTAATTTTCTTAACCATACCAAGAAAATATTTGAACTTCTACAGATTGCAATAATGTCCATCAACACATTGCAATGGACCCCTAAAGATTACAGAATTACATATGAGGTCCCTTTACTTACATTTTTATATCTATGTCCTTCCACCACACTATATTCCCACAAGCCACTAGGACTGGATTAATATCACTGTCATGTCCCTAGCTTATGTAACCCTTAATCTCTTGATTCTGTAATGAAAGTTTGGATTTGTTCTAAAACACAAGAGCTCGTTCAGACCCCTAATTAAAAATTATGGCTTGATTACTTTTACTCTAACTTAGACTAAGTGCGGAACAAGAGTAAATAAGCGCAATGAACCGATAACACTACCCTAAGCCATATTCATCCATCATCAATAATAAAATGAAATCTTAAAGAGTAGGGAAGAAAGATGCAAACACAACATAACATCGAGACATGCTATCGAAGAGGAAACCGAAGAACTCGGCGAAAAACCTCTCCGCGACCCTCCAAGTCAAAATCGATCCACTAGAGAATAAAGTTGGAGTACACGAATAACAAAATACTCTCCAAGCCTAGTCTACCCAATGTACTTGAGCTCTCCAAGCTCCTGCTACCAATGGACTTCTCGAAGTCTTGTCTTCTCTAGCTTTCCGAATCCTGTAATTCAGCTCGATTGCATCCGCCAATGAATGGCTTCAAAATGGGTGTGGTAAGTGTTTGGGCTAGCAACCTCTCAAAGATCTAGAGATGGAGAAGTAGGAGTTGAGAAAAACCACAAGGAAATGTGTAGATGATTGTGGGTATAACAATCTCTAACTTTCAAGTGTATTTTCTAGGGTTTTCTCTCTAAAAAGCACTCCTTACAATTTGTGGGTAATGAGGTTATATATAGTGTGGGTAAAGACTTGGTAAAGCAAACACAACTTTTTGCCAAATATAAACTTTTGCGGGTCCTTCGCGGGTTGGCCCTTCTCATGAGACAGATGCAAAATTGACAGCTTGGCACGACTCTTCATCTTCTAGTCATGTGCTCCACACATGGCCCTTTTGCAGGTTGCTTGCTACTCGCGAGCTAGTTGCGAAATCCATTGATTCAACTTTTGAAGCTTGATTCTTCACCAATCCCTCACACTCATCCCTTATAGATAAACCCACATATGTATAGGGAAAATGATTGAAGAAATTACAATAAAATTTGGCACGGAATTAAAGCCAACACAATATAGTTGAAAATCACAACTTTACACATAATTTCTATTGGACTCCAAAATATCTTTGAAAAACTCTTTAAATATATATAGATATATATACACACAATATTATATAGGCATAAATGCACTTCTAGTCCCTACATTTTGGCTTTTTTCCATTTTGGTCCCTACATTTTCATTTCACCACTTTTAGTCCCTAAACCAATTAACGCGTGTTATTTTAGTCATTTCCATCAGTCAACAGACGGAAATAACTGAGGTGACTAACGGAGGGATTAAAATATTTAAAAATGCATTGTAGCACTCATCAGATTAAAAAAAAAAAAAAAAAAAAAAAACTAACCTTCTTAAGTTTTTAAGAGATTTAAAATTGAGAAAAACAAAATTATAATCCAAAAATATATCAAGATCTATGTTCATCTTCAACAAGAACACCAAAGAACACAAACCCAGAATTTAAACATAAGAACACATGCCCAAATTTTCTTGCATTTTCTTGCCCTTTCTTGTCAACCAAACACAAACACAAATCGATCTCCAACAAAAACACAAACACAAACTTAGCAGTAGATCTTCTCAGATTTTCTCAAACCACAAAACCCAGATGTACAAAATCACAACTCAAACCCAGATTTTCTCATCTTTCAATCAACAACGAAACCTCCAGCAAATAAAATTCATAAACCCAGAAAATTCAGCATAAAAACACCATAATTTCCAAAGCCCTCATCCTCGAACCCAAGCAAAATCATTTCTCAGCTCTTTTTAAGTCTTTGTTTAGTTGCCAAGAAAATGAAAGAATAAAAATTTGGATAGCACCATCAAAGTCCATTCCATCTAAACCCAACTCTAATCAAATCCAAATAAAAAAATTTATCTAAACCCACTCGGTTACATACACATTTACATATGCAAAACACTTACACGATTTACATATACAAAACACAATTTGCAACACAGATCTGCATTCCCAGAAATTCGAACCCAAGCCGATCCACTACCACACAAACAACCACGCCCACCCTAGACTGCCATCTGGAACCATCATAAGCCAATTCGTCACCACACAAATAGCCACACCCACCCTAAACCGCCATCCTAAATCACCCCAAGTCGATCCGCCACCACACAAACAGCTACACTAGATCTGAAACCACCAAACCTATCGCCAGATTTGTTGCAACATTTCCTCCTCTCTTAGGAACCACCGCCTTGGGTGTGGGTTTGAGAGGGTGAGGTAGAGAATGTGAGATTTGGCTCAGTGAGAGAGGTGAGAGAGGAAAAGAAAGTTTGTTGAGAGAGAGAGAGAGTTTGAGAATTTACACAAGTTTGAGAGTCTAAGCTAAGTGGGTTTTGGGTCTTCAAATTGTGTGCGTTTATTTTTGTGTTTGTTTTCTAAGAAAAACAAATAAAAAATGTCGTATAAAACAAATTCTCTTATTGTGTTTGTGATTAAATCTGGGTTTCTGTTCTTGTTCTTATGTTCTGGTGTGTTCTTATTTTTTTTTTTAATTTTTAACTCATATTTTTTTCTTTTGTTAAAATTGAGAAATAAATATTTTAAATTATAATCTGATGTGGCATGAGTGATGAGTGCTACAGTGGATTTTTAATAATATTTTAATCCTTCCGTTAGTCACCTCAGTTATTTCCGTCTGTTGACTGACGGAAAGGACTAAAATATCATGCGTTAATTGGTTTAGGGACTAAAAATGGTGAAATGAAAATGTAGGGACCAAAATGAAAAAAAGCCAAAATGTAGGGGCTAAAAGTGCATTTACGCCTATTATATATATGAAAAACACTTTTAAAAAAAGTCACCAGCTGGTTTTGTTTTGAGTCCAACTTCAATATGAAAATCAACTAAATATACTATCTTCTTTAGAAACTGGTGAATTCATTGTTGAGCATTTACATATTTTACTCATTACACACATAACCCAACATGTCTGTATATAGCATTTAAAAAGAGCATCACTAGTTGACGTTGTCAAAGTTATGTGCATAATAAATAAATATACATAAACCTCTCATGTTTGAGGACAATAGGAAAATTGTGATAGAACAACTTTTTAACTAACAATGATCACTCCATAAGGTGTTCTTGATCGAATCTGATTCAATGTATGTACTTGTTACATTACACCCACTTGTCTGCTTAAAGTCACTACCTCAATAATGGAGTAAATCATCCTATCATATAGTAGCACAACAAGTGTAGGCTTCAGTGATGATATTCAATTAATATCCACAGCCTAGAACAATTTAATAATCTATGAAAAATCATTACTCCCTGTCTTTAGTTCCTTAACCATTAACATGATTTTTCTACAGAGGTGACATCACATGCCACATTTAAACAATGAAATATACCCATAATAATTATGTATGTGAAAATGTAATTTATTATCAAATAAAAAATCCATAATATTGTTTTTGAGGACACATAATTCTAACAATCTCCCACTTGCACTCAAAACTAATCATACATGTATTTAACACCCATTGTTTCCAAATATTTCTCAAACACTTTTTGAGGCAATGCCTTTGTAAGTGGATCTCCAACATTACTAGCAAGGGCAATCTTTGTTATTGTTACATCACCTTTATATATGATATCACGTATCAAGTGATATTTACGTGCAAAATGTTTTGTCCTTTGATGAGCCCTTAGTTCTACTACATTTGCAACAGCCCTACTATTGTCACAATATATAGTAATGGGTGACTCAATAGAAGGAACAACTTCAAGTTCTTGAATGAACTTGCAAATCCACATAGATTCCTTTGCAGCTATATACTTTACTTCTGTAGTAGAGTCTGCAGTAGTATCTTGCTTGCAACTTCTCCAACTTATTGCTCCCTTGCCAAGTGAACACAAATCCAGAAATTGATTTTCTATCATCAATATCATATTGAAAATCTGAATTTGTATACCCTTGGACAGTAAGATCCTCACCACCAAACACTAAGAAGTAATGATTGGTCCTATTTAAAAAATTTTGAGGATATGTTTCACTGCTGTCCAATGCTCAGAATTTGGATTGGATTGATATCCACTCATAATGCTCACTGCATAACAAATGTCTGGCCTAGTGCAAAACATTGCGTACATGAGACTTCCTACAGCCAAAGCATAAGGACAATTTCTCATTTTCTCTCTCTCTTGTGTTTTAGGACACATTTGATTAAAGAGATGAACTCCATGTCTAAAAGGTGAAAACCCTTTCTTGGAATCTTACATGCTAAACCTAGCCAATATCTTGTCAATATAATTGACCTGTGAAAGTCCCAATAACCTTTTCTTTCAGTCTTTAAACAATTTGATTCCGAGTATATAGGACACTCACCAAGATCTTTCATTGCAAAGTGACTAGATAACCATAATTTTATAGATCATATTGCTTCTACATCATTGCCAATGAGTAGTATGTCATCTACATAAAGAACTAAAAATCTAACAGTGCTCCCACTAACCTTTTTGTAAACACAAGGTCCGTCCATATTTTGTGAGAAACCAAATGATTTGATTGCCTCATCGAAACGGATGTTCTAACTGCATGATGCTTGCTTTAGGCCATATATAGATCTCATCAACTTGTACACTTTTGATTCTTGACCACGAGATATGAAACCTTCTGGCTGGTCCATCAAAATTTCTTCTCAAATGTGTCCATTCAAGAAAGCTGTTTTAACATCCATTTGCCATATCTCATAATCATAATGTGCAACAATTGCAAAAGAATCCTTATGGACTTTAGCATGGCTACTGGCGAAAAGGTTTCCTCATAATCAATTCCAACCTTTTGATTATACCCTTTTGCCACTAGTCTAGCATTATAGGTCTTCACCTTACCACTAGGTCCTATCTTCCTTTTGTAGACCCATTTACAACCAATAGGCTTTGATGGTGAAGCAAAAAAAATTGGATGGTCTCCAGTTTGTCCATAGTGTCATCCAAGACCAGAAATGTCATCTAAGTGCAAGAGGGTCATCCAGTGTGAAGTCACCTGGACGACCGCCCAACACTTAGAGATTTTCAGAGTGAATCTATACCTAAAAGCTTATATTTCGGACCACGTTCTACTATTCTGAAGTATGAGCGAAATCCTTACTCATCGCTCTAACTTCTCACTAAGTTTTTAACTTCTGATAGCAGTTGTAGAAGTTAAGTCTGAACCTTCTAACTTCCATCCACGTTGAGGAAGTTACTAAACAAGTAACCACTCCAAAGCTCACTATAAAAAGAGAGAAAACTAAGGTAAGTTTTCACCACTCATAAAGTTAGAATTCTTGAGTTTAAGAGAGAAAACTAACTTTAGCATTAAAGGGTTCTTGGCCGGTTCACCCCGGTCACCTTTGATCTTGTGCTTCTTTCTTTTTAGGCCTTCTAAGCAACCACAAGCCCATTGAAGCTTGGAGCATTCAGCCTGCTGATTTTCTGTACATCATCAGTTGGCGTTGTCTGTGGGGAGTTAAATTTGTGTTTTGCAATTTATCTTTCTTTGACAAAAGGCTGTATGGTTCGGACAAGGTCAATGGCCACTAGTCTAGGCTACCAGGAGAGTGAAAACGCTTCCAGCCACCCCAATCGCGCTCAACAGTCTGCACCTACTGTGCAACCACCTTCCGTCCAACAAATGCAGTCCATGGCAGAGTTAACCTTTCAGAATCAAGAATTAACTCAAGAGATCAATCAAAGAAGGCAACGTCATGAATGGTGTGTGGAAGGGCAAGCTCAGAGTCAAGAAGCTAGAGAAGGAGAAAATGTTGAGCGTGAGAATCACTCAAGGGGTATCGTTTCATGCAGGGTGCCACACTTGGAAAAAGAGATGAATTAGATGAGGAGAGCCATGGACGAGATGAGGGAAAATATGAGAAGGACGAATCATGTAGATGATTTAGTTCATCGAACTGATTCCCCTTTCATAACGTCCATCAACAGTCATCCCCTGCCTTCCAAGTTCAAGATGCCTACGTTGGACTTATATGATGGAACGCGTGACCCATGTGATCACATAGCTACCTTCAAGACCATGATGCACCTTCAAGAGGTTCTAAACGAGATAACGTGTAGGGCCTTCCCAACCACCCTTAAGGGACCAACAAGTGTGGTTTAGTAAAATACCTCCAAATACTGTTAGTTCCTTCGAGGAATTAAGTAAGTTGTTCATCAATAACTTCATTGGAGGTCAAAGGCATAAGCGCTCCCCATCCAGCCTGCTGACTATAGAGTAAGGAGATAATGAAAGTTTGCGGTCCTTCATCACTCGCTTCAATAGTGAAGCCTTGACGATGGACAAGATGGATGATAAGCTGCTGTTAGCAGCCTTCCACAATGGAGTTAGTTCAGATTTATTCATCCATAAACTCTATGATCAAGAACCACAGAGCATGGCTGAACTTGTCCATTCAACCCAAAGCTTCATGAATGCAAAGGATGCGATCATTGCCAAGAAGAGGAAGAGAGTAGAGCGGATGGAAGCGGAGCTCTAACGTCATTCTGAACAAGGCCCTCGTCCAAAGAAGGCTCGGATGGGGGAGAAGAAGGATAGAGACAATAGGAAGGCAAGTTCGTCTTTAGGACGAAGTCTGCATTACACGCCCTTGAACATTCCGCTTAATCAAGTGCTTATGCAGATCAAGGACGGCCCATCCTTGAAGTGGCCAGAGAAGATGAAGGAAGATCCTAATAAGTGCAATAAGAACAAGTATTGTCGCTTTTATAGAGATCACGGGCATGACACGGACGAATGTTATGACTTGAAGTAGTAGATTGAGAATCTCATCAGGCAGGGAAAGTTGAGGAATTTTCTTGGATGAGATCATAAGGATGAGAAGTTGAAGGGGAAGGTAGAAGAGCCATCGCGGCCCCCACTTGGAGAAATAAGATTTATTGTAGGAGGAACTTCAACAAGACGATCCTCCAAGTCAAGAAAGACCTACTTGAAAGTGGTGCAGAACATCCAACTCTCTGGATGACCACCAAGGACTGAGGGGGCAGACGAGCAGACTATCACCTTCATGGAAAAGGATGCTAGAAGGGTTCATCATCCACATGACGATGCGATTGTTATAACTTTGCTCATTGTAGACTACACAACTAGAAGGGTGCTAATAGATAATGGGAGTTCATCAAATATCCTATATTATCCCGCCTTCCAACAGATGAGGTTTGGAAGAGATCAACTTCGTCCAATGAACGCACCTTTAGTTGGATTCGGAGGAATGAAGGTACAACTAGTGGGCATCATTACTCTACCCATAGTGGTAGGGGCATATCCAAAGCAGATAGCTAAAGAAGTGAATTTCCTCGTCGTAGATTGCCCGTCTTCCTATAATGCCATCATTGGGCGACCAACTCTGAATAATTGGAAGGTAGTGACATCCATCTACCACCTATCTGTCAAGTTTCCAATAGATTATAGAATAGGACAAGTGCAAGGAGATCAGTTAGCAGCTAGAGAATGCTACTTAGTCATGTTGGCTATGGACGAGCATGTGCAGACGATGAATATAGAAGAAAGAAGGGTTGCTGCAGAAACTACTGAAGTACTAGAAGACGTTCCTCTAGACAAAAGTATCCCTGAGAAGTTTACCAGAATTGGAACAAGCATGGAAGAGAAGACGAAGCAAGACCTCGTCTAGTTTTTAAGGAAGAGCATTGATGTTTTCACGTGGAGTCATGAAGACATGCCAAGGATTGACCCAAGTGTCATTACGCATCATCTGAATGTGTATCCTTCCTCCAAGCCTGTTTGTCAAAAGAAGAGGGTCTTCGCTCTTGAACGAGATAATGCTATCATAGAAGAGGTCCAGAAGTTAACCACGACAAAGTTTATTCGGGAAGTTTATTGCCCGGATTGGTTAGCTAATGTGGTGATGGTCAAGAAGGCTAATGGAAAATGGAGGATGTGTGTGAATTTCACCGATTTAAACAAGGTTTGCCCCAAGGATAGCTATCTATTGCCACGTATTGACCAGCTGGTAGACTCAACAGTGGGTCATAAATTGCTAAGCTTCATGGATGCCTTCTCAGGTTATAACCAGATAAGGATGGATGAGGTAGATCAAGAGAAGACATCCTTCATCACCAGTCAAGGCTTGTTTTGCTTCAAAGTAATGTCCTTCAGATTGAAGAACGCAGGGGCAACCTATCAAAGGTTGGTCAATCATATGTTTCGTCCGCAAATAGGACGGATTGTAGAAGTATACATGGATGACATGTTGGTAAAAAGCTTGGATGAGAAAAAACATCTGGACGACCTTCAGGAGACTTTTGACACGCTTAGACGATATAACATGAAGTTGAATCCAAGCAAGTGTGCCTTTGGAGTTTCATTAGGGAAATTCCTAGGGTTTATAGTTTCACATAGGGGAATCAAAGAAAATCCTGATAAGATCTAAGCAATATTGAACATGGAGCCACTAAGGAATATCAAGGAAGTCCAGTCTCTCACTAGATGAGTTGTCGCCCTTAACAGGTTTGTCTCAAAATCTACTGACAAATGTTTGCCATTTTTCAAGGTTCTCAAGAAGGCATTTGAATGGACGGACGAATGTCAGAAGGCCTTCCAAGACCTCAAGGCCTATCTCACAACGGCTCCTCTACTAAGCCCGTCTATACCAGGTGAGGAATTGTATTTATACTTAGTAGTGTCACCACATGCAGTGAGTTTGGCATTAATCAGAGAAGAAGGGAAGATACAAAAGCCTATTTATTATACAAGCCGAGCACTAAGGGGAGTAGAGGGACGATATCCTATGATGGAAAAGCTAGTCTTTGTACTAATAACAGCTTCCAAGAAGCTAAGGCATTACTTCCAGGCTCATGTCATCAATGTCTTGACAGATCATCCACTCAAGAAGGCAATGAACAAGTTGGAAGCTGCAGGACAACCAACAATGTAGTTGAATATGAAGCCCTCCTTAAAGGGCTAGAATTGGCCATGTCCTTAGGGGCAGAGTCAATAGTTGTCTAAGGAGACTCTTAGCTGATCATGGTTTAAGTGAATGGAATATGTGAAGCTAAGGAAGAACGGATGAAGAAGTGTCTCAATAAGGTGAAGCGGCTTGTTAAGAAATTTAAGGAAGCTAGTTTTCTTCAAGTTCCAAGGGAGGAAAACATGGAAGCAGATGCCTTAGCAAAGGCAGCGTTGGCAGATGGGTCGATGGACGAGTATGACGAAGTCCAATACATGCCAAGCATAGATCTTCTAGAGGTGCAGCAGATTGAAGGAGAAGAAAAATGGATGACCTTAATAGTGGCTTACCTTAGGGATGGAAGGCTTCCAAAATATAGGGACAAAGCCAGAAAGCTAAGGATCAGAGTGGCTAAGTATGTCTTCATAGACGAGGTGCTATATAAAGGCTTCTCTCAGCCTTACCTAAGGTGTTTAGCTCCAGACGAATCAAACTATGTATTGAGGAAGTTCATGAAGGAGAATACGGAAACCACTCAGGAGCAAGAGCTTTCGTCCATAAGATCATCTGTGTAAGCTATTACTGGCCGACCATTCAAGCAGATGCTAAGGCTTATGTTAAGGTGTGTGATCGGTGTCAACGCTCCAATAATATCCCTAGATGACCCTTGGAGTACATTACTCCGATGATGGCCCCATGGCCCTTTGTGCAATGGAGATTAGATATCTTGGGTTCCTTTCCAATAGGAACTAGGCAGATGAAGTTTTTAGTAATGGGGATTGATTACTTCACTAAGTGGATGGAAGCTGAACCCTTAGCAAAGATTACACAGCAGAACATCAAGAACTTCGTTTGGAAGAACATCGTCTGCCGATTTGGGGTTCCTAGGGTACTAGTGTCAGATAATGGAAGGCAGTTTGATAACACACCATTCAGAGATTTCTGTGAGCAACTTGGAATAAAGAATCATTATTCCTCACCCTCCCACCCACAAGCAAATGGACAAGCTGAAGTTGCAAACCTATCTTTGTTGAAGATCATCAAGACTCGGCTTTAGGGGGGCAAAGGGAGTATGGCCAGACGAGCTACCAGGTGTTCTATGGGCCTACAAGACAACTGTGAGGATCCCCACAGGGGAAACTCCTTTCAAACTAGCTTATGGAAGTGAAGCAGTCATACATGCAGAAGTACACATGGCTAACCACAGGGTGATGAAGTATAAGGACGAGGAAAATGAAGAACAACTTCGTCTTAACCCTGATTTGATAGATGAGGTAAGGATGGATGCAGAACAGAGAACAACAAGGTATAAAAACCTCATGGCTAGACAATATGATGCAATGGTGAAACTCAAGCGCTTCAACATTGGGGACCTTGTTCTAAAAAAGGTCTCCTTAGCAACCAGAAACCCGGCCCACGGAAAACTGGGGCCTAATTGGGAAGGACCCTACAAGGTTATCAATTGCAAAAGGCAAGGATCATACTACTTGGAAGCCCTGGATGGATGAAAATTAGAACACCCCTGGAATGTTGACCATTTAAGAAGATATTATTAGTGAAGTATCAACCTGGACGAGCATCATCTTGGACGAGCAACATCCTAGACGAGTTTAATAGTAGTTGACTTAATACTCTACTCATCTTGTCTCTTTTATAAACTACTAATCTCTTAGGTGTTAAATATCATGGGTATTTTGATTGGATTGATTTTGATTTAGGTATTTGGGTTAGATTTATTTATTTTAAATAATTTGGATTTTTTTTTGTAACTAAGGTACGTATTTTGGTTAGAAGTAGTTTTTCTGTGGGTATTTGTGTAAGATTTGGTTTTGGTTTGTAATATATAATTGCTAAACTTCTATTCAGTCATAAGTTAATCTTTGACTTGGGAGGGGAGAATGTCCACATGGAAGCCTTTCAAAATTGGATATGGAATTTGAGCATATTGGTTTGATGGGCATGTTTCATTTTCTTTGCAAGTATTGATTTTTAAGCTTTTCAGTCTGTGGGTCTTTACATTTTCAATAGGTTAAGAGATTTTTTCCCCCCCAGTTTCCTTTAGGGCTGCTTGAATGCTGAAAAAAAAAAGTTAGAAAGACAGAGAGAATTACCATTTTCTTTTTGCAAGATTTGGGGCTGTGCAAGCTTGAATACAATATACTTTAGCTTGATTTATTTTTTTAAAATATTTTTCTTTGTTTAGCTTTTGAGAAAATTAACTACAATGAAAGAAAATATCATGTTGATCCTCTACTTTCAGGGTTCTTTTGTTTTGATAAATAAAAAGTTCACCTTAGTGATGCTAAATAACTAAGCCAAACTGTGTTCAGTATGGAATTCTATTTTCCTAGGTGCCAATCAATGAATTCTAATTTTAAAAGATATTTAAATTATAGTTGTTCAACCACAATGGGCTACAAATCAATAAATTTCTTGAATTTTCTTTTGTTTCTTTTTACTTTTAAATTGTGGGTTTGTTAATTCATTTGGATTAATCACTAGGAAGTGTATTACTTTTTTGGGTTTCCAAAATTGTTCCCTCTCTAATACAGATGCTTAATAAAAACAATGTTTTGGTTTACGTTTTGAAAATGGCCAAGTATCACTTTATAAAATCTAATTCTAAAAATGAGAGATTGCATCTCATCAATGGTTGTACCTATCGTTCTTGCTATATATAATAGCAAAAGCTTTTCCCTACAATTAAGGAGGTTGCGACATGTAGAAAAAAATCCCACTTAAAAATCTGCCATGCTACCATAAAAAACATGGAATAAAAAGCGAAACGCTGTGCCTTTCACGTCTTCAGGATTTAAAAAATCAAGCGTTGCACTCCTTCGCTATTGAAAGAAAAATGCTTTAGGAACCGTTACATTTAAAAGAAAAAACGCTTAAGAGGATTGTTGTCTGCCAACTTCTATCAATAAACACCGCCTATAACTCTTTCATCCAATTAATAGAAATCCGAAACAGCGTGATCCTAGGTAGTTGCGAAATTAACTACAACGGCCATCTTCCATTCAAAACCTCCCTCAATTTATATTTACCTTTTGAACCATTTTTCCCCTGCAAAAAGAGTGATAGAAGTTCCGAATTAACGTTTTGCTCTTTTGCAAGAATAATTTACTCAGGAAAGAAAGTCGTTGGATCTACTGCAGCCATTTGAAAGGTGAGAATATTTTCATGTGCTATTTTTTCTTCAGACCGAATAATTATTAAAAAAAAAAAAAAAAAACTGAAACTAGAAAATGTTAGCAGAAAGGCATGGTGAAAAAGAAAAAAAAATGATGTGAAGAGAGTTCACAGAGGCTTACTAACGAAGAAGAAGTAAAGAAGACTATGGAGGAAAGGAAAAGTGACTTTATAGGAATAGTAGAGGTGAGATAAATCTCAATCACGGATGGGATTGGGAATAGTAAAAGTAATTTAATAGGAAGGTTCATACTTTACAAAATACTCAATATGTGTCTTTATTTACACTAAGACCATTTTATAGCTTTTATTTTTAATAAGAATCTAATCACTCTTTTTATTTATTCTTTCACTTAAAAAAAAATTAACAATCATTATATATTGGGTCCTAAAAATAAATCACAATATTAAATTTATTAAGTTTATTTTTTTTTTTTTTTTGAGAAAGAAGTTTACTTACATTTATTTTGCCCATACATCTAATTCGTTTTTCTTTTTTCTTTTTTTGGATCCATATGTGATTTACTAATTGCCAAATTTTGTAGAAGAAATTTCAAACATCTTCAGCGAAAAGAAAATAATAAAAGAGTGAACATATAACATTCAATGTGATTTTCTCTTTAATTAGATTGTGATAGAAATGGTTCTTGCCAACATGAGGAGGAGAGGAGAGATATACTTTGGGATATGGTAAGCGGTTATTACTTATGTGGGTGAGGTGTAGCCCAATATGTATTAAGGATTGGATTATATAGAAGATTGAAGGCTGTTATTACCAAGGGCATTACAAACCTAGCATCGACACTCCAAGTGAGTGATGACAGGCATTCTAAAATAATTATTGTCACTTCATTTTCATTTTGTTGGCTTCATAAAATAAGTGAAATTGTAATACCATATTAATAGAGCTTCTTTAAAATTTTAAGATACCATACCTATAAATTAGAGAGTTTTATTTATTTTACCATAAATAACAAATAAGAGTATCCTAATTCAAAATAAATAAATAAAACTAACTAGCCCGCACATTATGCGGGTTATACACTAGTTCAATTAATATTCGCAGCCTAGAACAATTTAATAATTTATGAAAAATCATTACTCCCAATCTTTGATTCCTTAACCATTAACATGATTTTTTTACAAAAGTGACATTACATACTACATTTAAACAATAAAATATACCCATAATAATTATATATGTGAAAATATAATTTATTATCAAATAAAAAATGCATAATATTTGATGGGATTGATGAACACAACTTACCTGGATGGTCTCATCTGAACCAACGAGGCAGCAATGACAGACGAATCAGCCAGGTCCCTCCGACGAAGTGGCCACATTACTGACGAAGATAGAGAAGCCATCAAAGCTCACATGATTGACCATGAGGCGTTACCAAAAAGGCATTAAAGCCACCATAATAGCCACAACGGCTAGGAGCTACGGGAATGTATATATACAACCCTCCCAACACCAACATAAGGTACATAGAGACACTCAGAAATACTTGTTGTTGTTCCACTACATTACTTTATTTTTTAGAGCTTCCTTGTACTGACTTTGGCATTGGAGGCATTGTGGCAGGCACCACATCGGTGACCACTCTGAGGGAGCCACCGTACCATTTCTACTGTTATAGAGACGAGGGCTTGGCTCCATTTGGACGCATTCACTTCGACTGACGAATTTGCACTTCATCAGTTTGGCGCCGTCTGTGGGAACGACATTTTCGTACTCAGATTCGAAAACGTAGTTTCTGTCAACTTCTATATTCAGATGGAGTCCAACCAAGATTCAGCAGCCTTAGCTTAGCAAGTCCAAGCTCTTGTGGCCACCGTTGAAGAGCACACCAGGCAGAATTAGGAAATGAGACTACGGCTTCAACATGAGGAGAATCGGTCTAGAGCCAACCAGGAGGATGAGGGAGATAGCCATAGAAGAAGTGACCGCCGAGGGCCTACTACTCCAGATGAATAGAACTCAGATCTTCTTCGAGAGATGAGGAAGGAGATGGACGAATTGAGGAACGCCATTAAAGAGAAAATAGATCGGAGCCTGGATAGAATGGTTAGGGCAACAGACTCTCCCTTCACTACGGCGGTCTTGGAATGCCCAGTGCCGTCGAAATTTCGGTTGCCTCAGCTTGAGCCGTTTGACGGACTTCAGGACCCCCAGGACCACCTCAACACCTTCAACACGACACTAGGTCTCCAATAGCCTCCTGACGAAATACTGTGTCGTTCCTTCCCTACTACTCTCAAAGGAGCTGCAAGGGAGTGGTTCACAAAATTGCCAACTTCATCCATCGACAGCTTCGAGCAGTTGAGCAACGCCTTTTTGCTCCACTTCGTTGGAGGACAACACCCTAAGAGGCCAGTGGACCATTTACTCACTATTAGACAAGGGGAGAAGGAAACCCTGCGGTCGTACATGAAACGCTTTACTCGAGAGACCCTGGAGGTAGATGACACTGATGACAAAGTGCAGTTGACGACCTTTAAGGCAGGGCTGAAGTCCAGAGAGTTCGTGGTTTCACTCGCAAAGAATCCTTCTAAGACGATGGCAGAGATGCTCCTAAAGGCACAAAAATACATGAATGCTGAAGATGCATTAGCAGCCATAAGGGACGTAGAAAAGCCGGGAGACAAGGGAAGGAAGAAGGACGATCGTAGAGGACAAAAAAGGGAGCGTCTAGATCATCGGACCAGTGACGAAGGCAAAAGGAAAGACGAAAAAACTCCTAGAACGGTAAAATTCACCCCTCTAGTTATGCCTGTTGACAAAATTTTGACGCAGATTAAGGATGAGCACTACCTCAAGTGGCCAAGGCCATTACATTCATCCCCTAACGTACGTGACAAGAAGAAGTACTGCCGGTTTTACAAGGATCATGGCCACTACACAGAAGATTGCCGAGACCTAAAGGAGTAGATAGAGGAGTTGATACGGAAAGGAAAACTGCAAAAGTATGTGAAGAAAATGGAGTCTAGCAGGTTCAAGGACGGTAACAAAAACCAACGCGAGTCCTCGCCCAGAGACGAAGATAACACGTCCCATCCTCCACAGAATGTGATCGGGAAGATAAAGACGATCGCAGGAGGGCCATTCACAGGCGGGTCATTTAGATCCTTCTGGAAAGCATGTCAGAGGCAGGTGAACAGCGTCCACATGATACCCCTACTTAAGCAGAGATGGACGGACCAGGACATGTCTTTCAACGAGGAAGATGCAAGGGGAGTGAAGCAGCCTCATAATGACCCCTTAGTCATAATGCTCACGATAGAAGGATTCAATACCAAGAGAATCCTCATGGACAATGGAAGCTCCGCAGACATCATCTACCTTCTCGCTTTCCAGCAGCTGAAGCTAGATCTGAGAAGACTACGCCCATTTGACTCCCCCCTTGTCAGTTTCAGTGGGGACAGAGTATATCCCAAGGGCATAGTGACGTTGACAGTAACAGTGGGGACCTACCTGAGGCAGTTAACCCATCAGTTAGACTTCTTGGTGGTAGATTGCCCATCATCTTACAATGTGATTATTGGGAGGCCTACGCTCAACTGATGGAAGTCAGCCACGTCCACCTATTGCCTAAAGGTAAAGTTCCCAACTGAGTATGGTGTCGGCAAGGTAAAAGGAGATCAGGTCCTAGCCAGGGAATGCTACCAGGCCGTGTTGGCTGCAAAGGAGAACCATACATGGATGATCAAGGAGAAAGAAGAAGATAAAGTGAAAGCCCTAGAGACAGTGGAATTGGTCGAAGGAGAAGCAACTAGGATGACAAGAATAGGGACGACACTAAGACCCGAGATGAGAGCAAGGCTCGTCCAATTCCTCAAAGAAAACCTGGACGTCTTCGCATAGAGTCACGAGGACATGCCAGGCATATCCCTAGAAGTCATCCAGCATAAGCTGAACGTGGACCCAGAGAAAAAGCCCATCCAGCAAAGACGACGAGTCTTCGCCCCAGAATGGAACCAAGCAATTACAGACGAGGTTAATAAACTATTGTCAGCAGGCTTTATCCCGGAAGTTTACTATCCTGATTGGCTCGCCAACGTCGTACTAGTGAAGAAAGCAAATGGGAAATGGAGAATGTGTGTGGATTTTACGGACCTGAACAAAGCTTACCCGAAAGATAGTTTCCCTCTACCAAGGATAGACCAGCTGGTGGATTCTATGGCTGGGCATAAGTTGCTGACGTTCATGGATGCTTTCTCAGGGTACAACCAAATAAAAATGGCTAAAGAAGATCAAGAAAAAACTGCTTTCGTCACAAGTCAAGGGCTCTATTGCTATAAGGTGATGCCCTTCAGGCTGAAGAATGCAAGAGCAACCTACCAGAGGTTAGTGAACAAGATGTTCAGCAAGCAGATTGGCAGGAATATGGAGGTGTACATGGATGACATGTTCGCCAAGAGTGGAGAAGAACTTGCCCATCTGGACGACCTGAAGGAGACGTTTGTCACCCTCAGACAATACCAGATTAAGTTGAATCCTAGCAAGTGTGCCTTCGATGTAGCCTCGGGGAAGTTCTTGGGATTCATGGTGTCCCAAAGGGGGATAGAAGCAAATCAGGAGAAAGTACAGGCCATGCTCAACATGACATCACCCAAGACCGTCAAAGAAGTCCAAAAGCTCACAGGAAGGATTACGGCACTCAATAGGTTCGTCTCTAAAGTGACGGACAAGTGCTTACCCTTCTTCAAGACATTAAAGCAGGCTTTCGCCTGGACTAACGAATGCGAGGCAGCGTTTCAGGAACTCAAACGTTACTTGAGCAATCCACCCCTTTTGAGTCCATCCAAGGAAGGGGAAAACTTATATTTATATCTGGCAGTATCAGCCACGGTCGTGAGGCAGCCCTGATTCGAGAAGAGGGCAAGACGCAGCTCCCAGTTTACTACGTCAGTCAAGCTTTCCAAGGTGCTGAGGCCAAGTATCCAAGGGTCTAGAAGATTGCATTCGCGTTAATACTAGCCTCGTGCAAACTGCGACCATACTTTTAGGCGAACCCCATCCTGGTGATGACAGATCAACCCATCAAGAAGTCCATGGACAAGCTTGAAGCAGCAGGGAGAATGATCCAGTGGGCAATTGAACTCAGCTAGTTCGACATTGAGTACCACCCTAGGACAGCCATTAAGGCACAAGCCCTAGCGGACTTCATCGCTGAGTTCACCAGCCCAGACGAGGACAGCCTCACCAACGAGACAGAATGGGAGACAAAATGGTGGACAATACAGACCGATGGTTCATCGGCCCAAAAGAGAAGGGGAGTAGGGGTCGTCATAATCGCCCCTAACGGAGAAGTGCTCAAATACGGAGTTCAACCGAAATTCCCAGCCACCAATAACGAGGCCGAGTACGAAGGAATACTGACGGGATTGAAACTCAGAAAGGCACTCGGAGCTAAGAACCTGCTAGTCCAGAGTGATTCAAAGCTGGTGATAGGGCAGATTAAGGAAGAATATGAAGCAAAGGAGGAAAGAATGCAGAAATACCTCAAGCTGACGAAGCATCTGACTCCGGAATTTGATAAAGTGGAATTTGTGCAGATCCCCAGAAGCCAGAACATGATAGCAGACGAAGTCGCGAAGCTAGCATCGTCGGAAGGAGGAGCGGCAAGCATGGGCTTGGTGATGGAAGTCCAGAAATGCCCCAGCATCGAGGAAATCCCCACATTCGCAATCCAGAGCATAGGTAGCTGGATGACACCAATCATATCCTTTCTCCAGGATGGGCACCTCCCTTAAGACATCGAGGAGGCCAGAAAGTTCAGGAAGAGAGCAGTTAGGTTCACAATCCTAAATGATACACTATACAAGAGAGGCTTTTCCATGCCTTACCTGAAGTGTGTGGATGAAGAAGAAGCCAAATATATTCTAGAGGAGATCCATGAAGGAGTTTGCGGAGACCATGCAGGCCCTAGATCACTGGTAAGTAAAGTTATCAGAACAGGTTATTTCTGGCCTACGATGCAGGTAGATGCAAATGAGCTCATCAAGAAGTGCGACAAGTGCCAAAGGTTTGGGAATGTCCAACGCCTTCCAGCAGAAAGACTGACGATGATATCCTCCCCCTGGCCCTTTGCACAATGGGGAATCGACATCGTCGGCCCGTTGCCTCAAGGTAAAGGACAGGTAAAATTTCTACTAGTCGCCATTGATTACTTCACAAAGTGAGTTGAAGCAGAGTCACTAGCAACCATCACTGAAGCCAAAATCCAAAACTTCGTGTGGAAGAACATAATTTGCAGGTTCGGGATTTCACGGAGGATCATATCAGATAATTTCCATGGAACATTAAGCACTTGAAGAAATACCACCAATAGATGTAACAGACAATTGTACCCTTTCTCGAAAAGCAATAAAAAGAACTATTCAACCAATGTTTTAATGAGAGCAGATCTTGTAATATAAAAATTGCCCAAAAATGGCTAAGTAACAAGATTCCGCCTAGACGGATGTAAGTTACTGACGAAACCAAAAGAATAACAAGATCCCTAAAAGGGTGTAAGTCACAAAAAGAAAAGAAAAAAATGGCTAAGTAACAAGATTCCGCCTAGACGGATGTAAGTTACTGACGAAGCCAAAAGAATGGCAAGATCCCTAAAAGGGTGTAAGTCACAAAAAGAAAAGGACAAAATGACTAAGTAACAAGATTCCAGCTAGACGGATGTAAGTTACTGACGAAACCGAAAGACAAGAACCTTGCAACAAACCTGTTCAAGAGAGAGCACCTTTTGAAAAAGGCTCAGGCTGAATCTAAGCTCTCGACCAGTTCACCAAAACCCTCGACAAGAACCCTTGAGAAGGTATGAGTCGCAGGGAATCAACTAAGTAACAGAACCCGCGTAGACGGGAACAAATTGTTGACAAAGAAAAGAAAGGGTCACAACTAAAAATTCTTTGCCAAGCATCGACGCAGAAAGAAAAATTACAAGAACAAAAATCACAAGCAAGTAAGTATGCAATTGCTAATTTAATTTAAGCCCAAAAACAGCGGGCATTTGCCATTGTTTTTACATCTAAACCAAAGGCCCATAAACACTGAGCCAAAGGTATTGTTCTCAAAGCAGATTAAAAAGAAAAAATTGTCCTGGAATTAGACTTACAAAAGGCCCAAAACATAACGGGCACCCAAAAAAAAAAAAGGAGAAAGGAATTTTTTGTAAGTGATAGGTTCAAGCATCGGCGGCGGCGTCATCTCTGGTGGGGGCACTCTCAGGAGGATCACCTTCTGGAGCTGAGGACTGGGAAGCTTCATCAACCGCCATCTCCTTATCCACCTCTTCCAAATCTAAGTTCTCCAAATCCACTCTGGTGGGATGCTTGACAAGGTACCTCCTCAGAAGCTCAAAACCCTTGAAGTACCAGTTGAAAAGGACTGTGTTGTACTCGTCAGTCTGCTGGAAAGCCTCAACTGCCTTAGCAGCAATGGTTTTGAGCTTCTCTTTGGCACCCAGAAGTTGTTCGCCTTTCTCCAGGGTCAGCTGACGCTATGCTCTGAGGTCGTCACTCAAGGTCTTGACTTTTTCCTTTAAGGTGTTGGCCTCGTCCATAGAGTCGATGAGTTTCTTCTTCAGTGTGGAATTCTCCGCCTCCAAAGCCTCTATCCTGGATGTTAGAGACGCCACCTTGGCCTCCTTAGTGAGGTACTCAGAAGTAATATGAAGACTCTCCCCCAACACCTGAAAAGAAAATTGAAGCCGTCTGTACAATGAGAAAGAAAAAGAAAGAGACTAAAAGTTGCACAAGCACTTTACCTAAACAAGTTTATAGACGTGGCGAGTCGTAACCTCGTTGAAGGGCTCGCCGGAAAAAACCTTCAAGTCCTCAGCAGTCACGGCCCTGTGTGCCCTTTCCATCGCCAGTCACTAGTCGTCCCAGATGGTAAACGAGCGAGAATCAACCTTCTCCTTCTCTTTGTTAGATAAGCAAGGCCTTTTAGAGGCGGGAGTAGGGATCTCTTCAACCGAAGTGGCTGGAGAAGCCGTCCTCACCGTCTCAGTGCCAGAGACAATGGGAGTGACGGAGACAGTTGGTGTTACGGAGGGGCCCTTCCCTGTGACGTGCATCGTTCTCTTCCCAATGCTGGACAATGGCTCGTCCTTCTTTGACCTCATCTTCGCATACATGTCCTTGTTGAACTTGGTCGTCATTTCTACAAAGAGGAAAACACTTGTTAAAAAAAAAAAAAAAAAGCAAGTATATACAAGAGAATCAATATTGACGAACCTAACATTTACTCTTTTTTTCCTCAATATCAATGTTGTGAAGGACGAAGGCAGAAGGCTCTAAACCAAGACAATAGAAGGCGAGAGTCCGTGGGTCCACCAGATCGTCTCAGTCTTCAATCGTCTTCGCATATTCGATTGCTTTCTCCACCCGCTCTTTATACCTGCTCTTAAGCTTGGGTCGTCTCTTAACTGCGCAAAACAAGGAACGAAGGAGTTAGTGACGGTAAGAGTAAACGCAACAAAACTCAAACGACGAGAGGAAATAATGACGCACCTAAGGTTGGGGTTCCCCATCGACGAAGCAACCTTAGGAGATCACCCCAAACCCCGCTGGAAGGAGTCTTAAAGTCGTCCCCGGACATAAAGAAAAACTTGGACTTCCAATACCTGAAAGACGAAGGTAGACCCCTGACGATCCTGGTCCTCCTCTCCTAAGGCACCAATTCATAGTACCCATGCTCCTTGGAAGCTTTCAAGCGATACAAGTAGACGAGGAATGGATTGCGCATAAGTTGGGCATAAATTGGGCATAAGTTGCCCAAGAGCAATACCAAAATGGTCTAACAGTTCCATGAGGAATGGATGGACAGGAAACCTCAACCCACAGACGAAGGTAGACTCGTAAAAGCATACCTCCCCAGGGAAGAAGTGACAGGCCCGATCCTCTTCACTGGGCAGACGAACCCTAATTCACTCTGGGAATTGGAACCTATCCTTAAACCTACCTAATGTATCAACATCCAGCCCACACACCTCCTCGAGGGCGTGGAAAGCCCTAACTTCTCGAAGGGTAGAGACGGCTATATCTCCCTCCACTAGGTCGCCGCTAGACGATAACCCAGTCTCGAGTTCACTAAACCTAACCTCAGACATTATCTCTCGCTCTCTCACCAAATTCTTGAACCAATCAATTGATTGACGAAGCAAAGGCAACAAATCGGCCAATGCAATGCTCAGACTGTTACCCTCAAAAACGAAATTCTCAAGGTGTGGGAAAACCCCTAAAGACCCCTCTAAACCTGCAAAAAGAAAAGAAATTGAGGGACAAGCTATCCTTACCTCAGAGCCACTAACCATGGAAAAACCAGAAAACCAAGGGAAAAAGATAAATCCTAAAAATCCCGAAACCTAAAAACAAACACAAAAGAAAAGGGAGAGAAAATCAGAAATTCACCATAGTTTATGTCTACACCAAAAAGAGAAAAGAAGTAGAAAGAAAGAAGAAAGACATACCTCAAAAGAAAATGTAGAAAACTCAGCCACGCACCAATTCGGAGAAGAATCACAAAGAAAGGTTGAAGAAGAAAATACTCAGAGCGATGATTAGGAATTTGGGAAAAGTGAAAGAGAAAATGAAGAGTGGAGAAGTTTAAAAATCAAGGCACAAAAAAATGAAATTCAGCGGGAAACCCCAAGTGTCACACAATTGGAGCATTAATTCCACTAACCAAAACGTGCCATGTGGCCACAGCGCGTGTGGCGCCGCCACTATGCATTTAATATGGAGTGAAATCCCAAGAGCCACGTACAGCCCATAGACCTTTCATCTTTTGTGATTGTCATGACACGTCGTGACGACCATAGAAATCAACCAGGTCCCTCCGACAAAGTGGCCACATTACTGACGAAGATAGAGAAGCCATTCAATGCAGTCAAATAAATGTCTCGGACGATTACAAGGACAACTGTACAGACCGTTGAAAGCCATCAAAGCTCACATGATTGACCATGAGGCGTTACCAAAAGAGGCATTAAAGCCACCATAACAGCCACAACGATTAGGAGCTACGGGAATGTATATATACAACCCTCCTAGCACCAACATAAGGTACATAGAGACACTCAGAAATACTTGTTGTTATTCCACTACATTACTTTATTTTTTAGAGCTTCCTTATACTAACTTTGGCATCGGAGGCGTTGTGGTAGACACCACACCGGTGACCACTCTGAGGGAGCCACCATACCATTTCTACTGTTATAGAGACGAGGGCTTGGCTCCATCTAGATGCATTCACTTCGATTGACGAATTTGCACTTCATCAATATTGTTTTTAAGGGCCATAATTCTAACAAGTGTGTACATTCATCTGGAGGGCATGTTCCAACTGCTTACCCACACGTGATAATCTGCACAAGAAGCGAGTTAGAGTCGGGCCGACCTGCAAGTTTTGTCATCAACAACCTGAGACCAATAGCCATCTGTTATGGGAGTGCCCGTTTGCACAAAATGTGTGGGGTCTGTTCAAGGGACGAATTCAGAAATGCAGGAACGAAGCTACAGATTTTTTCCTTCTCTTCAAACAGATGCAGCAGAAGCTTAGCCCGTTGGATTTGGAGAGATGGGCAACCACGGTATGAGCAATCTGGAACGCAAGACATAGATACTATTTGAGCAGTACATCAGATTTAATTTCGCTCCTTCCCACTACAGGTGCTTTCATGGGATAGCTAACATTGGCATGCATGCAGCTGCAATCTTTTATTTCGACCATTCCTCTTCCCCACGTGTGATGTGTCATTGCCCTTATAGCCACATCAAATTTTCAAAATCAGTGAAAAATGCAAACAGCTATGGCATCTTCCAAAATGAGCTTGAAGCTCTTCATAGATAAAAGGAGTAACCGAGTTCTCTTCGCTGAAGCAGGCAGGGAATTCATCGACTTCCTCTTTAACATCTTCCTCCTACCAGTGGGAACTTTCATTCCTCTTCTCAAACAAGAAATGGTTGGCAGCTTGGGAAACATTTAAGACAGCATTATAAATTTAAGTTCTGCTTACCTGGAACCCAACGAGAAGGTCTCTTGTCTGGAGCTCCTCCAATTTTCAAACATTCTATCATCAAATGACAGGAAATTCTATTTGTGTGGGTGTAGAGATTACTTTTCATAAATTCAATTCAAATCAAATTGCAGTTTTCAAATTGCATTTTGGTGCAACGAATATTCCTACACTTGATAGTTGATATGACTCAAATTATGACATGCTTAACAGTCTCCTACCACCCCAAATAAGCCCTTTTTTTTTTTATTTTTTTTTTTATGCATGTTATAATTTGATGCGTTGAATTTTTTTTAGAGAGTTTTAATTTATAAATTGATAATAAATTTTTATTATCAGACTAAGACACTAATTGGTTTTTAGTATAGACGGAGATTAAACCATTAAACTTTTATTCAACCATAAAAAACTTTATTAATTGAGTTAATTAGAACCTACTGATGTGCTGAATGTGGTAAGGGATACCTTAGTGACTTTGTAGTTCTCAATTTGTTTTAATATAATTTATATCCTTTTCACCCAAAAATCTGTCAAATCAAGTTCAATTTGCATTTTTGGTATAATGAATGTACCTAAATTAGATATGACTTTTTTTACTTTTTTTTTTAAAAAAAAAATTTCAGAAGAAGATAAGAGGGTTTTATTAATTTAAATAATTAAGATTTACATGATGTAAATTAGATGGCAACTCTTCCAGTCAAATAAAAAGTGGGAGTGGCTGCGTTTATCAAAAAAGTGGGAATGGTTGGAGATTCTTAAAAAAAATTAAAAATAAAAATGGGCTGGTTGGACAGTCTTTTCAAACTAAATAAGTGGAGTGATTTGATGCGTTGAACGTGGGAAGGGAAAAAAAAATCTGAGAAGTCAAGTTTTCTCTTTGCATTTTGGTCCAAAACAAGACTAGCCTACAGGTAATATGTAGGAAAGGACAGTGGAAATTCAATCAAGGACAGGACAGTGGAAAAATAACTCATTTTGTGCTTTGATGGTTTCACACACTATTGATTTTAGGAAAATTTTTATAGAGGGTTGAAAAAATTGTCAAAATAGGTAATTATTTTTTTATAAAAAATTTTCTAAAATGGTTTACTAATGTATGCCTTAAGGGCACACATTAGTAAATCCTTTATATTATATACTCTCTTTGTACATATCATGTTTCATCATATATTAAATGAGGATATTAATAAATCTTGTGGATTTTAGTGTGAAAGTGCGAACGTTATATATACAACGTATAAATTATATATACAACGTATAAATTAGTGAGTACGAAATAATAATTTCCCGATTCATAATTTCTTTTTGTAATTAAGAAAAAGTTTAGAAGGGAGCCAATTAGTGTGGCTTCATTTCCTACCTGGATGCAACTATAGTAGCCCCTAAGAGTAGGGGTGACAATTCATGTTCGCGTGTCAGATTTGTGTCATATCAACTCATACGTATCCGACTATATGGGTCAACACTAACCCAACATGTTTATTAAACGGGTCAAGATTTCTCAACCTTAACACGACCCATTTATTAAACGGGTCAGTCGTGTCGACTTGTTTATCTGATTTTATTAAAATGAAGAAAAACATTTATGAAAAAACAAGCAAATAAATATTTTAAATATAAAATTCAGAACTAATGAGTAACTGCATCACAAATAATCATTTAAAACTAAAGCATATCTCAATATCATAAATAATCAATCACAATATGTCAAAGAAAATAAACTACAACAACTTTTAAGTTTATATACCTAGGGTTTGAATGATATATTGGTAAAATTTTATTTAATTAAACGGGTCAAACGGGTTCCATAGGTTGAACCCTAACCCAACCTGTTTATCAAACAGGTTCGTCGTGTCAACCCAAATATAACACGGACCCATTAAGCCTCAATCCATAACCTGCTAATTTCGTGTCGTGTCGTGTCATGTCGGGTTCGTGGGTCATGTCTAATTTTGCCACTCCTACCTAAGAGCACTCACAGTAAAGGAGGGATAATTGCTATAATGCTATTTTAGCAACTAAAACACCAAGATGCAAGCTACAACAAAGTTGCTATAAGTTGCTATATCTAAAAAAAAATACCACCTGAGCTACAACTATCAAAGATAATAGCCCACCACTATAGCTCAAAACTTAAAAAAAAAAAAAATAAAAAAATAAATAAATTTATTTTATGTCTTTCTCTCTCTCCCCTCCTCTTTAAATAATTTTTTTTTCTCTCTTTCTTCTCTGCCAACCCGTTTCTCTCTCTTTTTTCTCTTTTTCTTCTCCAAGCTTCTCACTTCTTCTTCTCCAAATCTCTGCCTCCCTCTTCCTTCATTTTTTTTTTTTAAATTTCTTAAGCTATGGCCGAAAATATGTCTCTCTCTTTCTTTTATTTTTCTTTCTTTCTTTCAATTTTTGTTCTCTCTTTTGTGGTGGTGATGGATTTAGTGCCGGTTGTGGGTGGGGTGGTAATGGGTTTTGTGGCCGGTTGTGGGTGTTGTTGTGATGGGTTTTGTGGCCACTTGTGGGTGTGATGGTGATGGGTTTTGTTGGCTTTGGTTGTGGTTGGTTTTGTGGCCGGTTGTGAGTGTGGTTGTGATGGGTTTAGAGGCTTTTTTTTTTTTTTTTTTTGTTTTTTTTTTTGTTTTTGTTTTTGTTTTTTTTCTTTTTTCTTTTCGGTGGTGGTGTCTGACAGTGACAGGTTATGGGTTCTTGTTTATGGTTGTGGTTGGTGGGACGCCGGTGGTGGCAATGGAGGTGGTTGTTGCTGTTGGTTTGGATTTTGTGGTGGTTGTTTATCATCATTTTAATGAGTTATTTATATTATTTTAAATGAGTTCCTAAAAATATAGATGCTTTGATGTTGGGTGTTTTGTAAAGTGAGTTGTTAAAATGAATAAAGTTACTTTTTAAGCTGCTAAAAGCTATAATTTTTAACTCGCTTCTCACATTCAATTTAAGAATTCATTCCATAATTTATTTGCAATTCATATTTTATACTCTATGTTGCCAACATGCAGTTATTTGTCTACTTTAAGGGTATTACGAGGACACCACCACATATTTTAGGCCAGTTGGTACCTCTTCTAGTACAAAATATTTGGGTGGTTTTAGGACACAGGGGTTTAAGCTAGGGACAAACGTAACTAGTAATTGATGAAGCAGAGATCGTCAGTTAAATAGACTCGTCTAAATGAGCCAGCAGCCTCGTCCCTGTACTTGAAACTATTGCAAAAGTCCTCTTTAGGTGGTCACCGGTGTGGTGCCTGCCATAGAGTCTTTGATGATAAAGTCAGCGTATAGAAGCTTCAAGAAAGTATCAGAGATCAAAGCTACGGCGTATTTTGTATTTAGGATTGTGTACCTTTTTTTGGTTCTGAAGAGTGTTTATATAAGGTTTCACAGCATCTAGCCGTTGTGGCCTTTATTGTGGCTTTAATGCCTCTTTTGGTAATGCCTTTAGGCTCAGTAATGTAGGCTTTGATGAGCTTCCAATGGTCTATACAGCTAGTCTTGTAACCGTTCGAGGTATTGGATGCTTCATTAAATGGCTTGTCTCCATTCGTCAGTGATGTAGGGTGGTGGACGAAGATGTCTAATGAATTCATCTGAGCCAAGGGGTTCGTCAGTCCCATCAGCTGCCCCCCTAAGTTCTGTGGTCATCTTTGCATGTCATGACGACCACTAAAAGGTGAAGGGTTTCTTGCTTAGACGTGACTCTTGGGGTTTTGTTCCGTATTTAATGAGCAGTGGTGGCGCCGGACGTGTAATGGCCACGTGGCGCGTTCTGAGTGGTGGATTTAATGCTCCACTTCATGTGACTCTTGGGTTTCCCGCTGCTTTTCAGTTTTTTGTGCTTAGTTTTTAAACTTCCTTCATTTTCTCTTTCTTCTTCACTTTTCACTTTCTTTCGCCATTGCTGTTCTGCGCTTTCTCTTCTCCGAGCTACTATTCTTCTTGCAATTTCCTACATTTTGCCCTCTTTGGGGTTGCGTTTTTAAGGTATGGCTTCTTCTTCCTTTGGTTTGCTCTTTGTAGAGTAGATAAAATTGTATGAGTTTCTGATTTTCTCCTTTTTCTTTCTTCTTTCTATGTTTTTGGTTTCTTTAGGATCTTGTCTCTCTATTTTTTGCTTTTGAGTTCCATGGTTAGTAGTTCCGAAGTTAGGACGCTTTGCCCTTCTGTTTCATTCCTTTTTGCGTGTTTGGGGGCTTCTCTAAGAATTTCTCGCACTTTTTGTCCTTTAGTTGAGGGTTTTGTGTGTGGGGAAAACAGTTTAAATCTAGTATTAGCTGATCTGTTACCTTTACTACGTCAATCTGTCGATTGGTTTGAGGATTTAGTGGGTGATCGGAGAGTGATGTTAGAGGTAAGATCCAGTGAGTTAGAGATTGGGTTGTCGTCTAGTGACGACCCTGTGGAGGAAGATACTGCGGCCTCTACTCCAAGAGTGGTTAGGGATTTTTCTGCTCTGGAAGAGGAGTGTGGCCTGGACGCTAAGACCCTTTCCAAATTTAGGGATAGGTTTCAGTTTCTTGAAAAGGTTAGGATTCGTCTTCCTCGCAAAGAGGAACGAGCCTACCATTTTTTCCTAGCGAAGGTGTGTTTCTATGAGGCCGCTTTCCAAAGCGGGCTTAGATTCTCTGTCCACCCCTTTATCATGGAGCTCCTAAATCATTTCAATATTGCTCTTGGGCAACTTATGCCCAACTCGTAGAGGATTGTAGTTAGTTGTATGGAGATCTGGCTGGCGTCTACAGAGGGGGATATGATTAGGGTGGATGAATTCGCATATTTATACTGTCTGAACGAGTCCAAGGAATACGGGTACTACGAGCTGGTGCCCTGGGACAGGAAGGCTAGGATCGTTACTGACCTACCCTCGTCCTTCAGATATTGGAAGTCCCGGTTTTTCTTTGTGTCCGAGGATGATTGGGAGACTCTTCCTGATGAAGTTTGGGGTGACGTCCCTAGGTTACTCTGTCGGTGGAGAGCCCCGAGTCTAGGTGCGTCATTTCTCCGCAAGTCCCTTCGTTGTCCTTTATATACTCCTGTGTTTTTCTTTCTTTTTGATCGTCACTAATTTTCTTGTTCGTTGTGTGTAGTTAAGAAGCGTCCAAGGCTCAAAAGCAAGTATAAGGACCGTGTGGTGGCAGCTGTGAAGTACGCGAAGACAATAGATGACTTTGACGACATGGTTGACCCGCATACTTTGGCTCGTCACTGTCTTGGTCCAGAGCCTTCTTCCTTTGTTCTTCAGGCTATAGCAATAGAAGATAAGAGTGAGTGTTATCATACCTCGTTGTCCTCCTCTTCTCCCTTTTTTTTTCTTTTTTTTAAAGTGTTTCTCTACTTTTCTTCTGTAGAGATGATGACCAAATTTAACCAAGCTATGTACGCCAAAATGAAGGCCAAGAAGAATGAGCCCCTTTCCCACCTCGGGAAGAGGGTGGTGCGTGTGGTGGAGAAAGGAGTCTCTGTCACTCCCGCTGCCTCCGTCCCCGAAGTGACAAGGACTGCTTCCCCGGCAACCTTGGTAGAGGAGATCACCCCACGCCCGAAGAAGCAGCGTGTGGCCGACAAGTGGAAGGAGAAGGCTGACTCCCACTCGTCCAACAGCGTTTGGGAAAATGCTGGCTTTGCGCTGACAAGGGCACAAGACACCTTTACTGCCGAAGATCTTAAGGTCTTGTCTGGCATGCCTTCTAACGAGCTCATGGGTCGTCACATCCATAAGCTCGTCCAGGTAATGTACTTGTGCACTTTCACCTTTTCCTTTCTCTTTTTTGTATCGTTCTGAAAGTTGGATCTTTTTCAGATACTGGGGGAAAGCATTCATATTACTTCGGAGTACTTAAGCCATGAGGCAAAGGTCGCGTCAGTGGGGTCCAGGGTGGAGGCTTTGGAGGTAGAGAATTCTAAACTGAGGAAGGGCCTCATTTCTGCCATGGACAAGGCCAATACCGTCAAGGAGAATGTCAAGGTCTTGGGGGACGACCTCAGAGCTGAGAGGCAGCTAACCCTGGAGAAGGATGAGCAACTCTAGGCCGTGAAGGAGAAGATAAAAACCGTTGCTGCCAAGTCTGTTGAGGCTTTCCAGCAAACTGAGGAGTACAACACTGTGCTCTTCAGTTGGTACTACAAGGGCTTTGAGCTCCTTCGACGATACTTAGTCAAGCATCCTTCCGGAGTGGACCTGGAAAACCTGGACCTGGAGGAGGTAGACCAGGAGATGGCGGCAGACGAGGCTACTCAGTCTACTGCTGCTGCTCCTACGGGTGATGCTACAGGAAATGCTCTAATGCCCCCTTCTGCTGGTGATGATGAGGCTACGACTTAAACCTGTTTATCACATCTAAGTACATGTTTTGTGTTTTGTTTTGTTTTGTTTTCTTTTTTTTTTTTTTTTCTTTTTTTTTTTTTTTTTGGGTGCCTAATATGTTTTTGGGATTTTTTATTTAAATTTCAGAACAATATTTTTATTCTAATTCCAGAACAATGTTTCTTGCCCAATGTTTTTAGGCTTTTTATTCAGGCAGAATGTATTTATACTTATCGTTTGTTCTTATGCTTCCATTGATTTGTTCTTCATTTTGCCTACTTGTGCTTTCGTCAGAACCCTCCTCCGTTTATCCTCGTTTGTGGGGGGCTTGGTCAATTTTAGTGAGTTATATCCGTCCAAGCGGACTCTCATCACTTAGCCAATTTTTAGGTGACTTACGCCCATTTAAGGGGTTTTGTCATTTGTCTTCGTCAGTAACTTACATCCGTCTAGGCGGAATCTTATGACTTAGATAAATTTTTAGTGACTTACACCCATTTAAGGGATCTTGTCATTTGGCTTCGTCAGTTACTTACATTCGTCTAAGTGGAATCTTGTTACTTAGACAATTTTTGGTGACTTACACCCATTTAAGGGATCTTGTCATTTGGCTTCGTCAGTAACTTACATCCGTCTAGGCAGAATCTTGTTACTTAGCCAATTTTTGGTCACTTACACCCATTTAAGGGATCTTGTCATTTGGCTTCGTCAGTAACTTACATCCGTCTAGGCGGAATCTTGTAACTTAGCCAATTTTTGGTGACTTACACCCATTTAAGGGATCTTGTCATTTGGCTTCATCAGTAACTTACATCCGTCTAAGCGGAATCTTGTTACTTAGCCAATTTTTAGGTTTTAGGCTTTTGGATTTTTTTTTTTTTTTTTTTTTTTTTTTTGCATTACATTGGACCATTGGCTAAATAGTTCTTTTATTGCTTTACTTCAAATACGAGTACAATTTTCTATTATATCTATTGATGGTACTTCTTCAAATGCTAGATATTCCATGGTCGTGGAAGCTTCTTCCCGCCCAAGGTCTCCAGGTAATAGTTGCCTTTTCTAAAGTAATGGGTGACCCTGTAGGGCCCTTCCCAGGTTGGGCCAAGTTTCCCTTGGGTCGGATCTTTGGTAGCCGAGGTGCTTTGTGTAGGACGAGGTCTCCTATGTTGAGTCGTTTGAGCTTCACTTTCTTGTTGTAGTACTCGGCCATCTTTTGTTGATACTTTAACATCCTGTGAGAAGCTTCGTCTCTAACTTCGTCCAAGCAATCCAAATTGACCCTCAACTGATCATCGTTGATGTCTTTGTGGAGGACCTCTCGTCTTATGCTGGTGATTCCCACTTCAATTGGGATTACTGCTTCAGTGCCATAGGTGAATCTGAAGGGAGTTTCTCCTGTCGGGGTTCTTGCTGTAGTCTTGTATGCCCACGGGATATTGGGTAATTCCTCCGGCCAAGCGCCCTTAGCATCGTCCAATCGAGCTTTGATGATCTTGAGCAGTGTCCGGTTCGTCACTTCTGTCTGTCCGTTTGCTTGTGGATGCCCTGGGGATGAGAATTAGTTCTTAATCACTAGGCCTAAACAAAAGTCCCTAAAGCCTTAATTGTCGAACTGTTGTCCGTTGTTTGATATGATCGTTCATGGTATTCCGAATCTGCAAATTATGTTCTTTCATACGAAATTCTAGATCTTTGCCTCCGTGATGGTTAATAATGCTTCTGCTTCAACCCATTTTGTGAAATAGTCAATAGCAACCAGTAAAATTTTTACCTATCTCTTACCTTGGGGTAATAGGTCGACGATGTCAATCCCCCACTGTGCAAACGACCATAGGGAGGCTATCAACGTCAGTCTCTCTGCTGGGAGGCACTGAACATTCCCAAACCTTTGGCATTTGTCGCATCTCTTGACGAACTCCTATGCATCCATCTACAAAGTAGGCCAGAAGTAACCTGTTCTGATAACTTTGCTTACGGGATCTTGGGCCTATGTCGTCTCCACAAATTCCTTCATGGATCTCTTCCAGAATGTATTTGGCCTCCTCCTCGTCGACGCACTTCAGGTAGGGCATGAAGAAGCCTCTCTTGTACAAGGTGTCATTCAAGATCGTGAGCCTAGTTGCTCTTTTCCTGACTTTCCTGGCCTCCTCGACGTCTTGTGGAAGCCGTCCGTCCTGGAGGAAGGATAGGATTGGGGTCATCCAGCTGCTTTTGCTCTAGATTATGAAGGTGGGGACTTCTTCAATGCTGGGGCGTTTTTGGACTTCCATTTTCAAATCCATACTCGTTGGTCCTACTTCTAACGACACCTGTTTCGCGAGCTTGTCTGCCTCTATATTTTAGCATCTGTATGAATTCCACCCGATCAAAATCCCGTGCTAAATGCTTTGTCAACCTCAGGTATTTTTGCATTCTTTCCTCCATTACTTCATATTCCTCTTTTATTTGCCCTACAACCAGCTTTGAATCACTTTGGAGGAGCAAGTTTTTGGCTCCTAGCGCCTTCTTGACCCTTAGCCCCGTTAGTATTCCTTCATACTCAGCTTCATTTTTGGTGGCCGTGAATGTTAGCTGAACTCCGTATTTGAGCGTCTCTATTTTTGGGGTGATGATAACGACCCCTACTCCGCCCCTTTTTCAAGCTGACGAGCCGTCAGTTTGAATCGTCCATCTTTAGCTTCGTCAGGTGCCTCATCCTCGTCTGGGATGGTGAATTCGGCGATGAAGTCTGCTAATGTCTGCGCCTTAATAGCTGTCCTAGGGTGGTACTCAATGTCAAACTGGCTTTGTTTGATTGCTCACTGGACCATCCTTCTTGCAGCCTCGGGCTTGTTCATAGACTTCTTTATGGGTTGGTCCGTCATTACCAAGATAGGGTTCGCCTAGAAGTAGGGGTGCAACTTGCGTGAGTCTACAATTAATGCGAATGCAATCTTCTCGATTCGTGGGTACTTGGCTTCTGCCCCTTGGAAGGCTTGACTGACATAGTAAACTGAGAGTTGTGTTTTGTCCTCTTCCCGAATCAAGGCTGCATTTACAGCTGTAGCTGACACTGTTAAATATAGATACAAGTTTTCTCCCTCCTTAGGCAGACTCAGGAGGGATGGATTGCTTAGGTAGTGCTTGAGTTCCTGGAAAGCTTTTTTACATTCGTCAGTCCAGGCGAAGGCCTGCTTTAGTGTCTTGAAGAAGGGCAAACATTTGTCCATTGCTTTAGAGACGAACTTGTTGAGTGCTGCTATCCTTCCTGTGAGCTTCTGGACTTCCATCATGGTCTTGGGTGACGTCATGTCAAGTATGGCTCGCACCTTCTCTGGGTTTGTTTCTATCCCTCTTTGGGACACCATGAACCCTAAGAACTTTTCTGACGCTACCCCAAAGGAGCACTTGCTGGGGTTCAACTTCATTTGGTACTGCCTGAGTGTGGTGAACGTCTCTTGGAGATTGTCCAGGTGAGCAAACTCTTCCTTGCTCTTGACGAGCATGTTATCCATGTACACTTCCATGTTCCTCTCAATTTGTTTGCTGAACATTTTGTTTACTAATCTCTGGTAGGTTGCTCATGCGTTCTTCAGTCTGAAGGGCATTACCTTGTAGTAGTAGAGCCCTTGGCTTGTGATGAAGGCAATTTTCTCCTGATTTTCTTCTGCCATTTTTATTTGATTGTACCCCGAGAATGCATCCATGAACGTCAGTAGCTTATGTCCTACTGTGGAATCCACCAGCTGATCTATCCTTAGTAGAGGGAAACTGTCCTTTGGGCAGGCCTTATTTAAGTCCGTGAAGTCTATGCACATCCTCAATTTCCCATTTTCGTTCTTTACCAGGATGACATTGGCGAGCCATTCTGGGTAGTAGACCTCCCGGATAAAGTCATCTGCTAGTAGTTTGCTAACCTTGTCTGTGATAGCCTGGTTCCGTTCTGGAGCAAAGACTCGTCGTCTCTGCTGGACGGGCTTTTTCTCGGGGTCCACTTTTAGCCTATGTTGGATGACCTTTGTGGATATGCCTGGCATGTCCTCGTGGCTCCATACGAAGACGTCCAGGTTCTTTTTGAGGAATTGGACTAGTCTCATCCTCATCTCGGAACTCAGGGTTGTCCCTATCTTGGTTGTCTTTGTTAGTTCTCCATCTACCAACTCCACCGTCTCCAAGGCTTCCACTTTTTCTTCTTCTTTCTCCTCGAACATCCACGTATGGTTCTCCTTTGCAGCTAACACCGCTTGGTAGCACTCCCTGGCCAGCACTTGATCTCCTTTTACCTTGCCTACAACATTTTCTGTTGGGAATTTTACCTTCAGGCAATACGTGGACGTGGCTGCCTTACAACTATTAAGTGTGGGCCTCTCGATGATCACATTGTATGAGGAGGCACAGTCTACCACCAGGAAGTCCAGCTGACGAGTCAGTTGTCTCGGGTAAGCCCCCACTGTGACCGTCAGTGTCACTATGCCTTTGGGATACACTCTGTCTCCACTGAAGCTGACGAGTGGGGACTCAAAGGGACGCAGCCTCTCGGCGGCCACCTTTAACTGTTGAAAAAGGGAAAGGTAGATGATGTCTGCGGAGCTGCCGTTGTCTACAAGGATTCTTCTGGTATTGAACCCTTCTATCATAAGCATGATAACTAGGGGATCGTCATGCGGCTACTTCACTCCTCTAGCATCTTCTTCTGAGAACAAGATATCCATATCCGTCTGCCTTTGCTTTAGGGGTGGTATCCTATGGATGCTGTTCACCTACCTCTAGTATGACTTCTTGAGGGATTTGAATGACCCCCCTGTGGATGGTCCTCTTGTGATCATCTTTATTTCCCTTATTGCACTCTGTTGACGATGTGACTTGTGGTCTTCGTCTCATGGAGAGGCTTCGGGCTTGTCCCTGTTATCGTCCTTGGACCTACTGGAATCTCCCTTCTTTACAAATTTTTGCAACTTCCCTTTTCATATGAGTTCCTCTATCTGCTCCTTCAGGTCTCTGCAGCCTTCTGTGTAATGGCCATGATCTTTATGGAAACGGTAGTATTTCCTCTTGTCACGAACATTGGGTGACGAGTGTAACAGCCTTGGCCACTTGAGGTAGTGCTCATCTTTAATCTGTGCCAGAATTTTATCAACAGGCATAACTAAAGGAGTGAATCTTACCGTCCGAGGGGTTTTATCATTTTTCCTTTTGTTCCCATCAGTATTTTGACAATCTGTCCCCTCCCTTTTTCGTCCTCGCCGATCGTCGCCCTTTCTTTCCCTCTCATTGGGCTTTTCTACTTCTTCAATTGCTGCTAGGGCGTCCTCCGCGTTCATGTACTTCTGCGCCTTCAGGAGCATTTCTACCATCATCCGCGGAGGATTCTTCACGAGTGAGACCACGAACTCCTTGGACTTCAACTCGGTTTTAAAGGCCGTCAACTACACTTTGTCATTCGCTTTGTCCACCTCTAAAGTTTCACGAGTGAAACGCTTCACGTACAACCTCAAGGTCTCATTTTCTCCTTGTTTAATTGTAAGCAGGTGGTCTGCGTTGTCCTCTGACGAAGTGGCGTAAGAAGGAGTTTCTCAACTACTCGAAGTCATTGATGGATGACGTTGGTAACTTCGTGAACCACTCCCTCGCAGCTCCTTTGAGGGTAGTGGGGAAAGAGCAGCATAATATCTCGTCGGGGGGCTGCTGAAGACCCAAAGTTGTCTTGAAGGTGTTGAGGTGATCCAAAGGATCCTTCAGCCTGTCAAACGACTCGAGCTATGGTAGGCGAAACTTTGAGGGCATTGGGCACTCCAAGACTACCGTGGTGAAGGGTGAATCTATCCTCCTGACCATACAGTCTAAGCTTCAGTCTGTTTTCTCCCTGATTACACTCCTCAGCTCATCCATCTCCTTTCTCATTTCCCTAAGAAGGTCTAAGCTTGGTTCTTGTGGAGTGGCAGGTCGTCGATGTTCGTCCCTTCTTTGGCTGTCCCCATCGTCATCCCGGTTTGTCCCAGACCGGTTTTCCTCTTGCTGTAGTCGTAATCTCATTTCTTGGTTTTGCTGAGTAAGCTCTTCCACGCTGGCTGTGAGTGTTTGGATTTACAGAGCTAATGCTGCAGAATCCTGGGGAGTGTTGGGCTCCATCTGGACTTGTGAGTTGAAAGGAACTATATTCTCGAACCTAGGTACGAAAGACGGCGCCTAACTGATGAAGCAGAGATCGTCAGTCAAATAGACATATCCAGATGAGCTAGCAACCTCGCCCCTGTACTTGAAACTGTTGCACCTCTTTAGGTGGTCACCAGTGTGATGTCTGCCACGGAGTCTCCGATGATAAAGTCAGCGTATAGAAGCTTCAAGAAAGTATCAGAGATCAAAGCTACGGCGTATTTTTGTATTTAGGATTGTGTACCTTGTTTTGGTTCTGAAAAGTGTTTATATAGGGTTTCACAGCATCTAGCTGTTGTGGCCTTTATTGTGGCTTTAATACTTCTTTTGGTAACGCCTTTAGGCTCAGTAATATAGGCTTTGATGAGCGTCCAACGGTCTATACAGCTGGTCTTGTAACCGTCCGAGGTATTGGATGCTTCATTAAATGGCTTGTCTCCATTCGTCAGTGATGTGGGGTGGTGGACGGAGATGTCTAATGAATTCATCTGAGCCAAGGGGTTCGTCAGTCCCATCAGTAATAATATTTCTAAACCTTTAAAAAAGAAAAAAAAGAAAAAGAAATATATGATAAGGACTTCAACTATGAACTATCACAAGAAAGTAGACTTAAGATGGCTCACACGCCAGCTTGCAGAGACAAATACATGGAAATTTGTTTGTCCTGGTTCACCATGTGAGAAGAAATTAAGTAGAGCCTAATAGATGGTATATTTTTGGAAATATTAACAAAAACCATGGCTAATCTCTTATGATTCAATAAATAATTTATCAAGTTGAGATGTTATGTATCATGATTTTTATTAGAATTTTACAAAATTCACATTTGCACATGTGGATACTAGTAGGATGTTGGCAAGAAATGAAATACAAATATTATATCCACAATTAGGGCTGTCCACAGGTCGAGCCGGGTCGGTTTTGGACCCAACCCGGACCCGACCCGCCAACGTTGGGTGGAAGGCGGAGGGACCCAAAACTGACTGCCGGTGTCAATCGGTCGAGTCGGTTTCGGGTTCGGGTGGTGCTCGGGTCAGTTCGGTCGATGGAGAGATTTGCCGGATCCTGCAAACGTCGTCGAAATCTTCAAAAACTTCGCCGGAATCTGCAAAAACTCACTCTATTTGAACCGAAAATCGCTGAAATCAGCTTGGATCTCCTCGAATCTCGCCGGATCTCACCAAATATGGTCGAGATCTCATTGGATCTCACTAAATATGGTCGTTAATTATCTCGCCGGATCTCCTCGAATCTGAGCTTGATCTTGCCAAAGTTGGCTGGATTTGTATATATCATCGGTCGGGTCGGGTTGGGTGGCTCGGGTTTTGGAGAAGAAAACCCACCACTCGACCTGCCAACGTTGGGTCTTGGGCGCGAAAACCCGTCACCGACCGACGGGAGCGTCGGTTCGGGCTAAAATCGGGTGGGGATCGGGCGGGTTCTTCGAGCTGGCGAGTTTAATAGGGGTGGCAAAATCCGACACAACCCACGAACCCAACATGGCTAACTTGTTTATAAACAGGTCATGGGTTGAGGCTAAACGGGTTCAGTTCAAATTCAGGTTGACACGGCTGACCCATTTATTAAACGGGTCGTGTTCGTGTTTAACCTATTGAACCCGTTTGACTCATTTGACCCGATTAGCTTATAAAGGTAATTTTACAATTTTACCCTTAAAACCTAGGTATATAAGCTTAGCTGTGGTTTATTCTCCTGCTCAAAACCAGACCTCACGCCTTTTTGAACCTTGTGTCTCTTCATTTTCATCAACAATGGTTACTCTGTCTCTTCTAACTCTTCTTCTTCTCCTCAAAACTCTAGCCGATCCTACAGATACAGATTCTACAATCTACACTATAAAATCAAAACCCTAGCCACCTCATGTCTCTCAGCCCTCTACTTTCTCTTCCCCTCAAATCCCTAGCCGACCCCTCTAATATCTTTTCCCCTCAGAACCATGGCTGCCCTCTCTACTCTCTGTTCTCCTTCATGACTTCACAGCTTCACCAGTTATTTTTCTTCAGCTTTCAACCACCGAATCCCTTAGCAAGGTATATATGTTATATATTTTTGTTTTGTTTTCATAGTTATGAAATTTTCAATAATTTTAGATTTTGTTTATTGTGTTAATTATTATCATGTTGATTGTTTAGTACCAATAGTAGACTTGTTTGTATTCTTTTTGTTGATTTTAAAATAACTAGGTCTTGCTCTATGATTTCTTTTCAAGTTTCTTTGTATCTGTCATCTTAAAATAAAATAATTGTAGATTCGTTCATTTATTTTTTTTAATCACTATCATGTTGATTTTTTTTTGAGATAAAAGATAGAAATTTTATTAGATACTATATGATAAACAGTACATGTAACATCAAAATAGGGGAAATCCAAACCTATTTTGCAGAAAAATAAATACCGCAGAAAACAAACACAGAAAAAAAAATAATACTGTGCTATAAAACGCTGCAGAAAAATAACATTGTGCAGAAAACACCAATGTGCAGAAAAACTACACTGCAGAAAAATAACATTGTGCAGAAAACACCACTATGCAGAAAATCCATGTGTTTTTTGTGTACTGAATTTCATTGGGAATTAATAGAGTTTAGGTTCATTTTTATTTTCTGGAGGAATATGTGTTATTGGATGAATGGTTTTTGGTTCTATGTTAGGAATGTACTAACCATATTTTGATGAAAGTAAAAGCGATTTAGCATCTTATTTTGTTTGTTGCTTCGTTGTTTTCTTGATAGCCTTATTCTATGCTGAGATGAATGTTATTCTGTTCTTAATTTTTTTTCTATTCTGAATGATAAGTTTTTAATGTTTCATTAAATTTTTTGATGTAGAACTTGCACAATCACAATTGGAAGAGCTCACTGAAGATATAATGAACATGAATATCAATAAGGATGAGCACATGGAAGACACCTCTTCCATGGGACCCTCAATCTCTTCTAATCCAGTTTCTTAATCAATGATGTCTTTTCCTTTTTGATGTGGCACTTGGATGGTTGGACTTGGATTTTGCCATCATGGAAATATTGATCTGCCATGTAATTATTTTGGTTTGTCTTTTTCTTTTTGATATGGCACTTGGTTGCCACGTAATAATCTTAGTTTTTTATTATGTTATTATAGAACTTTGACATATTATTGAATTTGATAGTATGGAGGTTGGAACCTTTTGCACTAGTAATTTTATTTTGAAGGAATGAAAGAATTATTTGCTATTGTTATTATTTGAATTTTTATTATTTGATTTATGGTTGAATTATGAATTTAGATATATGGGACTTGATAGCAAGTTATTCGGGTTAAGTTTAATTAAACAGGTTGTTTGGGTCATAATCAAACAGGTTATTTGTGTCGATCCTAACGTGACCTACTAATTAAACGGGTTAAACGTGTTGTGTTGGGTTACCCGTTTAATAAACACGCTACAACAAAATGTATTTTTAGTAACGAAAAAATTCGTCACTAAAAGTCCAGTTTTTCGTCACTAAGGACCTTTAGTGACGAAATTGGACTTTTAGTGACAAAACTCATTTCGTCGCTGAAACCCCGTCACTAAAAGTCCTGGCGACGAAAAATTTCATCACTAAAAGTCTGATTTGATTTTAAAAAAAAAAACTTTTAGCAACGAAAACGTTTCGTCGCTAAATGTTTTCCTCGCTAAAAACACTATTCAATGACGAAAATATTTCGTCACTAAAAACTCTTTAGTTTATTAAATCATATTTAGTGACGAATAATTTTGTCACTAAAACTATGTTCGGGTACATATAGTGACGAAAAAGTTCGTCACTAAAACTATTTTTAAGAAAATCTAGGCACATATAGCGACGAAAATTTTCGTCACTAAAACCATTTCTTACAAAATTTTGCTACATTTAGCGACAAAATATATCGTCACTAAAACAATTTTTTGTAGCTATATTTGTGACGAAAAAATTTGTCGCTAAAACTTATTTTCTGTTTTTATTTTTTTCATGGCTTTGATATAACCTGTAACCTGTTATTACATTATTAAAACCTCACATTTGAATAACACATTTATTTCAACAACACATTTATAAAAAAAAAAGATCCATGCATTCCACAAGTAAAAAATAAAACAAAGTATCCAATTCAAACTCCTTCCATACAATAATTGTTTGCAATACATACAATAACTCAAGATGTTTTATAACAATACGAAAAGTGTAGCATAATATAATTAGAACTAACGGAAGATGTCCTCAAGTAATGCCAAAAGTAAATCCCCTAAAAGCCACCAATAAGAAATCTGCACAAATATAAAAACAATACTACATTAAAATCGTAAAGTAAAAATATTAACTATGTTATAAGAAACATTTCTAACAATGCATTAAGAGTAGCCACACCAATGAATTAAAATCATAACTCCTAATGTATAAGTTGTAGAAAGCAAATATAGATTTTCAAGTGTAATATAATAAAATTAGTTTCAAATAATGCATCAAAAAAAGTAATCACACTATGTAGTGTGGGTCAATTGCTAAAATAAAGTACTAACCAAAAAGTATTTTAATTTGAAGTTGAACCACCCCCATAGGTAAAAGCGTCATCATAACCCTTGCTTAATCTGCCATCGGGTGTCTTACCCATTGTCATCCAACTTTTATCCATGTTTGACTACAATTACAAGATGAATGCCACTTTAGTAAAATAAGGACAACTCATGCGTAATGTATTCTAACATCTAAATCTATAAGCTACTTAGATAAAGTTCTATCCCATTCATGAATGCTCAAGTCTATATTAATACTTAAACACTCCCAATATTAGTTTAAATCACCTTATAACACCATGCAAGCCACCCGCTTGCTCCAACACAACATACCACCACAAAACCAATCACCAACATCACAAGTATAGAGTTTTACAAGTATTTAAATCAAATAAAATACTATTTATCACATCTAATCAACAATACTCATTAACATTTGCAAGAAATGAAAAACACTCACAATATTAGTTTAAACCACCTTATAACACCATGCAAGCCACCCGCTTGCTCCAACACAACATACCACCACAAAACCAATCACCAACATCACAAGTATAGAGTTTTACATGTATTTAAATCAAATAAAATACTATTCATCACATCTAATCAACAATACTCATTAACATTTGCAAGAAATGAAAAACACTCCCAATATTAGTTTAAACCACCTTATAACACCATGCAAGCCACCCACTTGCTCCAACACAACATACCACCACAAATTCAATTTCCAACATCACAAGTATAGAGTTTTACAAGTATTTAAATCAAAGAAAATACTATTTTTCACATCTAATCAATAATACTCATTCACATTTGCAATAAATGAAAAATACTCCCAATATTAGTTTAAACCACCTTATAACACCATGCAAGCCACCCGCTTGCTCCAACACAACATACCACCATAAATCCAATTTCCAACATCACAAGTATATAGTTTTATAAGTTTTTAACTAGAATTTACTTACTTTGCTCAAGCTAAGTTTACTACTTTCAGAAAAAATCCAAAGTTACTGCAAACAATGTGTATTTAGTCTGCAAAAGAAAAGTTAAATTTATAAGTACAAAAGTTAAAGAAAAGCTTGCAAAAGCTCATTAAATACCAAAACCTAATCCTAGGAATCAATTTAATAAAAGCTCTTAATCATATATGACAATGAACACCCATGTGGGGGTATATGTATATTACCTAAATCTATAACTTTTCATTTATCTAGATAAATTTCAGACCGTAACCAAATCTCACAGTACCTTTCAATCAAGATGGAAAGCTCAAATTACACCTATTATGCATCAATTTTAAACTTTTATGTTAATTACATATATACCCAAATCCTTAAACTTCTACCTTAAAGTGCATTGGTAGTATTTAAAGTAACATTAAAGTGCTTTTGTTTAAACTAACCAGTGCCATCATGATCCTCATCAATACTAGTGTTAAATTCTAATTCCACAAAACCATTCACTTCACCTGTAATGTCATTCATATATCTCTATAGTTTATATCCTCATTCTATGCTAATCCCAAAAGATTTGAATTTTATCTTATGATAATTGATAACAAAGGACCCCACCCCCAAAAAAAAACAACCTTCATCAACCTGGTTTTAGAGACAATGCCATCCTAATATTCCTTTCTCAGATTGAACACTCATTTTGTCATCAAAATGGATGATAGAAAAAACTAGCAATTAGGGAAAAAAATCTCATCTTTTGTCTTGCAAGAAATATGAATAGAGTAGCACAATGTATCGAAAACATAATCTAGAGAACAATCCCTCATTAAATCAAGTAAAATAACAATCAGAGGACACAATCCCATTGTGAAATCAGAGTATCATTACCTGAGCAATAATCAACACAAGAAAATTTAGAAGATGGGTAATCTCATTTTGAGTTCATACATTACACCTAATGTATAGGAACTTGTACACTACATATATCTAACACTGGTATCAATGTGGAAACCAAACCAAGAGAGTGAGGATCCAAAACTAGAATCATCCAAACAATAAGAACCATAGAAATCAAAAAGAATTACAGCAATTGATAAGTACATATATAAGAAACTTTCTTCACAACTATTACACAATAAATATCAAATACCCAAACTAAACAAAAATGCATATACCCATTACTGTATCAAACAAAAAGAATACGCAAAGGAACTAAAATCATTAAACAAAAAAATTAACATCAAGCATTTAGAATCATTAAACAAAAATACCAAAGGAACTAGAATCATTAAACAAAAATTAACAAAAAAATTAACTCAAAAGGAAAAAAAAAAAAAAAAAAAATTACCCATTACACGTTTGGGGGTGGGAGGCGAAGGGTCGCCGGCTGGGTGGGAGGCGAAGGGTCGCCGGAAGTGTCGTGAACTGAAGCATCGTTGGATGAAGCGTTGCAATTGAAGGATGAAGCGTCGCGAACTAAAGCGTTGCCAACGGCGAGCTGAATCGTCGCCAACGGCGAGTTGAAGTGTTGCCATCGGTGAGCTTAATCGGCGACGGTTGGCTCTTAACGGAGCTTAATCGACGACAGTGGGAGCTTAATCGGCAACGGTTGAGCTTAATTGGCGACGGTGGGTTTTTTTGGTTTGGGAAGAGTCCAGCTTGGTTTTTTTTTTTTTTTTGACCGAAATGATACTGGGTATTGAAATGTTTTGTGGTTTAGCTGGGTATTGAAATTAGGCTTTTAAGTTTTTAGCGACGAATTTCAGTTTCGTCACTAAAGACCCAGGCTTTATTAAGATTTTTAGAGACGAAATTCATATTTCGTCGCTAAATCATACTTTTAGTGACGAATTGTGATTTCATCACTAAAAACATATAAGTGCAAAACTATTATTAGTTTTAGTGATGAATATTTTTCATCTTTAATTCTTCCTTATAGCGACGGAAGGATTTTCGTCACTAATACTATCCACAGCAATACCTACAGTGACGAAATATTTCTTCACTAAAAATTTCAACTTTTAGCGACGAAATATTTCGTCGCTATAGATTAATTAGACTCGCGCCAAAGTTTCCCTCCACTGGCGCCCATTTTTCAGGTCACAATAGCGACGAAATTTATTTTTCAACGCTAAATGTTATAATTTTTTTCATTATTAGTGACGAAATTCATATTTCGTCACTAAAGCTGTATTTTTAGCGACAAAAAATATTTCCTCACTAATTTTCGTCGCTAAAAATACATTTTGTTGTAGTGACAGGCCGTGTTAGGGTTAAGGAATCCTGACCCGTTTACTAAACAGGTCGGGTTTGGGTTGACCCATATAATATAATACTCACACCTCAATCCGACACAAACCTGAGACGCGAATACGAATTGCCACCCCTAGGGTCTGAGTCGGGTCTGGACACCCCTATCCACAATGTAGCAAGTTGGAACCAATGGCTTCCATGCATCTTTCTGCTCAGCCTACACAAGACAATTAAGAAATTTAATTGAAAGCTACTTTGAACATAATTCATCATTTTTTTTATTACTATTTTTTTAAATATGATAGGATTGCAAATTTATGGTATCTGCTTTATAATGATTGTTTTTTATCATCAGATCAAGATATCAATTTGTTTTTTTAGTATAAGTTATGATTGAACTTCAAGTCTTCTATTTAACGATAAGATACCTTAAATTGAGCTAATTAAATAGAATTCATGAAACATAATTAAAAAAATTCCTTTCAGAAAAAATAGTATTGGACTATAATAATTCATTGTGCTCAGTACGTTTTAAATTGAAATCAAATATCAATCTATTTGAGATTTGATGCCAGCCATATAAGGGGTCATCTTAATTACATGGATCCAATCAATAAGTGGAGTGGTTAGAGATTAAAAATAAATTAAAGTTAAAAATGGGGTGGCTGGACAGACTTTTCTAGCAAAATAACAAAATAAGTAGAGTAGTTGGAGGGTTATCAAAAAAAAAAAAAGTGTAGTTGGAGGGGGTAGGCGTGTTATGATTTGATGCGTTGAACATGGGAAGGGATAAATGTAAAGTTTTCTTAGGGCACGATTTGGTATAATACAGATTACAATAAGAAAGATAATTTTTATTACTGAGAATAAAATGTGTTGTAATAAAATAATTAAATCTATTCATTAGTTTGGTTATAAGTTGTAACATTAGAATAAAACTTAAGACCCTTTTCCGCTCTCTTGTGTGTGTGTGTTTGCTTCTAAAAAAAAAGAATGGGTAATTGCCCCACATTGCTTAAGAGAGTGTGTTGTGTGTTGTATAACTTGCCCCACCTTCTCTTAAAAGTTACCATGACTTTTGAGTAGAGTTGTGGTGTGATTTTGTCTTAGAACCCCTTTCCCTCTCCCTTGTGTGTGTATGTTTGTTTATCAAAAAAAAAAAAAAAAATCAAACTTAAGATCTATTTTAAGAAATATCTCGCTCATACAATTATACTTCCTAAAAAGTAATATATTTTAAATTAGAGAGATGAGTTATATTTTTATGAATTTTTATTTCCATAATTATTATATGGATATGGAAAGTTTTTTATTTGAAAATATATTAATATTAGAAATTATTATACTTATTAAGGAATTGCTATTACAATCCTTTTTAAAAAGAATAGTTATTCATTATTTTAAATAATAGCTATTCATAAGGAATGACTATTTCTATGATAAAAATATAACCAAACTACTGAATAACTAAACTATAGGAGGTGTGTGTGGTTATTAATTTTAAGTTTGCAATATTTAATTTAAAAACAAAAAACTTACTAGTTGTTGTTGGTTGTTTGTTAGTAAATTAGTGTTAATTTTATGTGAGGTTTTTTTTTTTTTTTTTTTTTTTGAGATAAAAGATAGAATGTGAGGTATTAGATCATGGTTTCGTCCCTAAAAGCATATAATATATAGGGTCCCCATAAACATGATATGTATTGGAAAGCATATAATATAATATAAAGAGAGTGTGAAACCATCAAAGCACAATGAATATCCTCACTGTTTTTTTTTTTTTTTTTAATTAAAAAATTTTGAAAAACATCACCATGTGGATGGGGGAAAAAAAAAAGAGCAAAATTACTCATAAGTGACTTTATATTTTTTTTTAAAAAGTATATCATATTTATGGATGGCCCTTAATTGTCTTGGGGGGGGGGGGGGGGAAGAGGCTGTAAAAATAGAATAATGCTAGAGATACAAACTATTTTACAAAAAAAATTACAAACTGCTGATGTGATGAATGATTATTAGTAAATGAAAAAGTGATATTAATGGTGGGACTAAATGAAAACTAATAAAAGGTTGGCCACATCAGTATTTTGTAAAAATGTTATAAAATAATTTGTGCCTGTAGCATTACTCGTAAAAATATGTCGACAAACATAAAAATATAAGTGAAAGCACCTACTCAATATGGGATGCATTATTCAATTTGCAAGAAGTTATAGAATGGAATACACCTTTCCTACTTATTACCAGTGGTTTTGTTTCGGACCAAAATGCAAAGAGAAAACTTGACTTGACAGATTGTTATCCCTTCCCATGTTCAACGCATCAAATCATAACGTGCCTACCCCCTATCAAAAAAAAAAAAAAAAAAATGCCTACTCCCTCTCCCAAAACTCCACTTATTTTGTTATTTTTAGCTATAAAAGACAGTCCACACAATTTAAAGAGAATCCTTGTTTTTTGGAATAGCTTCTTAGTCATGTTAGAAATGCTGAATGAATAGTATATGTATTTATGTATTTCTCAGATAATAAAATATACATAAGTGCCTTTATATAGGAGGCAGAGTGTGTAGTATTAGTATGTGTGCTATACAAGCAAACAAGGTGGGCCTAAAGCCCACAACCGTATTACACGTTAACAACCCCCCTCAAACTCAAGGTGGGTGTGAGACCAACTTGAAATTGTCAACCAAAGCACAAAGGCATCCCTTGGGATGTGACTTGGTGAAGATATTTGCAAGTTAATCTTTAGAGGAGACTAAGAATAGCTTGAGAGTACCATGGACTAGATGATAACGAATAAAATAACAATCGATCTCGATATGTTTAGTTCATTCGTAGAAGACATCATTGTGAGCACTATGAATGGCACTCTGGTTGTCACAATAAAGAGGAGTAGCAGAGAATGTTGACACACCTAAGTCCTTAAGAAGCCATCATAGCCAAATGAGCTCAAATATGGTATCGGCAAGGGCACGATATTCTGCTTCAATACTGGAGTGGGCCATAAGAGTTTGTTTCTTGCTTCACCAAGAATTCAAAGAAGAACCAAGAAGAAAGCAATAACCAGTGGTGGACTTGCAATCAGTGGGATCTCTTGCCCAATCAACATCAAAGAATGCATGGAGAACAAGAGGAGACTGAGCAGAGTAGAAAAGACCATGGAAGATAGTGCCCTTTAGGTATCGAAGAATGCGCAGAACAGCAGCATAGTGCGTCAATCGTGGAGCAGATAGATACTGGCTCACCTGGTGAACAGCATAGGAAATTTCTCAATGAGATAAACTAGACTGCCAACCAATCATCTTTAAAGAGAGGGATTAGACAATGGTTCCCCCCCCCCCCCCCGAGGAAGTCAGATGTGCATTAATTTCAATTGAAGTGTCAACAGTCTTGCTATCAGTGAGTCTAGCTCGAGACAAAAGTTTAGAAGCATACTTGGCCTGAGTAATATAAAAACCATCTGTGGAATGATTGATTTCAAGACCTAAGAAGTAGCTTAGATGTCCAAGATCTTTCATCTCAAACTACTGACTGAGAAAATCTTTGAGTTCTTGAATGCCATTGAGGTCATCACCAGTTATGATCATATCATCCACATATAGGAGAAGCAAAATGGTGCCTTTGTCAGTGCGACGAAGAAATAAGGCAGAATCATAATGATTGGCAATGTAACCCAATCGAAAGATGGTAGAGTTGAACTTGGCAAACCAAGCTCATAGAGCTTGTTTAAGGCCATAAAATGCATGTTGAATGTGACAAACCTTGTTCGGTTCAATAGAGAGACCAGGAGGAGGTTGCATATAAACTTTTTCACTTAAATTCCTATTAAGGAAGACATTTTTGGCATTCATATGGAAATGGGCCCATTTACTAGCAACGGCAACAGCTAAAAAGGGCATGAATAGATGAGATTCGAGCAACTAGAGCAAAGGTCTCCTCATAATCAATTTCATAATCCTGTGTAAAACCTTTTGCAGCAAGACAAGCTTTATATGGCTCAATGGACCCATCAAAGCGAGTCTTGATATTGTAGATCCACTTACAACCAACCAGAGATTTCCTAGGGGGGAGAGTCACCAAATCCCAAGTATAGTTTTTAGATAATGCATCAAGTTACTCTTTCATTGCAATCTGCCATAAAGGGTCAATGGAGACCTCATGATAGGTGTGAGGCTCGTGCAGTGTAGCAAGAGCAGTGTAACAATGATAGTCAAGTAAATGTGCAGGAATGGATCTTACCCGAGTTGAGTGATGAGGTGGAATGTCCTGTACAAGATCTTTAGGCAGAGTAGGAGCAGGGGACCTAAGCTCAGGGTTGGGTGGCTCGTCTTTAACCTATTCATCTTCCACCTGTTCATTAGAGGGTGATTTAGGAAAGGCATCAAAAATATTTGGTGGTTGGATAGAGAAGTATATAGGAGGATCAAGAGCAACTATAGAAGGAATATGTGGCTCATCTGGAAAAAGATCTAAGATAAAGGAGGTAGATAGGGAGGTACGGAAGTGAGAGAGCTTGACAAAGAAGCGATGTTCCCAAAAGACAACATTGCGGGAGATATGAAGACGATAAGAGATAGGATCATAACACCGATACCCCTTTTGAGTTTCGTCATAGCCAAGAAAACAACAAAGTCTAGACCGAGGCTCAAGTTTGTTATGCTCATGTGGCTGAAGCAGAACAAAATAGGCAGAACCGAAGGAGCGAAGGTGGTGATAGTCTGGAGGTGACCCAAAAAGGTGCTCATATGGAGTTTGATTTTGGATGACAGGACTGGGAATGCAATTAATAGCATAAACAGCATGAAGAGCAACTTCACCCCAAAAAGGAGCAAGAACTTTGGCAGAGAGAATGAGAGCACGAGCAGTGTCAAGAATATGATGAAGTTTTCGTTCGGCTCTACCATTTTGCTGAGAGGTACCTGGACAAGTTAGTTGATGAATAATGTCATAGGAATGCAAAATAGCTTGGAAAGCATATTGAGTGTATTCAAGAGCATTATCAGATCAAAAACATTTGATTCGTTTGGAAAATTGAGTTTCAACCATTTTTGCAAAGTTAAAATATACTTGCAATAATTCAGAATGATGTTTCATATGAAAAATCTAGTTATAGCGGGAATAATCATCAACAAAGACAACAAAATATCGAGATCCACCAATACTAGAGACAGAGGAGGGCCCCCAGACACAGGAATGAATTAGGTCAAAGATATCAGTGGACATTGATTCACTAGTATTGAAAGGCAAAGCTGGTTGTTTTCCTAACTGACATGAAACACAATCAAAATTTTCTATGGACACTGAACCTAACAAACCTCTAGAAGCTAAGTGTTGTACACGAGAGGAAGATGCGTGACCAAGTCGAGCATACCAAAGTGCAAGGGAAGGAATAGAAGAAACTGCAGCAGCTACAGGAGCAATAGGTGAAAGACGAAGGTTGTCCATAGGAAACATACGCCCAACTCTAGGACCGGTCCCAAGCTCCTATCCCGTCCTCGAATCCTGCAAAATACACCCAGAATAATCAAAGGTAATGCGATAACCCAACTCAGCTAATTGGCCCACAAAAAATAAATTGTAAGAAAGGTTAGGAGCATTAAAGACCCCAGGAACCGAGATGTTGAAAGTCGAGATAGAACCTATATTATGACCAAATATTGTAGAACTATTAGCTGTGCGAATATTAAGAAGGTGTGGTGCAGGTTCAAGTTGATTAAATAAGGATAAGTGAGGTGTCATGTGGTTGCAACAAGCAAAATCCATAAGCCAAAAGGGAGGAGACAGTGGTGATTCCTTTCTCGTGGTGTGACCTGTGGTCTGATCGGAGAAGCGGAAGTGGTAGGGGTGGCAATGTAGTGGTCTTTGATGTATTGTAGTCGCGGTGGCAGTGGTGATTCTGACAACGACGGCTGCAATGGACGACACCCAAGAAGACAAGACTGCTTAAAAGCAACACACCAGAGGATTAGAGCAATGACTCTGATACCATGTTAGAAATACTGAATGAATAGTATATGTATTTCTCAGAGAATAAAATATACATGAGTGTCTTTATATAGGAGGCAGAGTGTGTAGTACAAGTATGTGTGCTATACAAGCAAACAAGGTGGGCCTAAAACCCACAGCCCTATTACACGTTAACACGTCATAATGTAATATCGTTTTCTATTCAATGAAAGTTTATAGTTTTCCTATAAATAAATTTAAAAAACCCAATATTAATATATATATATATATATTTTAGAATCTGCAACCTCTTTACTTAATTTTTTTTAGGTAGAAAAGACTTTCCAACTCCAAGCACGCCTTTTTTATTTTGAGAATCTCCAACCACTCCACTTTTTTTTTTTTTTTTAGCTAGAAAAGACTGTCCAACTCCAAGCACGTCTTCTTTCTTTCTTTCTTTCTTTCTTTTTCTTTTTTTTTTTTTTTTTTTTTTTTTGAGAATCTCTAACCACTCGACTAATTTGACTAAAAAAGCTATAGATACTCTTGATTTCATAGTTTGGATGGAAGAGTTGCCATCTAATTTACATCATGTAATTCTTAATTATTTAAATTAATAAAACCCTCTTACCTTCTTCTAATTTTTTTTTTTTTGAAGTCATATTTAACTTAGAGATATTCATCATTCCAAAATGCAATATTTTTTATCGGATCAAAAATTCAAATTGAAAACTTGATTTGACAATTTTTTACCCCTTCCTAATTTTTTTTATTTATAGAAATGATAGAAATTATATTATATTAAAATAAATTAAGAAATACAAAGTCTATGTACCCCATCTCACATTCACCGCATCAAATTATAACACGCATAAATTAAAGGGTTTAGCTTCTGTCTAGTAGCCAGTGACCACTGGACCCGTCAAGATACGAACACGTATTCAGTCTTGGACATATATCCATAATCTAACGTGTCCGGTGACACTGGCCACTGGAACAGAAGCCGAATCCTAAATTAGTGGGGTGGTTGGAATTAGGGTCATATCAAACGTAGGGAGCTGGGGATATTTTATTTTTATTGTACCCAAATGCAATTTGAAAACTAGATTTTACAGAAGCCAAAGGTATCAAAATTCTGACAACATGCCTAACTGTCCAACCACTAGCTAACGGCATTCATTAACCGGCCCCAATAACAAAAAGCAGTGAGAATGATTTCAAGCAAGAAAATGCTTCCATAATTGAGTAATGGAGGGTCCCCATTTACACTCATAAGTCATAATATGGGTATCTCATTACTAATATATGCATGCACGTGGTTACGGTTTGGTATGGCAGAACTCGTCAGGCTTAGCTACTATGACATCTGCAGGCTTAACTTTTTTTCACTCTTTCTTCTGGAATCCAAGATTTTTTGTTTATGAGTGCTAAGATTGGTATTTGAATTTTTGTGAATGATATATGACTATTTTTTCTAAACAGAAATAGATATGCGCAAAGTAAAACAAAAAAAAAAAACAAAAAAGAGAGAGGAATACAAATTATAAACCAAAGTAATGTATTTGTTATGAGTGAGTGTGGGGGTGAGGAGTAATTCTTAGGTATTCTCGGAGTATAGAGAATGGTGTTCCCTCCTCTCACATTTATGGTAGGGTTCGCTCATTAAATTTATAGAGGAGTCCATCATGAATGTAAGAATAGAGAATACCATTTTTCCGACTCCGAGAGTACCTAAGAATTTTCCGAGAGGTGAGTGTGACCATTAATCAGTGTGTGGGGTGGGGGTGGCAGCACTGACAAGTGTGTGTGGCTATTAATAATTTTTTACTTAAAATATTTAACTTAATAAATAAATAACTTACTAGTTGTTGTTGGTTGTTTGCTAGTAAATTAGCGTTAATTTTATGTGAGGTATTTTTTTTTTTTTTTCCCTTTTTGGAGATAAAAGATAGAATGTGGGGTATTAGATCATGGTTTCGTCCCTAAAAGCATATAATATATAGGGTCCCATAAACATGATATGTATGGAAAGCATATAATATAAAATAAAGAGAGTGTGAAACCATCAAAGCACAATGAATATCCTCACTTTTTTATTCTCAAAAAAAATATATATATATCCTCACTTTTTTTTTTTTTTGAGAAAGTATCACCATGTGGATGAAAAAAAAAAAGAGCACATAAGTGACTTTAAAAAAAAAAAAAATAGTATATCATATTTATGGATGGCCCATAATGGTCGGGGGAAAAAAATAAAAAAAGAGGCTGTAAAAATATGTCGACAAACATAAAAATACAAGTGAAAGCACCTACCAGATGCATTATTCAATTTGCAAGAAGTTATAGAATGGAATACACCTTTCCTACTTTTACCAGTAGTTTTGTTTTGGACCAATATGCAAAGACAAAACTTGACTTGACAGACTGTTATCACTTCCCATGTTCAACGCATCAAATCATAACATGCCTACCCCTATCAAAAAAAGAAAAACATGCCTACCCCCTCTCCAAAAACTCCATTTATTTTGTTATTTTGCTATAAAAGACGGTACAACGACGCTATTTAAAGAGAATCTTTATTTTTTTAGAACAACTTTCTACCATAATATAATGTCATTTTCTATTTGGTGAAAGTTTATAGTTTTCTTGTAAATAGATTAAAAAAATACCTTACTTTAATTTTTAAATATTTTTTTAGAATCTGCAATCACTCTACTAATTTTTTAGCTAGAAAAGATTGTCCAACTCCAAGCATGCCATTTTTATTTTGAGAATCTTCAGCCACTCCACTTTTTTCTTTAGCTAGAAAAGGCTGTTCAACTCCAAGCACGCCATTTTTATTTTTTATTTTTATTTTGAGAATCTCCAACAACTCCACTTACTTTGTAGCTAGAAAAGACTATCCAACTCCAAGCATGCCATTTTTATTTAGAGAATCTCCAACCACTCCACTTATTTTTTTTAGCTAGAAAAGACTGTTCAACTCTAAGCACGCCATTATTATTTTTTGTTTATGAGTCCTAAGATTGGTTATTTGAATTTTTGTGAATGATATATGACTATTTTTTCTAAATAGAAAGACATATGCGCAAAGCAAAAAAACAAAAGAGAGAGATGAATACAAATTACACACCAATTATCCAAGTTAATATACTTGTAGTGAGTGAGAGTGGGGTGCATGTGTGACTATTGATCAATGTGTGGGGTGGGGTGGCAGCACTGACAGGTGTGTGTGGCTATTAATTTTTTACTTAATATATTTAACTTAATAAATAAATAACTTACTAGTTGTTCGTTGTTTGCTAGTAAATTAGTGTTAATTTTATGTGAGGTGTTTTTTTTTTTTTCTTTTGGAGACAAAAGATAGAATGTGAGGTATTAGATCATAGTTCCGTCCCTAAAAGCATATAATATATAGGGTCCCCATAAACATGATATGTATGGGAAGCATATAATATAAAATAAAGAGAGTGTGAAACCAGCAAAGCACAATGAATATCCTCACTGTTTTTTTTTTTTTTTTTTTTTTTTTTTTTTTTTTTTTTTTTGGGAGAAAGTATCACCATGTGGATGAAAAAAAAGAGGAGCAAAATTACGCATAAGTGACTTAAAAAAAAAACAGTATATTATGGATGGCCCTTAATTGTCGGGAAAAAAAAAAGAGGCTGTAAAAATATGTCGACAAACATAAAAATACAAGTGAAAGCACCTACCCAATACGGGATGCATTATTCAATTTGCAAGAAATTATAGAATGGAATACACCTTTCCTACTTTTACCAGTACTTTTGTTTTGGACCAAAATGCAAAGGGAAAACTTGACTTGACAGATTGTTATCCCTTCCCATGTTCAACGCATCAAATCATAACATGCCTATCCCCTATCCAAAAAAAAAAAGCATGCCTACCCCTTCTCCAAAAACTCCACTTTTTTTGTTATTTAGCTATAAAGACGGTCCAACAACTCAATTGAAAGAGAATCATTATTTTTTAGAACAACTTCCTCATCATAATATAATGACGTTTTCTATTTAGTGAAAGTTTATAGTTTTCTTATAAATAGATTTAAAAAAACCTTACTTTAATTTTTAAATTTTTTTAAGAATATGTAATCACTCCACTAATTTTTTTTAGGTAAAAAAGACTGTCCAACTCCAAGCACGCCATTTTTATTTTGAGAATCTCCAACTACTCCACTTATTTTTTTTTAGCTAGAAAAGACTGCACGCCATTATTATTATTATTTTATTATTTATTTTGAGAATCTCCAAGCACTCCACTTAGTTTTTAGCTACAAAAGACTATACAACTCCAAACATGCCATTTTATTTTATTTATTTTTATTTTGAGAATCTCCAACCACTCGACTAATTTGACTAAAAAAGCTATAGATACTCATGATTTCATAGTTTGGAGGGAAGAGTTGCCATGTAATTTACATCATGTCCTTCTTAATTATTTAAATTAATAAACCCTTTTACCTTCTTCTATTTTTTTTTTTAAATAAAAAAAGTCATATTTAACTTAGAGATATTCACCATTCCAAAATGCAATTTCTTTTTTATAGGACCAGAAATGCAAATTTAAAACCTTATTTGACAAATTTTCACCCCTTAATTTTTTCTTTTGATAAAAATTATATTATATTAAAATAAATTAAGAAATACAAAGTCTAGGTACCTCTTCCCACATTCACCGCATCAAATTATAACACGCATAAAATAAAAAGGCTTAAGTGGGTTGGTTGGTGATAAGGGTAAAATTGTGAATGTGAATCCTCATGAATATAGTATCATGAAGCGACGTTCAAAATAGACCCGTCGGCCTCACTTGTCATAAATGGCAGTCAAACAGCTTTAGGACGTCTATAGCTTTAGGGAGACGGGGTTAACTTGTCATAAATGGAAAGCTGACACTACTAAGCTGAAGGGAATAGGCAAAGTTGACGACCCCGACAAGGGAGTAGGCAAAGCTGACGACCCCGACGAGGGAGTAAGCGAAGCTGACGACCTCGACGAGGGAGTAGGCGAAGCTGACGACCCCGTCGATGTAGTAGGCGAAGCTGACGACCCCGACGAGAGAGTAGGCAAAGCTGACGACCCCGACGAGGGAGTAAGTGAAGCTGACGACCCTAACGAGGGAGTAGGCGAACCTGACGACCCCGACGAGGGAGTAGGCAAAGCCGACGACCCCGACGAGGGAGTAAGCAAAGCTGACGACCCCGACGAGGGAGTAGGCGAAGCTGATGACCCCGACGAAGGAGTAGGCGAAGCTGACGACCCCAACGAGAGAGTAGGCGAAGCTGACGACCTTGACGAGGTAGTAGGCGAAACTGACGACCCTGACGTGGCCTTACTTGGTCTCCACATTTGCATATATAAAGAAATATCTTGCGCCCCACGCTTGGTGTTAATAAAAAATACTCCTACAAGGAAAGGATTCCGAAAAATACGCTCATGAGGATTCCTATAAGGAAAAGAACTCTACACCAAGGAAGAGAGGTCAACCCTTTACTACTATAAAAAGCCTCAATACCCTCACAAACCAAGGTACGCATAATTGACCTCGCTCTAGCACTTTAGAGTTGTGAGAAGTTCTAACTTGATCTTCGGAGGGTATTTGGCCGGCACCACACCGGTGCTCTCTGCAAGGTCTTCTCTTTTTGTTGTGCAGGTGTTGTTTCGAGTGTGCGAGAACCGTGTGGCTCACTGGTGATTTTTATCGGCATCATCAGTTGGTGCCGTCTGTGGGAAGAGAAGATTAGCCATACTATCGCTTCCCAGACATAGAGTTGCATGGTACTTACTCGCTCAATGGGGACCACCAACAACGTTCAAAGAGACGAACCACGACCCACTGCCCTGGAGAGGCAAGTCCAAACCCTCACAACCACAGTGGAACGCCTCACCAAACAAAATCATGATCTGGAAGAACAGCTGCGTCAAAGGAACGCAGGACATAACACTCAGGAAGAGAATCAAGAAGGCATAAGCGCAGACAAAAGATACCAAGAGGGGCCAGAAGGTAGCAATGCCCCTAGCAGACCATAACGACCAGACGTGAGTCGTCTATCTACCGTAGACATGGCCCCACCCCACATTGTCGCGGAGATGCAGATGATAAAGGAACGGATGGACCTAATGATGAACGCCCTCAGAGGACAAGTATCAAGTGACCTCGACGACTTGGTCCACCAAACCGATTCACCCTTCACCACATCCGTCAATTCCTTCCCCCTACCGTTGAAGTTTCGTATGCCGCAAGTGGAAAATTATGACGGAAACAAAGACCCTCTAGATCATTTGGAGTCCTTCAAGACCCTGATGCACCTTCAAGGGGTATCCGACGAGATCATGTGCAGAGCTTTCCCCACCACGCTGAAGGGTCCCGCAAGGATATGGTTTAGCAGGCTGACGCCTAACTCCATCTGTACTTTCAAGGAGCTAAGCGCCTAGTTTGCTTCGCACTTTATCGGGGGACGCAGGTATAAGAAGTCTACAGCATGCTTGATAAGCATCAAGCAGCAGGAAGATGAGACGCTAAGGTCTTACATAGCACGCTTTAACAAAGAGGCGCTTTTAATCGATGAAGCTGACGACAAGATACTTGTAGCCGTTTTCACAAATGGGCTGCGGAAGGGTAAGTTCCTATTTTCACTATACAAGAACGACCCGAAGACTATGTCGAACGTGCTTTACAGAGCAACCAAGTACATGAATGCTGAAGACACGCTTCTGACTCGAGAGAAGAGAGAAAGGCAGGAGGATACACGACAAGACAGAGGGCGGAAGATGGCAAGGACTAGAGACGTTGGATGGACAGAAGCTACTCCACCCGTGGAACACTAAGCACCTACGGAAGTACTACCAGTAAAAATGATGGCATGAAGAGCAGCACCCCTTTATTTCTAGTTTACCTTAGTGAATTTTAGCTATACTTCTCAGTTTTTCTATTTACTTTAGTTTTTGCTACAATAACTCTTTTAAAGCCCAAAGGGCAGGTCTTCGTTTTCTTTTTAAGAACTATTTTCTCTACGAATGCATGGTTTATTATAATAAGAGGAGTTTATTCAAACATGGCCAAAGTCGCCTACGGGTGAACGGTCACTACGCTAAGTTACCTATGGGTAGAAGCATGGCCAAAGTCGCCTACAGGTGGACGGTCACTACGCTAAGTTACCTACGGGTAGACGCATGGCCAAAGTCGTCTACGGGTGAACGGTCACTACGCTAAGTCACCTACGGGTAGACACGTGGCCAAAGTCGCCTACGGGTGAACGGTCACTACATTAAGTCACCTACGGGTAGACGCATGACAGAAGTTGACCTATGGGTGGATGATCACCATACTAAGTTGCCTACAAGTAGACGACTCACAAGGTGACGAGGTACCAACACTTAGTCACCTCAACAAGTCCACAAAGTGGAGGAATCCAAGTCTACAAAGTAGACGACCCTAATATGCAGTCCATCAAGTAGACGACCTCATCTCAAGAGGATGGAATGTTGTCAAGTCCATAAAATGGACAAGCTTATTAAGTCCACAAGATGGACAATTTCATCCTAGGAGGATGAAAAAATTATGAAGTCCATAAAATGGACACAAAGTGGACAACCATGTGTTATTAAGTCCACAAGCTGGACAACCTTATTAAGTCCACAAGGTGGACGACCCTATTAAATCCACAAAGTGGACAACATTGATAAGACCAAAGTGGACGACCTCATCCTAAGAGAATGAAAAATTATTAAGTCCACAAAGTGGACGAGTTTATCATTAAGTCTACAAATTGGACTAGTCAGTTAGTAATACCCACGAAATGGACAATTGCGCCAAGTCCCCAAAGCAGACGAGCCCATAAAGCTGACGAGTTCGTCCACCAGAGGATATGACTAATATTATAAGATGACGGTTTTAACATAAAAGATAACAAGATGAACAAGTCTACTGAAGAGACAAGTTGGAATTGTCCAAATGAAAAGGACTTAAACTCCATAAACCTGTCAGTTTAAGCTGACGAGATCATGGAGTGGGGAGCAACTGATAAGGGTAAAATTGTGAATGTGAATATCCCAACCCTGACCCCACACCACACGGCCCCATGGCTCCATCTACCCCCACTCAACAGATAAGATTCACACAAGATGAGCCAATCAGATAAACTCACCAACACCAACTGACCAATACAGTGACACACCAATGGATAAAGTAAAAAAAAAAAACAAGGGCAAATAAATTGAATAATTATAAAGACTTAAAGAGAGAGAATCAGTTCAAAAAGAAAGAGAGCTCTCTCTCTCAGAACAGAACAGTCCACACTCCACAGCAAATGAGCAAAACCCAAAGATTAAGAGAGAAAAAGAGAGAGAAGTAGTGTAAAATACCTTGAGGTAGGCCTAAGGGGCGGCACTGAGGGCCACGGCAGCACGTCGAGGCGTCGGAGGTGAGGAAGGATTCGAGGCCAAGCGTCGGCATCGCAAGCTCTGATCCGATCGAACCGATCTCCGATCTTCGATGGCCGATCCATCATTCAAGCTCTGTTGCTCGAGTTTCAGGTGGAGGCGCCGTCGCCGCGTCGCGCCTATGTGCTTGATGATGAGGTTTTAGGCGGAGGCGTGCGTTGTCGTTGATGAGCCTCATCAGATGAGGTTTTTTTCTTTAGGTTAGGAAAGGTTTCTAATTTTAGGTTTTGCTTTTACCATTTGATGATTGAGGCAGACGTGTATTTGTATTTTGTATTGGGTTTTGCCATTTTGGTTGGTTGGTTGGTTGGTTTTTTTTTTTTTTTTTTTTTTTGAGAATACGTTTGGGTTGGGCCTATTGGGTATTTGTTTAGGATTGAAGTTGGGCTTTTTTTTTGGGCTTGTTCTGTTACAATTTTTTTTTTTTTTTTTTTTTTCAGTTCAAAATTTGTTTGGCATAAAAATTTTGAAGGTGTTCCTGATAGGGCTTGAGGGTGTTCTTTTTTTTTTTTAAGGGTAAACAAATAAAAAAATTTAAATTATTATATATAAATTTTTTTTTTCAAGTCAGGGTGTTCCTGGGAACACCCTGGACTCTGAGTGGCATCGCCATTGTTGGGTATGGTTTCTTTATTATGAAATTTGAGGTACTTAAGGACTATCACCACGCGCTCATGACAGACCTTGGTTTGTGGGAGAACGGTATCTCCATGTTCAGGCATGGGAGGCCGATTTTCACCCTAATGTAGCCAAAGTTACAAACACCGCAGTATGGATCCACTTAGAACAATTGCCTATAGAATACTATCATCTAGAGTTTCTAAAGCATGTGGGGAATAAACTAGGGAAACTTCTTAAGTTAGATGCGATGACTAGTTCCACCATTTAGGGAAGGTATGCTCGATTGTGTGTTCAAATTAATATGGCCAACCCCTTGCCTAAATGTGTCAAGATTGGATCCTTTTGGCAAGATATTGTTTATGAGAACATTCTGGTGCTCTGCTACTGGTGTGGGAGAGTAGGGCACAAGGATGTGCATTGCTCCGAAGTTAGAGAAGGAGCCACGGACACGTCGGCACATGAAGTCACGCCACATGGAGATAATGAGCTAACTAAGAATGACCATTCTCACATCCCATGGAAGATGGTGTAGAAACGTAGACCTCGACCACGTGGGACTAACAAAGAAACGCATCCACGACTAATGATGAGTTCACGAGACCTTCGTCCACCGAATCCCCAACGTGTCCAAGCTTCATCCTTTAACCTCCAGGTGTTACAAAATCAGCAAGACAACTCAATGTTACGAAATCAAAAAGATGACTCGGTGATCCCAACTGGTTTTCACCACGTCGATATGGCATTGCATGGTGAAAACTATGAATTACAGCTGCCACATGAGAAGAGCATGGCTTGCATGCAATCCCTCCACACGAGCAGCTGTCCCCTGCACCCCCAAGTAAGTCAAAATACTCACCCACGAGTGAATTGTTACATAAAACCGAATATGTTCTTACCAAGCCAAAACAGAGCACATCAACGACTACCCATGGCACCCTCATCAGACCAACAATCCACGACCCCCACCCCAACCAACACAGACCTTTACTTAACGCCAACACCCTTAGAAAGCCCGAGTCACCCACCCCACCACTCCATGCACAAACAATCCCCTACTCCCAACGACCAAGCTCTAGGGATGTTGAACCTCGAACAGATTTGGAGCCGCCTTTCCTTAGGGCACTCCAACAAGGAAACAGTGAGTTATGTCCGCATCCCGGTACATCCACGGGAAGTGATGGCATGGAATCAGGTGACACAAACGCCCAGTTTGCCACTTCACCTCAAACCACTTCCTCAAAACCAACCCCGACAGCTGACCAGAAGTCATATCCGGGTTCGACATTCTGTGCACCCCAACCAAGCCCCAGTGGGGCACTTGATTGCCTAATCAGTCAGGCAGCGGAACGCCCAGGAGAGTTCAACCAGTGTGGAATCATCGAAACGTCTGCTCGAAGCCATTTTTTGCTTTCTCGACTTAGCGAAATCAACATCGCGATGAAGGAGGACGAACCAACACTGTACATCATCATGTACTCCAGCCCAAGCCTACCATTTATCGTGTCCGTCACGCATTGGGCAAGGCTAGGAGAGCTAGAGCCAATATATAAGGTAAAGACAACGACAAAGACATCAATGCACTACTCGGTCTATAGTGAGGACTTCGAGGACCTAGGGGGTCCCAATGACTACCTCAACCCCAACTCTTCCTCCATGAAGATGATAGCCTGGAATTGCCAGGGTGCTGGTAATGTAGCTTTTCAGAACCATGCTTACAAACTGCATCGTAGGCATTGTCCACAAATTTTGATCATCGTTGAGCCTCGTATTGCTGAAGAGTGGGCACAGGCTGTTATCGACACCCTTCCATACACCCATTCTCGGCGACTGGTTTTTCGGGAGGCATATGGATGCTTTGGAACAAGAGTAGCAACCTCAAGGTGGAGATTCTCACTAATAGTGAGTACAGTATACATGCGCTAGTGAAGGTACCAACCCCATCTCTTTCTTTTTTGCTTATTGCCGTTTATGCTTCTCCTAATTTTAATAACAGGAAAACTTTTTGGAAATACTAAAAAAATTTAGCTACAATAGTTAATTTGCCTTGGGTTTTATTGGGAGATTTTAATGATATGCTCCCTGAGGATGAAAAATAGGGGCTTTACCTTTAAACAGAAAAAGGATATTAGCTTTTAAAAATTGTATGGATCGGTGTGGGCTTCTTAACCTAGGTTTTCATGGCCCTAGAGTCATGTGGACCAATAAAAACCCGGTTTGGCAGTGTAATATAAAAGAGCGTTTGGATCGTGGTCTAGGCGCGAAATGGAAAATACAGTTTCCTAAAATGGAAGTACACCATCTTCCCAGAGTTAAGTTTGATCATCGCCCCATTTTGCTTATTACTGACCCCATGGATCAGAAAGCTCCTAAGCCTTTTCAGTTCAAGCAGATGTGGTTTACTGATCCTTCCTTCCCCATCTTAGTGGAGGACAGCTAGCGAGCATTGGAAAATGTTCCATCAACTTCCTCCTCCCTCTCTAGGTTCCAACACCGCCTAGTCTTTTTAACGGGTAAAATCATCGACTGGAATAAACACCACTTCGGCAACTTATTCTAGTGAAAGACCCATCTTTTGGCTAGGTTTTGTGGTATCCAGAATGCGTTATCTAGAAAACCCTTGGCTTTTCTATACTAGCTGGAGCAACAGCTCATCCAAGAGTATAATACCACTCTACACCAAGAATATCTATTTTGGCAACTCAAATCTTGAATAATGTGGCTTAACTATAGCGATGCCAATACTAAATACTTTCATCTAAAAACATTATAATGTCGTAGCCAATCTCATATTGTGACTCTAAAAGATGGGACTAGTTTTTTGGCTCTCTGGGGAAACTTTAACCAATCACATTACTGATGCATTTAAAAAGTTGTTTATGGCCACCACGGCTCATATGAGGACAACGACTAGTTTAGGTCCGTATTTTCATCATAATAGCCCCTTTTTAGATCATTCTCAGTCGTTATCAAGTATTCCCCAACCAACAGAGATTCTTAGGAATGTTCTTTCGCTTCCTCCCCTGAAGGCCCTAGGGCCGGATAGGTACCACACTCTCTTTTTCCAAAAGAATTGACACATCCTCGGGCCAAGTATGATTCAACTCATTCAAGAGATTTTTAAAAATTTAACTATTCTGCCTGACTAGAGCATAACCAATCTTGTCCTCATCTCAAAAGTAGCCCACCCATAAATGATTACTTAGTTTCAACCGATTAGTCTCTGTAATACTCTCTATAAGTTAGTATCACGTATTATCTTACAGCGTCTCAAACCCCACATTGCCGAGATTATAAATCCCTGTCAGGCAAGATTTGTGCCGGGCCATAGGATGAGTGATAATATTATCTTGGTTTAGGAGATTATTAGGACGTTGATGCATAAAAGGGGTAGAAATGGTTAAGTGACGTTAAAATTAGACCTTGAGAAAGCCTAAGATTGTTTAGAATGGCCTTTTATTAAGGAATCGCTAGAATTTTTCCATGTCCCGCCAAACCTCATCACGCTTATCATGAATATGATATCATCCACTTGTTTTCATATACAATGGAATGGGGCTCCTCTTCCGGAAGTGATTCCAAGTAAGGGAGTGCATCAGGACGATCCCTTATCCCCATATCTTTTTATCCTCTGTTTGGAACACCTTTCCATTATGTTGGAAGAGGCAGTTCAAGACAGACTCATCCACCCTATTGGATTCAAGGGCCTAATTCATATTTCACATTTATTTTTTGCGGATGATATCTTTTTGTTCACCAAAGTCAAGGCCAGGGACTGCCAGAACCTGAATAGAATCCTACAGATATTCTGCCAATGTTCAGGCCGAATAATAAGCACTCACAAATCCCGAATATGGTTTTCCCCTAACATTTCTCGGTGAACAAAAGATCAGGTGGTTGGCATCTTTGGCATCCCAACCACAGATCACATAGGCCCATAATTAGGAACCCCCATTTTCATAACCCACCGAACGGTCAATGCATACCATTACTTAGTTAACAAGATTCAAAAGAAAATTGAAGGATGGCAAGCCAAATATCTTTCAATGGCTGGCCGGGCCACTTTAGTAAAATCATCGGCGACTTCCATCCCCATATATGCCATGCAAACTACGTTGCTTTCTCAGAAAATTAGTCAACAATTAGACAAATTAAGTTGCCAGTTCTTATGGGGGATACAAACTAGCGCCGATGCTGTCATACAGTTAGCTGGGACATAGTAACCCTACCAAAGGACGTAAGAGGGTTAGGAATACAATCGATCCAACATAGGAATAGGGCAATCCTTATGAACCAGGCCTAGCGCCTGTATCATAATCCTAATATGCTATGGGCCCAAGTCTTAAAAGCCAAATATTTCCCACATACGAGCCTGTTTAAGAGTTCCAGAAAACCCGAGAGGGTCCCATATTTGGAAAGCCTTGTTTGACGGAATTCAATGGTTAAGAGATGGTATGAAATGGATAGTAGGAGATGGGCAAAATATCAAGATATGGGATGATCACTAGATCCCTGGAGGCACCCTCAATAGTCGCATCGAAGGATCGCTCATGCTCCATGATGAAAATAGCCGCATTGGTTCATTGAGAACTAATCATACTTGGACTTTCGACTCTCTCCTCGTTCCTCTCCCCCCCCCCCCCCCACCCCCCACCCTTTCGTCACTAAAGGTGTTGCTAAGAACACTATTAGTGACGAAACTAATTTCGTCATTGAATGTGACAAATAGTGACGAAAATAAGTCGTCACTAAAAATAGGAACGTAAAATTAGATGGGAGTATCAGTGACGAATCCTAATTTTCGTGGCTAAAGGTACCCTATAGTGACGACACATAAGTTGTCACTAAAAGTATAACACTAATGGCCTATTTGGAAGTTTAGAGAGGGAGGAGAGTAGAGTGGAGTAGAGGGGAGGAGAGTAGTGGGGAGGAGAGTAGAGGGGAATGGTTCCTCTCCACCTTATTTGAATGTTTTTAAAATTAGTAAGGGGGAATGGAGTAATTAGTCATTTCCCTTATTTGGATGTTTTAAAAATTAGGATGGAGAGTAGAGGAAATGATTTAAATAGACAAATTTACCCTTATTTGAAAATGGACTTGCAACATTGGTCTATGATTAATTTGTTAGATTAAATAATTATGACTAAAGCATGCAATTTTTTTTTTTATAATTTTTTTTTCCTGATGTGAATTAAATAATCAATATTAGTCTATAATTAAATATTTTTTCTGCTTTTTTATTATACTAAAAAAAACCATCCTTAATTGATAATAATTAAAATATGAAAATAAAATGTTTGGATGCTGAAAAACGATTCAAATGTGGCTTGTGAGTGCCAAAATTAGTATAAAAATTATAAAAAATCTGAAAAAAAAAAATTTGATAGGTCTTTTCTTCAAAATCCCAATCATAAGCATAGATTAGAAATTTCACAACTAGTTCGGAAAGTCCCACCTCCATGTTTATTAATTAAATTTTTACACCAAAAACAAAAACTTGTGCTTTAACTTTTTAGTTTTATATATTAAAAAACAAAAGCGTCATACTCATGCAACGGAGAATCTGATTGACCAAAGTCCAGAGAAAGAAATGGTGACGCCATTGCCTGGTCTATACCGAAGATCCTTGCCCTCTCCTTCGGCAATCGAATTCCCTTCCTCCGAAGGTGCTTTGGGACTCAGCGCCGCCGCCACCGCTCTCAGCTCATCTCTCTACACCGTCGACGGTGGCCAGTGCGCCGTCATCTTCGACCCAGATTTGCTGTCTAACCATTTTTCCCTTCACTCTCTCTCACTTAACGAACCCAGATTTGCTGTCTTTGGGTTCAGATTTGAGCTGCTAACATGTTTTTGTATTTGTGTGTGTGTGAGATTTTCATTGTAATATGTCTGATTGTGGAGTGTGAATTCATTGTTGTCTGATTGTGGAGTGGTTTGAATCGGATGTGTGAAACAGTGAGATTCAATTTTTTTTTTTCATTCCACTTAAATTTTCTCAAAAAACAAACAAAGTTTATATATATCGGTTTGTAATTTTGTTAATTTAGAAAGGTTAAATTAGAGAATTTATTTGGTCAATAATTTAACACTCTACTCTCCCTCCAAATCTCTCCAATTTGGAGGAATTAAAAATGAGGGGTTAGAGGTAATTGAAACCCCTCCAAACCCTTCCTAACCCCTCCCCCTCCTTCTTTAAAAAACTTCCAAAAAAAGTAATTAAATTACTCTCCCTCACTTTACTCTACTCCCCTTCCTTTTTTAAACATCCAAACAGGCCATAAAAACACTCGGCCCCTTTTTTTCTTTTTCACTTTTCCCACTTTATTCTCTCTTTCCCTCACATATTTCTCAGACGATTCAGAAGCCCAGAACGTCGTAGCGCTTTAGCTCGCCGTCACGGCGCTTTAGATCGTCGTTCGCGGCGCTTCAGAAGCCCAGATCGCCGTCGCAGCGCTTTAGCTCACCGTCACAGCGCTTTAGCTCACCGTCGCGGCGCTTTAGTTCATCGTCACGGCGCTTTAGATCGCCATTTGTAGCGCTTCAGAAGCCCAGATCGCCGTCGTGACGCTTCAAATCGTCGTTCGCGGTGCTTCAGCTCGCCATCGCAACACTTCAGCTTACCGATCGGCGACGCTTCAGCTCGTCGTTGGTGACGCTTCAGCTCGCCGGCGACGCTTCATCCTTCTGCAGTTGGCGACGCTTCATCCTCTGTCCGTTCTGCTACGCCTCATCGGCGACGCTTCATCCTCTGCAGTTAGCGACGCTTCCGGCAACGCTTCAGTTCCGACCCTTCGCCTCCCACCCAATCGACAACCCATTTGTATTTTTTTTTTTTTCCTTTTGAGTTAATTTTTTTGTTAATTTTTGTTTAATGATTCTAAATGCTTGATGTTAATTTTTTTGTTTAATGATTCTAGTTCCTTTAGGTATTTTTTTGTTTGATACAGTTATGGGTATATGCGTTTATAACAACAAGCATCTGAACTACAACAAAATTGACATTATAAATTTTTGTTACAATGTGGTTGGTTCATTAGTTTCATATGGAGCCATGGAATAATACAAGATTATTTGCTTTAGCAAAATCAGAACTAGGTATGAACTTGAAAATAGTATTAAGGTGTATACAAGCTTGCACACCCAGATCAAAGCAACAGGGAAACCTTGGATCTACCCAATTGGACAATGGTCTATTCACTCAAAAGAACTGAGTTTAGTTCAGTTTCAATCCATACTTTTTGGCTTTTATATATATGTTTGGCTTTCCAATGAAAGTTGAAGTATCTATAAATTTAACTCTAGAAACATAATAATGCCTGTACAAGCTTTTGCAAGCTTTTCTTTAACTTTGTGGTGGTATGTCAAGCTTTTCTTTAACTTTTTTACTTATAAATTTAACTTTCCTTTTGCAGACTAAATACACATTATTTGCAGTAACTTTGGATTTTTTCTGAAAGTTGTAAACTTAGCTTTAGCAAAGTAAGTAATTTCTAGTTAAAAACTTATAAAACTATATACTTGTGATGTTGGAAATTGAATTTGTGGTGGTATGTTGTGTTGGAGCAAGCGGGTGGCTTGCATGATGTTATAAGGTGGTTTAAACTAATATTGGGAGTGTTTTTTATTTATTGCAAATGTGAATGAGTATTGTTGATTAGATGTGAAAAATAGTATTGAAGTTTGATTTAAATACTTGTAAAACTCTATACTTGTGATGTTGGAAATTGGATTTGTGATGGTATATTGTGTTGGAGCAAGCGGGTGGCTTGTATGGTGTTATAAGGTGGGTTAAATTAATATTAGGAGTGTTTTTCATTTGTTGCAAATGTTAATGAGTATTGTTGATAGAGATTGTGGATATGACATACGAACTAATTGAAGTAGGAAACTAATATAGTTAGATTTACTTTTCTAGTGAGTGTAGAAATGTACCATTAGATAATCCCATATGAAGACATATACTTTTTTACTGTTTACATTTCATACATCTGTTGGTTAGTGAGATGTGTATAGTGCAATCTCTTGTTCAGGGACTTAAACCCCCCCAAAAAAATTCTGTTACGTTAAAGATGTAAATAATTATGGGGCTGAAGGTATCTTTATCATTGTAGGTGCAGCAGAACAAGATGGAGAACATTCAATATGCTGAGGAACTTATGAGGGAGTTTCTTGTCTTCAGAGGATTTATTAATACTCTGCAAACTTTTGAGAGTGAATTAGGCATAGATATTGGTAAAGGGTTTCAAGTGGATAAGATTTTAGACTTAATCTTCTCAGTATACGTACCCAAATTTCAGGCAGAAAAATTAGTTGGCCTCTTGAGCTTTTTCAAGAAGTGCTTTTCTTCAGCATCTGAAACTGTACTTATTGCTACTTTGTCTAAATTGGAGGTCTCAATTCTGCAATACTATATTGCTCATGCCATACAATCAGGGAGGAGGGACAAAGTTGTAGATTTGTTCGAGATGAATGGCAATGAATTTTTGCAGAGGGGCAAGGACTGGACTGCATGGTTTGGTGGGTTTCTCTTTTATTCATTATTGTGTTCTACTGGACTACCTTCTCCTTGATTTATAAATTTGGGCATGTGGTGCAGCCATTCCATATATAAAGAACCCAAACCTAGATCCTGAATTTCGTATTTATTTCTCAAAGGAATGGTATAAGGCCTTACGTCTTTCTGTGAGGAACTTCTTTAGTGAGATCTTCAATGGAACTCATATCCTTCAGAGCAAGTCATATATATATATATATATATGCATGTGTGTATATATATATATATATATATGTATGTGTGTGTGTATATCTATATAATATAATATAATATAATTTGATAGTTTGGTTTCACCATTCCCTTATATTTCCAATGCATTTACTCCCTAGGGGTGGATCCAAAAGGCCCTACCTTAGTGAGGTTTCAAATCATAAAAAAAATCTAATGCATTTACTAGTTCACAACTATCATTTTAAAAACAGCTTTGTTTAAAAAATGCCCTTAAGTTTACTCATAAAAAAAGCCTTTAAGTTTAATGATTGTGAAGTGTGTCATTGGGTGTTAAATGGAATTCTAAAATAAGGATAAGCCTTTTTTTTATGCCATCTCTTTCCTCAATATTCATATGCGCTTCTCCAAAAAAGGTGAGCTCATTCGTTCTCTTTGATTTGTTTCCACCAATAATTACATGATATCATCATCATATGGGGTATTTTTTTAAAAACTTATTATTATTTTTTTTTATAAATATTTTTTTTAAGTCAATTTATTACTGACTGAGTTTTGAGAATATATCCTTAACCACACCACGCCTCCCTGCCCTATTAAAGATCAGTGCAGAGAAGAATACCGCCAACCGTCTCAGAAAAGATATAAAGCAACTCAATATTAAGTTGTCACAACTTCAAGCTTTACTGGAGGAAAAAGAAGCTCAATTAGGTCGGTTAAAGTGGTAAGGAATGGTCTTTGCTAGCTATTTCCCTTATGACTATAACAAAACTATTTTGATATCTGTCATCCTTTTTTTTTTTTTTTTTTTGTACTCAGTAATCCTTCATCACTACCGGATGCAAGCACAGGACAAACCAAAAGTTCATCAAGTTTTATGCATGAAGAAGATCCTATTATATACAGGGAGATACATGAAGCCTGCGCTCCTGCTACTCCATAATTAGCTGAAACAGTGCTGGATCAAGATTTTGTTACTGGGCCTTCTCAAGTTCAATCTGAGCTTACCACATCCAAGTTGTTTCATGATTCAACCACTTCATCAAATTTTGATATGGGAGATGGTAGAACTGGTGATTTCAGTCAAATGTGGTGAGATGGCCCCTGTATTGGTAGATTGCTGTTCTGTACAGTTTCTCTTCCATAAGTTCATGATAGTGAACAAGCTAATGGAAGTTTTTTTATAAAAATTATAGGAGTAGTTGACATTTTTGGGGTGACATGTTGAGCTTTCATTAGTGGGAAGATAAGATAGATGATATCAGAAACCTGTAAATTTAGAGAAGTCTAGTAGAGCAGTTGTGAAAGATAAGGGTAGATAATGTAAAAAATTTGCGAATTTAAAAAATGTGTAAAGTAACCCTACATTTATGCTTCATTATATGAGCAGATCCATGGGCTAATGTAGAATATTTAGGAAAAAAAATATGACTTAAGTGGCAAGAGAGTTGATGTGTGAAATGGTATTGTCAATCTGAACAGCAAAAGAAGGCTAAAATGTAGATATAATCTTTAAAGAGATCTAAAGAGAATCAAGATTCTGTATGAGTGGTTGACATTATGGTAATGTAAAGCATCATTTATTTTATTGAACTAGTTTGAGAACTCATTATATTTTTTTCTGAGGAAACAGTCAAATTAATTTTTTCACTGTATGGTATTGCAAGTTGAGCTTTTTAATCTGGTTTCTGATTTCCTGTTTTTTACTTGAATATGTGAGTTAATTGTGACAATATTTATGAACTCATTACTGGTTAAGTAATTATTGAATTTGGTGTGGCAGAAAATGGCAGGGAAGTTCACATAGAAGAAGAATTTCCAGAAGTTAAAGTAGACTTTCAAGTAAAATATCTGATAAATCCATATTTCAAAATTTGAAGTTTTTAGATTTAGATCATTTTCAGAAGAATTTGAAGTTTCCAAAGAATTTCTATACGCTAAAATGGATTTAGACAGATCCCCACCCCTTTTCTCAAAAAAGAGGAAAAGAAGAAGAAAAGAAACAACTTCTAGATTTATCCTACATAGATGGGTTATTGATTTGAGTTGTGACTACCTTGGTTGTTGAGCATGCCAGAGAAGGCTTGGTGCATGTCCCTTTTTTAAAATTTCTAATTATGGGCTGATTTCAAGTTGATTCCTTATTATTCTCCACACATTTAAAACAAAGGATATGGACGTATGACTCTTCAACTCCGGCATCAAGAAATGCGACCATTTATTGTGGGGCAGAGATCATGTCACTTGACTGGGAGTGTAAATCTGACCGCTTGGTATGTAAATTGACCTTTATGAGTGATTGCATATATGGTTTGATATTGAATGATGTTGATTATTTGAGATCGAAATTCATTCTTTTAAGTTTTGTGGTTCTTTTTGACAAAAGTTTCTCATAGGCACAGCTGATGGAGGCATTAAAGCATGGAATGTTGATGCAAAGAGAGTTGTCTGCGATCTCAGCACAACTGAAGCATTTCCAAGGTTTAACATATATATACTATGGCTGCAATTCTCCTCTTCCTTGGTGTTTGCTCTTAACATCTTTTTGGTGCTGCAGTGTCTTGGATCTAAAGTGCAGCCCTGTAGAACCAATTTTTGTTTCTGCGGTAGTCTCCGAAGGGTATTTTCTTCTAATAGTCTTAAATGTTTGTATGGAAGTGTTAAAATACGACAATTTGTGGTCGCCTGGAGATCTGTTCAATAACACCTCTACTAGAAGTATGATGCTACTGCTATGCCAATGAGCTCCCCCCCTCCCCCCAAAAAATAATAAATAAAAATTTAAGGAATGGGATGGAGTTTAAGGTTTAGAGTTCAAGACCCATTGGATGCATGTGTAAAATTTCAATAATAAATTAACAATAATAATTAAATAAAAAGAGCATTATGCTTGCATTGTGCTACTGAAATGACTTTAGTATTGGTTAAAACCATTGGGAGTGTTTCTTATGGACCCTAATCTCCCAATCATGCAATTTTCAGGAGATTGAACATGGGTTTATCTTTCTTATTGATTATTTACCATTTTTTTAGTTTTTCTTATTTTATCAATTTTATTGTTCTTTCTACTGGTGTAATAGATTAATAAGAACTCATTTTCTTTGTAGGAATGGCTCAAGTTATAACGACAATTTAGGGTTTGCTTCCTTAACTGTCTGGAACATGAAAACCTGGAAGGCTGTGGTTTGTGACTGTTTGTCTTAGAACTTTATTTTTGCACTCAGTTGCCAGTTTTTATTTTATCCCTTAATGATCTTTGCCTTTGGTGAAGACAGTCCTTCCTCTTGGTAAAGATCCACCTGCAATAACTTCTTTATGCTTCAATCACAATGGGAAGATTTTAGTAGCTTCTGCTACTGATGGAATGATTCACACGTTTGGTATCCTTTTAATGATTATATGACCTGGTTTCTTAATCTGCATTTTAGTGGTTATCCAGTCTGCATGTGAAAACAAAAACCTTTGGTTTTAAAATTTGTGGTTGCACATACTTAAGAAGACATAAACTCCTTTTCTGCTAACCTGGCCCTTTTAAGTGCATTTTGGAGGCTTACTTGTGTCTTAACTGGGGGGTTAACCTAGTCATTTGATGGAAAATTAAATGGTTAACGAAAAGAAAATGTTGCCCAATAATCACGGATGAGGGTCCCTGTGCATTTGTAGTCACAGATTACAAAAAGGTAAAACATACTCTTAATTTATTGGTGTGGCTACTCTTAATGCATTGTTAGAAATGTTTCTTATAACATAGTTAATGTTTTTACTTTACGATTTTAACGAAGTATCGTTTTTATATTTGTGCAGATTTCTTATTGGTGGCTTTTAGGGGATTTACTTTTGGCATTACTTAAAGACATATGAGAACATCTTCCATTAGTTCTAAAATAGGGTTTAGGTAGAGTTATTGTATGTATTGCAAACAATTATTGTATGGAAAGAGTTTGAATTTGATACTTGTTTTATTTTTTACTTGTGGAATGTATGGATCTTTTTTTATAAATGTGTTGTTGAAATAAATGTGTTGTTGAAATAAATGTGTTATTCAAATGTGAGGTTTTAATAATGTAATGACAGGTTACAGGTTAATATCAAAGCCATGAAAAAAATAAAAACAGAAAATAAGTTTTAGTGACGAATTTTTTCGTCACAAATATAGCAACAAAAAATTGTTTTAGTGACGAAAATTTTCATCACTATATGTGCCTGGATTTTCTTAAAAATAGTTTAAGTGACGAATTTTTTCGTCACTATATGTACCTGAACATAGTTTTAGTGACGAAATTATTCGTCACAAAATATGATTTAGTAAACTAAAGTGTTTTTAGTGACGAAATATTTTCATCATTGAATAGTGTTTTTAGTGAGGAAAAACTTTAGTGACGAAACGTTTTCGTCACTAAAAGTTTTTTTTTTTTTTTTTAAATCAAATCGGACTTTTAGTGACAAAATTTTTTGTCACCAGGACTTTTAGTGACGGGGCTACAGTAACGAAATGAGTTTCGTCACTAAAAGTCCAATTTCGTCACTAAAGGTCCTTAGTAACGAAAAACTGGACTTTTAGTGACGAATATTTTCTTCACTGAAAATACATTTTGTTGTAATGTGTTGCTGATGGTTTTTGTGTTACTCATAAAAAGACCTGTGGATCTCTTGAAATTTGCGTTGTAATTGTAAATTGCATGTGGATTGTTTTCCTCCTTTTCTTCTTAATTTTATAAGTTTATTTATATAGAAATCCAATGGATGTTGAACTTACAACCATACGTTCCACCATTTGTTATAGTAAAACTCACTGCATCAGCGATGTAGACATCGCATTTTATACCCCTTACGACTTGAGCCCCCGTTCTCCAATGATGCCCAAATTCCAAGGCCCAAGGTTAGTTCAGGGCCCAATCAGATGTTAAATGGACTTGAGATGTGTTAAAATGGAAAATATAACTTTTAATGAGCAAAAATATATTTTTGGAAAATAAAGGCCAAAGAAAATCCACGTTTGCGTACGCAGGCCACACGCTGCGTACGCAGACATAAGTCTGCGTACGCAGTTAGGGTTTTAGAGATATAAAAAATGCAAGTTTTCTGCATTAAAGACTGAGGTTGGAATGAATCCCACATCGTCTGGGAGCCATTCCAAACCCCTATTTTTCAACTATATAAAGCCTTACATGGTACCTTTTCAAACACACAGAAAATTCTAAGAAAAAATCTAAGATTCACTAGAAATAGTGAATCAAAGAGGGAGTTTTTCACAAAATATCCTCAAGTCAATTTTATTTGATTGGGGCCTTTTCTGGCCTTGATTCTTTGAGTTTAAGATTACTAATCACGTTTCTATTGAAAGTTTTTTTTTATTTTTAGGTATTCTTTTTAACTCTTCTTTTTCCATTTCTGCCTTTAATCTTTTCTTTAATCTGTTTCTTTGTTTAGTTCATGTTTATATATGTTTGTTTAGGTTAGTTTTAGACTTTCTTTATGTTTTTTAGTATGTTAGGACATTAGATTTATCGTTTAATTATGCTTTGCTCTGTTTTGCTGTGTTGTTAAAGTTTCTGGGCTGGTTTCCATGTATGCATAATCCTTTATGCGTACGTAGACTTGATTATGCATACTCAGGCTTGTTTATGCGTACGCATGATCCTGCCCAGAAACCCTAGATCTTCTATTTTGTTCTTTATCTTGTATAATGTGCTTTTGTTTTAGTTTTCTTTTTCACATGTTTATGGTGTTGAGTCTCAGTTTCACATGTTTGTTGTTTGTTTACCTTTCACATGTTGGTTATTTGTTTCCATGTTTAAATTAGAGTTTTCTCTTCCGTTCTTGTCTTAATGCCATGTACATTCATTCATGTGCCCATTCATTGATGCCTTAGGTGCTGTGATGCAAGGAGGTAAGTAAAGGTAAGTCATGCATTCATATGTGCACGCATGTTTGTTTGATAACATGTTTTGATGATAAGCATGAATGTGTTTGGTGATCTTCACATTCCCAATGTGATCCTTTAATGTTTACATGTTGCTGCCTTGGATGAGATATATGATATGATGCTAGATGAATGGTGGATGTTGTATGCTTCTAACATGTTAGATTAGGGTTTTCTCTTTCTTTTTTTCTTGTCTAAGTACCATAAGCACGCATTCACATGTTCATGCATTGATACGGTAAGTTAAGTGAAGGTAAGTCATGCATTCACATGTACATGCACATTGTTTGATAACATGGTTTGATGATGAGTATGAATATGTTTGGTTGGATAATATGTTCTTGATGTTCTTGATGCTCCAATATAATCTTTTAATGTTGCCGTGTTTATGTTGTTGCCTTAACATGATGTATGAATGCTTACAAGCCTTGGATGTGATATGATGACATGATGAATGCTAGGTTGATGAGATGTCATGATAGATGTATGCTAGGGTTTGTGATGAGATGATTGCCATGATGGATGTATGTTAAGTTTGCTTGATGAGCATGATTAGACATATGGTTAGGGTTTGGGATGAATGATGCCATGTTGTATACTTAAATGTATGCTAGTGTGTGTGTGAATTAGAATATAAGTATTGAGCATGCTTTTAATAAGGTTAAGATATAAGACACAATGAGAGGAGGCCAACCTTAGGGTTGGGTGGCTTTGGGTGCCTAACACCTTTCCAAAATTGTACCTAAACTCTAAACTCATACTCTAGTAGTAAGATCAATGGTCCTTGCTCGAAAGGACGTTATATTCATGGTTCCTAGATCATATAACTAGGTGGCGACTCCGACACATTCCGTTGTGTCCACAAGTGGTTTGTAAAAAATTTTCTGAAATAATTTATGGTATTAACATTTTCTTTTTTAGGGTGAGCGATGCAACAGAGTAAGACATGCCTTGCAACCTTACGAGCTAGTTGGAATGTGATTTATTAGTCCATGTGGTACTTTAAGTGTCACACATTTGTAAATAACACGGTTGTTTTTAGTTAGTTACTAGCTGTATCAGCTTAGGGAAGGCAGTTAGGGACAAGTTGTTAGATTTGTAACAGAATTGTAACATACTTTAGTTTGGGCTTGTGCATGCTGGCAACAGGCCATGTACTAACAGTGAGTGCCTAACCCCTGCTTGATGTAAATACAGATTTATGCCTAGTGCTTTTTCCAAGGGAGTTACTCTTGAAGAGTTGTTATCTATTCTTAGGCATCTAAGTAACTTTGCATTTGATTTTATTTCAATTTCTGCTTGCAAATTGTTTTGAGTTCATCAATGAAAAGGTGTCATTTGAATTAGGACCCATTATTTTGTTTTCTGCATTTTGGTTCTTACTTAATAAGATAAGTATGATGCATGAATTTGCAATTGATTTAGTTTTGCATTATAAATCATGTAAAGGTAGGTAGATATGAATCCGTTCACAAAAAGTTTGTTTTATTTGTATCTTATCATTATCATTAAGATTTATTTATTAATGGCAAAAAAACCTAGAAAAAAGAAACTACTAAGATTTAAAAGAAATAGAAAATCCTTTAAGCACAATCAACGGTTGTATTACAAGAAACTAGCCTCTTCGCACACATGTTACGCTTGTTTAGTTGCTTTTTTTAATAAAAAATATTACTTTCCATAAATCTCAATTTAGGGTTTATGAATTTTATATATATATATATATATATCTAAATTTGGCCCATTTCGGTCTATATTGGTCCACTTCTGTCTATATCAGTCCACTTTGGTCTATATCAGTCCATTTCGGTCCACTTTAGTCTTTATCAATCCATTTCAGTCTACTTGATCCATTCGGTCCACTTCAATCTATATTAGTCCATACGGTCCTCTATGGTCCATTAGTTCTATATCAGTCCATTTTAGTCCCTTTGGTCCACTAGGTTTATATCAGTCCATTTCGGTTCACTTCGGTCCAATTTGGTCCGTTCTATCTATTTGGACCCTTTTGGTCCACTTTGGTCTGTATCAATCATTTTCGGTCAAATTCAGTCCATTCGACCCACTTTGGTGCACTTACTTTTTTTTAATAAAAAATTTCCAACCTATGACGTCCACTCCATAATAAATTACTCTTTATCATCGATCTAAGACACTTATTGGTTAATGGTATAGGCAAGGTTCAAATGTCAAATCTCTTTTTTAATAAAAAAAACTTTACCAGTTGAGATAATTAGAATCATTTCTATGCATTTACTTAATATTAAAAAATTATGATTTCAATGCTATTTCAGTGTTTATTTTTTGGAGCTAGTCTCATGACACTCTTGGTTGTATCAATAGTTTGTAAGTGCAATTGTACAAACGTGTAAATCTCAAATTAGGATGAATGGAAAATTATGACACTAAACCAAAAAATTTAAATAAAAAAAAATCCTTAGAGCGTATGTGTAGCACGTTGATGATGCTAGTTTTATTATATAGATATAAATATGAATAATGTTAGTCACAACTTTTTACGCAAATGTTAACGGTGTTGTGATTGGAGCAATATCACTTTCATTTTGGCCTACTACTAAAACCATTTTTATTATGAACAAATCACAATAGAAAGTATTAGTAGTTGTAAATTATATTGTGTACCTAGACTTGTTGTATAAATATATAGAATCTACTTTTTTTTTATTACGGAAATTTTACTCTAATTGAAGTAATACAAAAATTTTAAAAATTTTAAATTATCCTTGGATTAAAAATTATTTCTATAAGTTTGAATTTTTAAAATGTGTGAGCACTCATTTTCACTTATTCTACTATTGGCACTACTTTTATTATCCATAAATCACAACATATCATATTAACAATTGTGAAAAATATTGTGTCTCTAAATATAGATTAATTCAATTATAGTTGAAGTTCTACAAAATTTCAAGAAGTTTAAATTATCTTGGGGGTCTGTTTGGATTGAAGGGGGATTGAGTAGAGTTAGTTGAAAATAAGCTAATTTTGGGCTAATTCTGCTCTACTATTCTTTACTCTCCCTCCCTCCCCCTCAATCCAAACTGATCATAAAAGTTAAGTATAGAAGTTTGAATTTTTTTAAAACACACAAGCAATTGACCAGTTTTCATATAAAATAAAACATGAGGCTAATTCTTGTTAAAAAAAATTCAAATGAGAAAAATTTGTTTTAATTAGTTGCTATTCCTTCTTCTAAAAAGACAAACAACACATAAATGATTAAACTAACAACAAAGCCCAAGACTAGTACTGTTTGTTTGAACTGTATCATAATTTTACATTTTTTACTACGAAAATCAAATTACTTGTTAGAAGCTTTGAAGTTATTTTCAATTTCTTGATTTCTTTTCCAACATTTTCCTCCATTGCTCAGATTTTTTCCCAAGGAAGGAAGGATAAAATTTCTGTTCAAAACCTTCAACTCATCCTGAAGTGGTATTGCTCCATCACGAGTCAATCTATCAATCTGGCTAAATCTAATGTGTTTTGTTCATCAAACATGCCTATGGAGGAACAAGTAGGCCTTGCAAGGACCCTTCAGGTCAATTTGGTCCAACAACCCAGCAAGTATCTTGGTGTCCAATTCAAGTTGAGAGGTAGCAAGGTTGCTGACTTCCAATTTCTTATTGATAAACAAAAAGCAAAACCTCAAGGTTGGAAAATGAAACTTTTATCCCAAATAGGTAGAACAACTTTAATAGCTTCTGTTCTTCAATCCCTACCATTATATTCCTTTTCATATTCTAAAGTTCCAGAACATGTTTGCAGTAAAATGGACTCAATTATCCGTGCCTTCTGGTGGGGTTATGATCATGGTGAGAACAAGCTTCATCTAATTAACTGGGATAAGATTAGCCAACCTAAGAAACTTGGTGGGTTGGGAATTAAGAAGTTCAAATACATGAATCAGGCAATGCTTAACAAACAATATTGGAGAATTTGTTAGAATCCCCAATCCCTCTTAGCTAAAACCTTTAAGGCTAGGTACTTCCCTGCTTGTTCTATCTAGGATTGTAGGTCAAAACCCCATCACTCATGGGTTTGGAGAAATATCATCAAACAAGAAAATCAATTTTTGAGGGAAGGAAAGTGGAGAGTTGGGAATGGGTATAACATCCCTCTAAACCATAGGAACTGGACCTCACACCCAAATATGAACTTATCCTAGCCTCATCTCCCCACAGGTACTGTGGGGGATTTGATTGATCACAATACTAGGAATTGGAAGGTAGATTTGGTTAGAAGTTTGTACCCGTTTCCTTGGGCCTCTGCAATTCTTCAAATTCCTATCTCCAAGACAAATTTTGTGGAGGATAAACTCCTTTGGAAGTTCTCAAAGAATGGGGATTAGCAAGTGAAAAAAGCTTATGAACTTTTAACTAGGGATGCATCAAGTCAATCTAGGCACTTTCAAGCACATATGGGTTGGTGGAGGTCCTTTTGGAAAGTAAAGGTCCCTCTAAAGCATCTTCATTTGGAAACTTTTGCATAATTGTCTTCCTACCCTCCTCAATCTACATGTTAGGGGCATCTCAACAACAAGGTTGTGCCCAATGTGTAATGAGGAGGAAGAAAGCCATACTCACCTTTTCCTTCACTGCCCCTTTGCAAGAGCTTGCTGGCATGGTTCTACCCTATCCGTTCACAGATCAGATTACACCAGAATTTCTATTCAACATTGGTTAAAACAACTCCTCTCAAGACATAATCTGAGTGATTTGGATTCTATGTGCTATTTGCAGGATATTTTTACCACTCTTTAGACTGTCTAGACCTATAAGAACAGAGTGGTTCATCAAGGAATTACCCCAAATCCAATGGAAGTGATTCTAATTGCTCAAAACCTATCTTGCAGGTACAAGGACACCCTCTCAAATTATAGCACTCCAGGGGGCAGAGATGACAACTGCACCAGACCAGAGAATTAGTCCGCAGCAGGGGACTGGCAACTAAGCATCAAGCTTGCAAGAGTTAGGAGCAGGAGACCATATAGAAATGGCACTGCTTATGAAGCATTAACGGTTCAGGGGGATAAGGTGTTTTTTGGAGCGGTTAGTAGCAATGCTAGAACATCAACTGGGGCATTGCTGGAGGCTGTGATTGAAGCTGTACTGGCAGCTAAAGATCAATGTTTTTAGCATGTTTTGTTTCTAAGAGCACTCACAGCAGTGGTGCTAAAAAACTATATTGGTATATTTTTGCTCCTCACACACAAAAACAAGCTCCAGCAATGGAGCTATAGTTATATTTTTTAGCTGATTTGCTACAGTGCACATCTATAAATAGATGTGCACTGTAGCTGAGAGCAAAAAAAAAAAAAAAAAATATTCTGCCATTGATTAAAATAACAAAAAGACTCTCTCTCTCAAACTCTCAGTCACTCCGTGCCTCTCTCTCTCTCTCTCTCTCTCTCAATCACTCTCACCTCTCTGTCTCAACGTCTCCAACCCACGCTCCGCCGGCCTCAACGTCACCGGTCCAAGCAGACCCAAGCCACCGATCACCAACGTCACCAGCCCAGACGAGATCTGTGGGTTTCTGGTGGTTGTGGGCGATGCAATGGTGGCGGCGTGGGGATTGTGGGTCGGATGGGCTGTGGGTTTTGGTGGATCTTGGTGGGCATGGGATGGGCTGTGGGTTGGTGTTTAGGTGGCCGAATCGGTGTTGGTATGGTGATTGAGTGGTCGGATTAGTGGTTTTGGTGTTTGGTGAGCATGGGATGGGCTGTGGATTACTGGTTTGTTGGTGGTTTCTGCAATCGGTGGTTTCTGCAATCGGTATTTGTTGGTAGTTTCTCCAATCGGTGTTGTGCTTGGTTTGGTGTTTGTTGGTGATCGGTGGGGTTTTTTTTTTTTTTCCCTGTTTTGTTGGTGGTTTCTGCCTTGGTGGGGTGTGTGATGGTGGGGTGGTGGTGGTGGTTGCTACCTTGCTGGGTACGTGTGGTTGTGGCTGTGGCTGATGGTAGAGGTGGTTGTGGTTGGTGCTGGGAATTTTTTTTTAGGTAATGGGATATATTATTTTATTGTAGTGGTTATATTATTTTATTGTGTTGAAAGCTAAAATAGATCCACTGCTGTAATATATGTATAGGTAAAATAGATAAAGTAAGTTTTGATGGTGCTAAATAGCTAAAATTATAAATGCAGAGCATGTTGTGCAGCAAGAGTCTTCTGCAGACATTCAAGATGAAAAGAGCCTCTGATTGGCTAGATAATACTAGACTAGCTGATCTTTGTTTTTTGATTCAAAATGGCTTTCACTGTGTTGTGTTCTTGGTACCTCATGTGGTTGTAAAAGAACTGTGATCTGTAGCTAAAGTGGCAACCCGTGTGCCAATGCACCATTGTTGTTTTTCTCCAGTTGTTTCTACACTTTTGTAATATGCCTTTCTCCCTTGAAATGGTATGGAAAAAATGTATGATTGGTTGAAGTGGAAAAATATGTTATGAATTGGTTTCATTTTTTTGAACAATGAACCAAAACTAACGTGCATGATTATTAGAACATATAAAATGCCTGGATTTCTTATATTTTTCAAAGTAATTTTTGAAACCAAACACAAATTTTTCACATGATCCACAATTTATTTTTAAAAAAAAATTTTAAATAAACGAAGACAACTTCATTTAAACAGAAACGCAATAAGCTACAAGAAAGCTTAACCATAATCCCTGGAAGCCGTACCTTAACAAACCCACCATTAATGAAGCAAAGTGCTGAGAAAAAAAAAAAGAAGCAAAGAGAAGTACTAACGATTTCCAAATGTTGTTGGCTACTGGGATATAGCTAGGATTTATTCAACTACAAATGTTTTCAGATGGCAATTTGGAGAGACGTTGATGGGTTTTCAGGTAATCAAGGAAACTTTCCAAGTATAGATCCTGACTCTGCCTGTCTCCAAACAGACCCTTCATCTCCTTAGCCTTGTCCCTGTACAGCTTGCCTTCTTCCTCTACCATCACCAGCCTTAGTGACTTAGCTACCGAGTCCCTTGTAAACGAACCATCCTGCTCGTTCCTTGGTATCAAATACCCAATATGTTTCTCTTCCAAAACCTTGGCATTAATCCCTTGGTCTGAATAGAAAGTCAACAATATGAGAGCTCTCCCAAACTGAAGTGCTTCCACCACTGAGGTCCACCCAGAGTGAGTGAAAAATCCACCAACGGAGTCATGAGCTAAAATCTTGAGCTGAGGTACCCAATTCGTACAAACCACCCCTTGTCCTTTGGTTCGCTCCTCGAACCCCTCTGGTAACTCGATCAACCCAGTATCAGCTGTCCCACGTCGAGTTCTTAGTACAAAGAAGAAGGGTAACTTGGACTGTTCCAAACCAAGAGCTATCTCAGTGAGTTCCTCTTGACTAGGCTTTGCCTCGCTCCCAAATGCTACGTACACTACTGAACCTTTGGCTTGCTTGTCCAGCCACTCTTTCATCCACAACCATGTGTCGGTTTCGTCCTTGCTGTTGAGCACTATAGTGGGAAGTTGACCAATTGGGAGAATCGGTTTCCTGTGAAGATCCTCAAGAAGACATAGCCACTCTGGCTCGAGCTCCATGCAGCTTCTCACAACCACTATGTCGCAACCATCAAGTACTTCCACGAAACGGGAAAAAACAGACAATTTTGACTCGTCGGCCTCTGTGCACTCGAAGATTTTCATACTCTCGAAGAACCGATACGCCACCGTGGTTGGGAATGGGACCCACTTGGGCGGCACTGTAAAATCCTCTGGGTTCTTGCGGTCGCCGAAAAGGGCTTTCGACCCCATGAAGCTCAGTAAGGCAGCGATGAATATACTGAAGAAAGCGTTTGGGATGCCTACTTCACGAGAATGTATATGATGTTTCAGGAACTCCACATCAGCATTTAGTTGGTGTTTCTAAGTCCAATAAGAAAATGACACCTGTTTACAAATAACATGTCAGCATACCCTACCTTATACACCTGAAAAGACAAATATGCCCCTGAAAATTTTCAAACCCCGCCTAAACACCTTTTTCCCCTTCAGTAAAATCAAAAGTCTCTCTCCATCCCTGCTGCTCTCTCTTACCGCACCTCCATCTGCTCTCTCGTTCTTTCTTTCTCTCAACTCCAAAGCTCCACAACCACTACCTAGCATCACCGTCGGAGCTACGCTGCCAAATGTCACCAATTCCAACGAGACCGACCTTTGTCTCTTCGAAAAACCCCAAAATCGTATCTCCTTCTCGTTGCTTCCAACCCCGACGACGGAGGCTTTTTCCCCACTTCCAACACCTAAAGTCGCAAGAAGGTTTTCTTGTCTCTCCTTTTCTGTTTATTTTTTGTATTTTTCACATCTTATTTGTATGTTTTTTCTTCTTCTCGAAATTACAAGGGTCAATCTTTTTATGACGATTGATTTGGCTTCATAATCTCACCTTACAAGGGGCCTACTTTTTATAACCAAGACTCAATTGAAAGATAGACCCTTGTAAGATATGTTGTGGTGTGAGATTTGAGTGTTTTTGTTTAGGAAAGAGATGGGTCTGATGGGGTTTGGTGTTATGGTGTAAGATATGGGTGTTTTGTTTAGTGAAGAGACAGGTCTGATGTGGTTTGGTATTTTGGTTTAGTTTGTATCCCTATTTTATTATCAATGTCTATAAACTTACTTGGGATTGAACTGCCTAGATTAATATTGATAGTTCCCTGCAGGTAATGTGTATATATTGTTAGCAGTGTACTTTGTTACTTACACATGGTCTATATTGCCTTACTAATAAATAAAGAGGAATTTGGTATATTTCATTAGATACCTTTGGATTATATCAACATCAGGCATGTTTATCATTGGCTTTATATACCCTGTTTCTTTTAGTTTGCATTATGACACTAGTTTCTGCTATGGAACCTTGCTGATTTTATTTAGTATGTTGCTTATTTTAGTAACTAAATCATATTGTGTGAGCTGCCTCTCGAACACTCTGTCTCTAACGTTAGACCTCTACGAGATTCACTCAGTCTTCTCTTCAGGTCTGTTGCACTTCTTTGGTTTACATTTAAACGTATATAATTGTATCTGTTGTCCTCATGTCAAATACATAGTTTCTGTTGATCAGTGTATGAATTGAAATTTATATAATGAACACAAGAAGGGACAGGAAAAAGGTTTGAAATTTTTTTATTTGCTACCATGACTGTGTGCCTTTGGCATGATTATTCTTAAAGAGGGAAGTCCGCCTTTGTTGGTCCAAATGGTAAGACTCATTACACTTTGTATACTAACAAAGAAAGGTGTTGGTCTATTGTACTCTTTGTGGTTATCTATCAGACCTGAGCTCCTTTTGTATAGACCCTAGTTTTTTTTTTTTTTTTGTGGGTAAGTTGTAGACCCTTGTAATTGTTTTGGTGTTGTAAGTTTTATAGATGCTATAGTTGTATTGATGTTTTACTGCTGCTAGGTATGTTTTGAACTATTTTGAACAGCTTGATTTCTTGTTTTTGTCCAGCTGCTGCACTTTATTGCTTTTATCAATTCACAGGAACTCATGCATAATTACTTGATTTAGCATTTTGATTCTTACTTTGTGCACATGCCTTGGTGATGATACAATTGAAGCAATAGTCTGTCAATAATTTTTATGTTTTCGTGTAACTTTGTACCACAATCATTAGAATGGATTTATTGAATGTTGGGAAATAATCAAATTAGATGTGCTCTTGCTAATTATGCATTTTGATAGGATCCTTTTTGTATATGCTATGTCCTCTTTTTAAGGGGTGGTCTCTAGTTGCTTGTGAGCAGCATTGGAATGCATTAACAAATGAAGACTAGCTTACTTTAATTTGGTTACTTTGTTTGAAATCAAAATCTGAAATTTTCAAAGCAAAAATCTGTCAACTAGTAACTAGATTCAATATTGTCTATTGTTTGTGGGTGTTCTTTTCCATTAAATTTTACTTTAATTTGCTTTAGTATTAGAGTAAAGCGACCAACTAACCAACCTTGAATTGTTTTTGCAGATCGTCTAAGATTGCTTGTTTATAATGGCTGTCATAGAAAATAAATTTCAGTAGCATATAGCAGTACTGGAGCAACCACACATAAGCAATAGCCTAAGGACTATACTTGAAGACGTGCTGGACTTATTAAATGAGATTGACCAAGTTTCATTTGGGTTAGGAGAGATGTAAATCAAGTAGCTCATGAGCTTGCTAAGTGGGGCTTTGTTAACAATTGGAATGGTTTTGTAAATTGTGGCCTTACTTGATCGTATGATATATGTGATCATGAAGGATGCTCTAGGTTGTACAATTTCAATTTTGTTATTTTTAATAAAGATTGGTTTATTGTAAAAAAAAAATTATATATATGATGGGTGATTTGGTCACATGCCCAAGATATCTTTCTGCAACTTTAAGAAAGAAAAAAGAGAACACACAGACATTGATTAAAAAAAAAAAGTAGAAATGAATAGTTGTAATTCATTTTTTCCTTGGCTTGATGATAATGGGGCAATCATTCTCACTTGTGAACTCAACTATTGTAAGACTTGAGTAAAAAATGAGCAGCTTGTAGCATTGTACAATTCTCCCTTGAAAAAAAAAACAAATCCCCTTCACCACTTGTAAGAAAACCAAAAAAAAAAAAAAAGGTCTAGCACCTACCATTCACTATATCATCAAAATAACAAAAAAGAAATATTCTAGCATGAAAATATTGTCATTCAGTACTATATCATCCCCTTAACTGGAACTCTTCATGAGTGCTATCATTCATCCCAATATAGCACCTGCAACAATCTAGTATTGCAATTCCACCACCAATTTGAAACTAATATAAAAGAATAAAATGTACTTTTGCATTAAAAACTTTCAGCATTTGCATATAATTAGTCTACTCAAACATACACAAAATCTATCATGTTTGAGTAACTTCATTAGTTACAAAAGTTTTCCAAAATGACAACAATAATTAGTGTTTGGCTATGCAATCACTTGTCCAAATTTTCAGCTACACTATCTAAAAAATTGGCAAGTCAAAAATACTATCTAAGATGTTCCTGCACTGTGCAATAATGTTGAAAATGCTGTCCAAAAATGTTGTCCATTAGCTGTGCAGTATAATGTCCAAAATACTATCCAAAAGAGCTTTCTGTCCAGAATTTTTTGCAGGGCCCTACAAAAAAGAGAGAACATGCAATATTAGGGTGGGAAAAATGAGAACCCAACATTATTTGCACCACCAAGTTCTTTTGATAAAAAGTAAGACTTTGTTGCTTTTATACTTGAGCTAACCACTATGCTAATTATATTCCCATGAGCAGGTAGCACCTTCCTTCCCGATCTCAAGTCACATCTTTCTTCCGGAGTTGCAAATTCATGATTGTGTGTCATTAAAGTGTGAAACACTCCAAATATCATTTTTTTATATCAAACCGAATCCTAGCACAACAACCCATTCTTACATCTAAATTATGATACTTTATAACCTTGTTTGAACACACAAATTCTCGTTGCCTAATAACACCATTATACTCTCGTTTAACCACTTTTCGAATGCTAAATCCCCTTTTTAAAGCATACAATTTAAAAGGGTTATATGCTTCTTCTTCAGACCTCACTTGCATTCCAATTTTAAATTCATCACATTCACCCAAAGTTACATTTTCAAAATTTTCCCTTTTATCATTGTCCCCAATTGCAACAAAAACATTTTTTGAAAAGTCCATGACTAGTCGAACCTAATTATGAAAAAAAAATATTGAATGAACAACATTACATTAACCACCATAAAGTCATAAAAAAAAAAATTGCTACCAGCCACCCGCTGTTTTTCAGCCATAAACAAACACACACTCAAGTGAGCTTTACACCAATTATCAAAACATCATAATTTTTCATAATAACTCAACCAAAGACTTAAACTAAGAAAGGGACAAAAAGATAGATTGAATACACTCTTAGGAAGAAGCTATTTATCAAAATCAATTCCTTCAGAAAAACAATGGAACAAAAGCATCACATCCATCCATACACCATGAAAAAATATTATTACAAAGAATGAAACAAATTGTGAAAATTCCAAATATGAAAAAGCAAATAATGCAAGTCACTGCACCAGTTGGGTGAGCTTATTACTCAAGTCAGATTAGGTATCTTTCCTGGAAAGTAGTGACTGAATTAATTGGTCTAACAGTATGCATGCAGGATGCACACCAAAATCTTGTTGATAACAATTTCTAATATAAGAATTATGAATTCTTGTAGGACATATTTGTATTGTTAGTGAAATGTGAGTGTATGTGTGGATAGATAGATTGTGAAATGTACATATAAAATTGGTATGGATAGACACTGATCACAAATGGTTTTTAATAATCCAGAAACAACTTAAACTTAGCTAATCCGAAATTGCTAGTCTCCCAGACTTTGGCTATTTCGATTCCTATGCATCATCTAATCACCATTCTTTGGGTTTTTTTTTTTTTTTTTCGTAAGTGCTTCAACTCCAAATACTACTAGTAATTGCGCTATAATATATAAATGCATTATCTAATCAATATTCTCACTGAAGCATTTTATCAAACAGTAGAAGTTTCCTTTCTAGATATGAATGTATATGTCAATTTATAAAACATAAATAAAAAACAAAACAAAACAAGACACATGTAAACATAAAATTTCAGAAAATAAATTCAAAAAGAGAGAGAATAAAACCTTCCTACAACGTCTGGTGTTAGAAGTGGTGAGAAAACTTCCGGTGTTGGTGGTTGGAAACACCGAGAAAGAGACAGTTTTAGGCATTTTCCGACGAGACAAAGGTCGGTCTCGTCGAAATTGGTGATGATCGGTAGTGTATCTCTATCTCCGACGGCGATGCTAGGCAGCAGCTGTCAAGGTTTGGAGTTGAGAGAGAAAAGATGGAGCCATGGAGGTGCTGGTGTGCTGTGGTGGTGTAGAGAGAAACGGAGGGAGAGAGATGAAAATTTTGATTTTGCAAAAAGGGGAAAAGCAAGAGAGGGCGAGTGTTTGAAAATTTTTCCGGCGGTGATGCTAAGCAGTGGCTGTGGAGCTTTGGACTTGAGAGAAAGAAAGAGAGCAGATGGTGTTTCGGTGAGAGAGAGCAGAGAAGGAGAAAGAGAGTTTTGATTTTGCTAGGGAAAAATGGTGTTTAGGCGGGGGTTTGAAATTTTTCAGGGGCATATTTGTCTTTTCAGGTGTATAAGGTAAGGTGTGCCGACATGTTATATTTAAACAGGTGTCAACTTCTTATTGGGCTTAGAAACACCAACTATGTGCTGATGTGGAGTTCCTGAAACATCATATACTTTCTCCTAGTTCACGAGCTATTCTTGGTAACCAATAAGGAGCAAAGTCGTAAAGAAGCCAATCTGGCTGTGAGTCTTTTAGGAACAGAGCCACAGAGTCTTGGAGAGCATCGTATGCCTTTGAGAGGTACGGAACCTTGTCTGAAGGGACATCAATGGTGGCCTCGGCATCTTCTGGGAGGTTGTCCACGTGGGGTAATGGAAGCTTCACCAAATCTATGAGGGAAGCCAAATTGGGCGGGAGTTTGGGGAGGCGATCAATGTTTCGAGGGGTGGATATGAAGGAGATGCGGTGACCCTTTTGAGCTGAGCTTGGCGAGCTCTAGGTAGGGGATCATATGCCCAAAGGCTAGCCATGGGAACATGGCTATGTGAAGCTTCTTCTCATTGCTGGTCATGTAAGCGCAAGGCAAGGCACTGCAATGGAATCCAAGGTTGGTTGGATAGCTGAATGAAGAAGAAGAACGTGATTGATTAATAATAGCTTATTTTGACGTTGATTGCACGTGATGTCAGGTGTGGCGGGTTAAGATTCATTAACTTTTGAGTTTTTCCTTCTTAGAGGAAAAAACATAACCGTAGTTGTTAAGTTGCCGTTTGGTAATTCATTGTTTAAGTCCTATATTATGTATTTTTATACACTTTTTTATGTGTATATTTTCACAAAATTACAACAAATACTATTAAAAATCTTTTAGCCCCTAACTTGTTATATTTATAATCAGATAATAGTTCTCCCACAAATTATATGTAGAACATGAAAATGAATATATATATACCACATGCATTGTATATATGATCACTACAATTTTGGCAAATGATTATGATTATTATTTTAAAAAATAAAACGTTTTTAGTCAAAATATCTCTCCCTCTCTCTCTCTCTCTCAATAAAGCAAAGACCAGAAGCCAACATTGACGTTACTACCAATAGTACATTGTTGGCTTTGATTTAGATTTTAGACGTCACTGCTCATAAAGATGGCTGACATATCTGCTTTTCTTTTCTTTTTTAAACAACATAACTGCTTTTGTTATATACCACTAGATTTGTCTTCTGTATTATCCCGAGTCTCAAAAAAAAAAAAAAAAAAAAAAAAAAAAAAAAAACTCAAATGTCTAAGAAAGAAAGTTTCTTGAAATGAAAAAATAAAATAAAAAATAAAAAAAAGGAAATTACACTTTAGAGTAATAGCATCGGTCCTACTATAATTTTCTTTCTATTTTACAATAAAATACTATTTTTTTTATTTTGCATGGTCACATTACAAAAACACTTATATCTAAATCATCTATTATACGCTCTATTTCCTTTAAATAATAATTTTTTTATAATGCTTTTATTCTTTCCCTACACGTCAGAACTCTCTCTCTCTCTCTCTCTCTCTCTCTGAACAGACACTCTCTCTCTCAAATTTGAAAAATCTCAAATCTGAAAATCAGATCTCTCTACCCAACCCTCCATTGATAAGCACTTGAAAATCAAATCTCTCTTTCTCTTATATTTCTTTAAATTTACTTCTGGTTATTGATCTAAAGTTTATGCAGTGAATTCTCTAGGTGTTCAAATTTCTCTCTCTCTCTCTCTCTCTCTCTCTCTCTCTCTTTGCTAAGAGGTGGTTACCCTCAAAGTAACTAACAATCTTTTTATTCAATTCTTCCTTTCTTTTTCCTTTCACTTTCCCATTCTTCCTTCTTCATTTTTTGATTAACCAAACACCTAACATGCAATTAAAAAAAAAAAAAAATCTATGACTCACTAAATAGGTCATATAATTGAAAGTGTATATGAATAGTTTTATCAATCGTCACTTAAGTTGGAATTTTCTTTCAAACCAATTCGTAGGTAAATTATTTTCAACAACAAATATGGTCAATCTTTTTTGATTAAGAGCCTAAGAAAACTTTCTAGTAACACATATATCACGTTGACAAGAAAAATATAAAAGCAAACTTCTATAATGAGATTATACCTAGGGTATTGTGTGCTGATGATGCCAAAAATTATCAGTTGAATTACTCGTCCAATCCAGAGCTTTTGATGGTCATTTAAGATCTGCAAAAAAAATAGAGCTGATCGTTATTTAATCTGTTGAATATGCTTGAGCAGTTATATCTTTTTCTTTGTTGTCTTGCTGATGACACAAGGTGCCCCCCATTCCCGAATCTGACTTGTTTTGCATTGGTCAGGTGTAGGGAATTTTATTTCTTCAAGAGGAAGATAATTTGAGTGGGAATGATCTCATGGCTTGAGTGCTTGCTTTGCTTGATTTTGTAGAATGATTCGTCCTTTTGTCTGGATGATTTTTGCCTTGTCCATTTTTTGTTTTTCGAGGATTCTTCATGGAGCTTGGTCCTTTCTTTTGGACGAGCTTTTTCCCATCTTGGGTCCGTAGAGCACATTGTTGCTATTCTGTAAGCTTTGTCTGCTCTTTTAGATGAGTGTTTGGTGAACATTTCTAATTTCGCACTAGGTGTTACCTTTGACGATTTCTCAATGATTGTTGTGATAACAATGCCTTGCGCATCATTTCTCATAGAAGTGGGCTTTTTAAGGACATAAGGTTCCATTGTGCCTTGTAGATACCAGGGATTAAGGCCTTATTTTTAGAATATGACGACCATACTTCACATATTTCGTAGACATTGCGAGCATGACGATGATTATTCTTCTATCTCTCGTTTGAAATGTCTATTTAGTATCTTCTACATGCTAATAGATGTACTTTGTCCTTGACGAACGCATTTGCTATTGAGAAGAGAGGTGATCTTTTTGGACAACCTTTTTGAGTGCCCACTGTTGAAAATGTGGGTCTTTTTGTGTGCCCTCTGTTTTAAGTGGGTCCTTTTGGGTGAGGTTTAGTGGCCTCTTTGAACGACGATAATCTCGATTGCTTTTTCTTGGACAATAATTTCGACTACTTTTTCTTGGACAATCATTGCTTGAGTAAATCAACAATCGCGTGGATCATCTTTGTTTTGTTTCTATTTTGTCTGTTCGTTTGCTTTTCTGTTTTTGCACACTTCTTGAGTAGACCTACGATCTCATATATCCGTTTTTTGCAATTTACTTCTAGAGTAGACCAACGATCTCATATATCCGTTTTTTGCCAGGTTACTTCTAGAGTAGACCAACGATCTCATGGATCTGTTTTCTGCATGGTTACTTTTTGAGTAAACTGATAAAACAATGAAATGGTCAGGAATTAACTTAATCAACAATAACATGAATTATTTTGCCTTCCTAATTCAATGTTGCCATTTGAATAAAAGCTATATGTAAAGCTTGACATTGTGTTGGGTTCTAATACCAATCTAAGATAAAACATGGTAATTTTGAACCAAATACAGTGTCACATTTATAACATTACCTGCACAGTTAACTAAGAGAGGAAAAAAAAAAAAAAAGACAAAAAATTATAGTAGTTAACTTTGGACTTTGTTTTAACTTCTCTTCCCAATTATTTTCTTATGGTGATTTTTATATTCTATTTGAGTTCATAACAATAGACAACCAGGCTTATTTTAAAGCTAGTAAGGAGAATATCTTAATTTATAAACTTTTCAGAGTGAGGTGATCCTGTATTTTGAAAGTAGAGTAGCATGACCACCGTGCACCCTTGGTGCGGTGATCACTCCACAAGTATAAGTGCTTGTGGAGTGTGGGGGGCAAGGGTCGGGGTTCAAGTCTCCAGGAAGGAGCTTCACACACATATACATTTAGATTAAGTTAGAGTAAAAATTCTATCTTGTATCAAAAAAAAAAAAAAAAAAGAGTAGAGTAGCATGAAATAAAAGAGAAGCCACATGCCCAAGCAATCATTTAAAGGCAATTTGCAAATACTTGAAGAGCCAGAAGGGGGAATGCATAAATACCTTAAGACCCAAGATTTGGGCCAAACCCTTGAGGTCTGCTGTGGTTAACCGAATTTTGTGGTCATCTTTTGTTTAGTCCGTGACTTACAATGAGCCACCCACTTGATTTCCTCTCCACCTTTAGACCCAAATGGATATTCTATTTCTCTACTTCAGTGGTGTGGACCCTCAAGTTAGAGGCCAAAGGATTTTGGCTCTCACATCATCGTCTACTTGTTTGGTTGACAAGTCATGCTTTGAAGACTATGGTGTCTTGGTGATACCTCTTTATCTCTCTCATCTTAGACCCCAATCATAGATTAAATGAAATGAGCATGGGTAGAATGAAGAGATGATATCAAAGGATATCATCCTATGGGGTACTCTTGGTCTGGTATCTTCATATTCGTAATTCTCGATTGAATTGAGTGACCTTCCTCTCCACCTTCGTATTCATCAGTTGGATCACAAGTCCAATCCAAAGCTTTTGATAGTCTTTTAAGAACTGCAAGAAAATAGAGCTGATCGAAGAGACACCCCATTGAGGGAGCCTCTGATGTTTAAGTTAGTATTAACCCATATATTTTTTATGTAGATAGTATTCTTTAATATTTTTATCATTCCTTAGCAAGTAAGGTGGACCCTTTTAATAGGTGATTTGCGTAGTTGTTGTTAGGGATGTGCAGCGAACCCACCAAAACCAACCCATCAGGTTGGGTCGGTTTTTAAAGGTTGGTAGGTTAGGTTCAGGTCATGAGATTTACAAATCTACCTAACCCGACTTGACCCAACCCACCTATATTTAATATATTTTAAATTTAAAAAAATATTATATATATATTATATATATATATATATATTATATATAAGAGGATTCTCCTATTTGAACTGGATTTTTATATAGTTCAAAAATACTCTCATCAATGAAGGGTAACTTCTCTTAAAAATAGAGTCATAAATGTCAAATAATAAATTTCATCTTGAATTTAAAAAGAGAACTCCTAAATTTTAGGATTTTTTTCCTTCAGGTTCATCTTTTTATTCCCTAAAATTTAGCCTTTTATTCTTTTTTCATCCTAACAAAAGTAAAACACCCCCAATTTAAAAAAATTAAAAAATAAAAAACTAAAAGAACTCCTAAAATTTAGCCTTCTTTCACCTCAAGTTCATCTTATTTTTCCTATCCAAACTGTTCTCTATATCATTACACCACTTTCAACCACATGTTTAAAAAAAAAATTATAGTTACTGCTTATCTCTAAAGTTTATCATTTTTATTTATTTGAAAAATAAAAAATATATATTTCCAAATTATAATAGATGCAAATTATTAACTTTAAAAAAAAAAAATAGAAGAGTCTTTGACCACACGCAATGCATGTGCTTAGAGGCTAGTATTATATAATTTTTTTTTTTTTTTATCCCTCTTCCTAAATAAAACTCAAACTCTAAGTTTTCTCATATAGTTTGTGTTTGCTTGGTGTTATGCTCATGATAGGTTGGGTTGAAAAAACTCTCTAACCCAACCCATGCATACCCTAGTTGTTGTATATAATTAGACACAAGGGTAGAGCCAAAAATTTTTGTTTGAGGGGCCAATTTGTGTTACTAATTTATTAGTCTGTACAAACTTCCATACACATACACAAACACATACATCTATACACACACACACACAGAAGTTAGTATATTTCATGGTGAAATCCTTAAAATTAAATGTTTCATAAAATTAAATTCATCTTTCACCATGTTCCATAGTGAAATTCTTAAAATTTTCATTTTCAATATAAATTACCAAATTGTCTACCATTGCAAGTGAAAAAATTTCAATTGAATTAATGAAGTATTCAAAGACATAAATGATCCAAAATTTTAATAGATACAAGAACACATTTTACAATAAAAATTGAATTTAAGTAACAATACGCTCTTTATAACTACTAGACCAATTGGACAATTTTTTTAAAGAATATTATTCAACTACTCAAATATTTTTGTTTTTGGGGGGGGGGGGGAGTACCATTTTGGGGGGCTAATTATTGAAATATTAAATATTTCTATATAGTATAAAGATATTTTCAAAAAATTTGGGGCCCCACCCCCACCTTAACATGTAGCTCCGCCCTTAATTAGATATGATTTTTATATTGAGTGTAACGATTATTGTATTGATAAGAGTTTAAAGTTGATGAGTAACTTTTGTCATTTAATGAATTGAATATAATTGAACGATTATATTTTTTTCTTTGATGGCTTGCTGATAACACAAGGTTATCCATTAAGGTGAATGACCTTAGGGTACGTTAGAAATTACGACAAGAATTGTAATATTTATTACTAGTAAAAAAAAGTGTTGTAATGTAATAACTAAACATATTCATTAGTTTTGTTATGAGTTATAACATCAGAATAAAAAATAACATTTATTTTAGGAAATTTCTTACTCATACAATTATATCTCCTTAAAAATTATTATTTTTAAATTTAAGAGAGATATGTGTTATTTTTTATGATTTTTTATTTTTATAATTGTTAGATGTATATGAAAAGTTTGTTTATTTGGAAATATATTAAGTTTTGAAATTATTACACTTACTAAGAAATAGCTAATACAACCTTTTAAAGAGGAATAGTTATTCTTCATTTTGAAGAATAACTATTCATAAGGAATGATTATTTCTTGTAATAAAAATATAATCAAACTAAAGAATAACTAAACCATAGGAATAACTATTACATTACAGCGCCTATTACAGTCTACCAAACATGTCTTTAGTGATTTTTTTTTTTTTTTTTATACTCAAGTGAACTCATTAAGGAAGCTTTACACATATATACTTAAATTAAGCTAAAATAAAATTTCTATCTTGTATAAAAAAATAAAAAATATAACTTTTAATCCCAACTCTTAAATAAAAAAAAATTTTAAAAAAAAGAAGAAGTGAGAATGCAAAAGGGTAAAAAATTAAATATGAAAAAGAAAATTTATTTTTGAAAAGATGAGAGGTATAGCAATCTTAAATATAGTGTGAAAAGTATGGTCATTATACATACAGGAGTAAAAACCATCGAGTGTGAAGCAAGATGAAATGCCTTAGTTAAGGAAGAGAAGCCGATACCTCAAAGGGTCGGTTAGCAAAGGCTCGACTTCGAATCGGGTCCGTGTGGCATAAAAACCAAGGGAAGTCATTGATGACATGAGGACGCCAATGGATTAAGCCTTACCGATCAGAATTCTGTTGAGAGAAAGACCCATGGCCATGGTGACTTTTTTTTTTTTTTCTTTTTTTTCCTGGACATGGCCATCGTGTGGAAACTTATTGGAAGGGCATCGTGTGGAACTGGTAACTTATAGTGCATCGTGTGGAAACTTCTTGGAAGGGCATCGTGTGCCTTTTATTTAAAAATCATGATGTGTCAATAAAAAAAAATGCTAAATATTTAAAAATCCAACTCATGGCCATGGTGACTTTTCCTTTTTTTTTTTTTTTTTTGCTGAACATGGCCATGGAAACTTATTGGAAGGGCATCGTGTCTCTCATCTCATTGTCCCGGAAGTTAGTGATAGGAGAAAGTCATGATGTGTCAATAATAAAAAAATGCTAAATATTTAAAAATCCAACTTACTATAAGATTAAATTACCACTAAAGGGAATATTCGCATGTGCTCTCCACTTCAGAAAGTCTTTTGTAATTTGTTTATACGAAAATTCCAAAGAGCTTACCTACCGCACTACCGATCACGCCAGGTTTGATGCCTTGAACATGGGGTGGTTGGGCAGTCAGCATTCACGTTCAAGTGGCTAAAATATTTAGCATTTTTTATTCGAGAGTTTCAACCTATATAACGTCTGCTTCTATCAAGACACAAATTAAATTTTTGTGTAGGTAAAGATTGAATCCTAAATATCTTATTTAATCATCCGAAATTTTACCAGTTAAACTAACTGAGCATTACATTCTAAATAAAAAATAAAAAAAATGAGGCATAACTGAGCATTTAGTATATCAATGAATTACTTTATCTAATTTAAAACCTTACTTAACAATATACTCTATATTTTATCTTTTATTTTAATATACAACACATTGAAATAATATAAACATCTTCTCAAAAATATATATATATATATATATATATAAATAACTCATTAAAACAGGCCACCCCACCTTCTATTTTAATTAATAGAAACAATAAAGCCAACATAAAATTAAGGACAAAATTTAGTTACAAAATTGGTTATAGCCAAAGGCAACAACATTACTTAATAAAATAAACATTACTACATATTTTGAAAATCTAATCGTTGAATTGTATGATATTTATGCTTTTAATATACATGTCAAATTTTGTGTCAATCGGATAGTACTTAGTATATGATCTATAAGTTTATATTTTATGCATAATTTTAAACTACAAAAATTTGCAATTTAAACAATTTATTGATGACATAACTATTAATCTTTAATTTTCTATAAATTTTGTAAGCATTGTTGGGAAATTTAGACCCAAGTTGATAGAATTAACAAGTTTTAAACCCAAGTTGTTAATTAGATTTATTATGAATAAAACTTATTAAACCAAACAAACATCAATATCATGTCAAAATCATGCAGCGGAAAAATAAATAAGACAAGATATGATGGCCTAAGAAAACCAATGAAACAAATTAGTTTCACAATAAAAAACCTAGGGGAAAACCTTCCCGAAAAGTAATTCACTATAGTAAAGAGAAGTTTCAGATCTAGTACAAAACCTTTGTCCCTAGACTCTACAATCTCCGTAGATGAACTTACAACAGAAACCTTCTACCGCTTTAGAACCTCTGAACTCTTCAATATATGAACGCCACTCTTTTTGATGCACGGATTCCAATACGTGACTAACCAAAGATGCACGGCTCCCAGTACGTGACTAACTCACCAACTTGAAGAAGATGTTGGCTGCAAAGTTCTTCACTTCATCAACAATGAAGATCAAAAAGCACTTGGTTACAAAACCCTAAGGCACAAAGATGCAGTAGCTTCTTTCAGAGAGAATAAGGCATCGATCGCCTTTTTCATATGTTCTCCTTGTATTCTCTCATGTGACGGCCTCTAAAATAAGCCTTATATATGTCTAGAGTTGTGAGAAAAGAAACCCTACACAAATACATAAGTATGGGCTGAAAATCAGATCTGAAAAACTGATTTCCGTAATTCTCGATAGATATCTCGATAGATAGCTATCTGTCGAGCAGTTGTCGAGTTTTAATGAATCAGCACTTCTTCACTTGTTTCTTGGACAGACTTGCATAACTTCAATACTAGACTTGAACTCTTATTCTTTGAAGTATTAAACACATCCTAGATCTAGCCAATTACAAGTAAAGTGCGTTTTGTCAAAGGATTAGCCAATTACATAAAATATGTCCTTAACAATCTCCCCCTTTGGCAATCCGTGACAAAACCACAACAAACAAATGAACATATGAGAGAAGTCATAAATCACTCAACTCATACTCACTTGTTGAATACAATAAAATATATCCTAACACAAACTCTTGAAAAACTTTGCAAGAAGAGTTTATGGCAAGTAGACTTTAACAACCTGTCTTTCTGAAACACTTTAAACAAAACTCATCAAGGCATCTTTGTGTGAAACAGAAATAATAGATTGCATACAAGTAATAAGAAGCATGTATATAAAGATAGAAAAGAAACAACACATATAAAGGTAGGTGAAGAAGACATACATCATCATATATATATATATATAAAAGATAAACACAATGTATGTAAACATGGTCACAAGACCGGTGTACAAGAAGAAGAAGCTAAAAGAAACTCCTACAACAACAAGGAGGTAAACACTCCCTCTAACAAGATGAAACACATCTCCCCCTTACAAAGGCATGTATTTCTCCCCCTAACATGTAGAATCTTCAAAAAGAAACCACAATTTCTCCACAATTTCTCCTCCTTTTTGTCATAATTGACAAAGGGTACAAGAAACTAGAAAACTTTACTCGAGAAACATAAAGATGATCAAGGGGGTACAAAGAATCCATATAAATGCATGAATGTAAAGAAACAAGATGTTATGGATGACAAAATAACAGAAAGATGCAAAACATGTGAAAAACAATGCATGCAAGAGGATCTCGACAGAGCGAGAAGTGTCGAGAAGCTATCGAGATTTAAAGGGTTCGACATATCTAGCTATCGAGTAGGTGTCCAAGACAAAAAGAAGCTCGATGGATTGAGGATCTGTCAAGGAGCTATCGAGAGGACAAAAAGTTTCTCGATCGATTGACCTAGCTATAGAGAAGCTATCGAGATTGCAATAAAGAGAAGCTGAAAAATCTCAATAGATAGCCAGGTGTCGAGAGGTGTCGAGGAGCTGTCAAGGTTGCTTAAAAACAGTTTTTCAAGAAGAGAAAAAAAACACAGATATGAATGCAATCAAGCCTGCAACTCAACCAAGGATCCAATCAACATTTTGAACTCTCAAAAACATCTCTCAACAAAAAAATGTTAAGCACATAGATCCTAAAACACACACACACTAAACAAGTCTAACCAATTTTATATTTCAAAAACAAGTCAAGACAGTTTAGTGAGCATACATTAACACATGTAAAACTTGTGATGGCCAAATCACATTGTACCTACACATGTATCAAGAGTAGCAAAGAATATTGCATGTTGTGTGTGAAAAATATCGCAAGATTCCATAAGTGTATACATGTTATGACGATTTGAGATATGAGAAAATCACTTTAACTCACACACAATCATAACTGTTTGATGGGGACTATCACCTTCGAGATACATCCTATAACTCCCACATCTCCTAGAATACACGCTTGCAATCATATTTAAAAGCATTTTGATATTTTTGCTTTTTTGTTTTTCTTTGCATATTTTTCTTTTAAGCAAACCATGCATGGGCATATAAGAGATAGAAAAGAAATACCCAATTATGTTAAGCATTTGACATTTCACTTTTGCTATGCCGAAGCATACAAATATCATTTCATGATTGGCGGGTAATAGTGGTGAAATGGTTATTTATGTCTTTCTCTTAGGATTTTCTAGTCCTTCCCGTCAAAAAGAGTGATACGAGTGTTAAGTACAAGAGATTACTTAATCTTACTCATCACAAACACAAACCACAAAGCTCACTTGCTTAGTTGTGCTTAGAGATGCTCATCTAAGCTACAAAAGATACAAAGTTTAGAAAACTTTGTTTTAATGGCCATCCAAGGTACACAAGTACCAATGTACACAAACACACGCTGTTTTTGTATTTTTCTGATTTTTCTCCCACTTTTTTTTTTTTTTTGAAAACAAAACAAAATAAAAACTAAACAACCAGACAAAAACAGACAAACAACATGAAAGCATGAAAGAAATATGCATATGCATGAAAGCATGATAGAAAGGTGCAAATGCATGAAAGCATGATTCCAAAAGTAGATAAGAAATCAAGCAAAGAGAGTCATACTTTAGATAGAAAGAATTAAAGTAGAGGACAAACAAAAAAGACAATTAAGTCTTAGGCTCATTTCTCATCCACACAGCACGAGTCTTTGACCGTGAAGATGAAAAGGCACGTGTCCTAGTATGTCTACTAAAAGACATAGAAGAATTAAAATTCTCCTAAAATTGAGTTAAGAAGTTCAAGGCTTTTAATAACTCTCCAAACAAAGGTGTAGGTCCTTGAGGGGAAACTTATGACCGTTTGGACATTTGCTTCTGAGGATACAACTTAAAGCAATTAGGACGAATGTGTCCAGAAGCACCACAATGATGACAAACATGAGTAGTTTTCGAACTACTATACTTCCCAGAAGGAGGTCTAACCTTAGAGGTTGATTGAGATTTCAACTTAGGACAATTTGGCCTAATATGACCAACAAAATGACAATGATGACAAATGGGGACAAATTCATACTTTTCATTCAACCTAGGAGGAGTTTTAGACATAGGTTTAGAAACTTCAGCATTAACATCAAATTGTTTACCTTTGTCTATCCTAGCAATATTAGCCTTCAACTCTGGATTATTCATTTTAAATGGAGGAATATAAAAATCCTTTTCTTTTAAGTTAGGCTCAATAACAAGGTTGGCACTAGTTAATTTTTCAACTTCATTTTTAAATTCAACTAGTTGCTCTTCCAAACTCTTAATTTTGTCCACCTAAGATGAAATTTGATTTTTAAATTTCTCATTCAAATTATTGGTTTCATCCAATTTTGCAATCAAATCATATTTTTCAAGTTTGATCTTTTTAAATTTCGCTTTTAATTTTGTAGAACATTCAAGAGATTTCATACAAAAATTATAAAGCTTGCAATAGGCATCTTGAATATCATCATCATCATTCAACACAAAAATCATGCAAATCAAGACAATCAAGAGTATCCATGACAACGGGGGTCAAGGATCATACTCAAGAAATTAATCCAATCAGAGTGTACCCACTTTGATACCACTTGTTGGGAAATTTAGACCCCGGTTGATAGAATTAACAAGTTTTAAACCCAAGTTGTTAATTAGATTTATTATGAATAAAACTTGTTAAACTAAATAAACATCAATATCATGTCAAAATCATACAGCGGAAAAATAAATAAGACAAAATATGATGACCTAGAAAAACTAATGAAACAAACTAATTCCACAGTAAAAAACCTGGGGGGAAACCTTCCCGAAAAGCAATTCACTATAGTAAAGAGAAGTTTTAGATCTAGTACAAAACTTTTGTCCCTAGACTCTACAATCCCCGTAGATGAACTTACAGCAAAAATCTTCTACCACTTCAGAACCTCTGAACTCTTCAATATATGAACGCCACCATTTTTGATGCACGGATCCTAGTACGTGACTAACCAAAGATGCACGGCTCCCAGTACGTGACTAACTCACCAACTTGAAGAAGATGTTGGCTGCAAAGTTCTTCACTTCATCAACAATGAAGATCAAGAAGCACTTGGTTACAAAACCCTAAGGCGCAAAGACGCAGTAGCTTCTTTCAGAGAGAATAAGGCATCGGTTACCTTTTTCATATGTTCTCCTTGTATTCTCATGTGACGGCCTCTAAAATAAGCTTTATATATGTCTAAAGTTGTGAGAAAAGAAACCCTACACAAATACATAAGCATAGGCCGAAAATCAAATCTGAAAAACTGATTTCCGTAATTCTTGATAGATACCTCGATAGATAGTATCTGTCGAGTCTCATTAAATCTTGATAGATAGTTATCTGTCGAGTTTTAATGAATTAAAACTTCTTCACTTGTTTCTTGGACAGACTTGCATGGCTTCAATACTAGACTTGAACTCTTATTCTTTGAAGTATTAAACACATCCTAAATCTACCCAATTACAAGTAAAGTGCGTTTTGTCAAAGGATTAGTCAATTATATAAAATATGTCCTTAACAAGTATAAAGAATATAAGAAAAAGAGGTAATCCAGTGGTGAATTTGTCAAAATTCACCTCTAATAAAAAAATATTGAGTAAGATTGTAGTTTTCGCCTACAACCAATTTTGTAACTAAACTTTATCTTAAAATTAATAGCTAATTCTTCTGTTCTTCTCAAAAACAATATAAATATATATATATATATATATATTAATAGCTACTTGCCAAATATTTTTAAATATAACATCAGGGGCAGAACAATTTTTTTTTTTTTTTTTGGTTTTGGAAGCACTAAAGTAATATTTTAGCTATTTTAGAAGCCGCTGCAAGTTGTCATAATTCACTAATTTGATGAACTGAACGAGAAAAGGGGTAAAAAATCTGTCAAGTCAAATTTTTAAATTGCATTTTTCAAGTTTCTAAATTGGGATTGAGATTCAGTGCAATTACATCATATGTAATTAACCTTCCTCTCTCACACAATATTGTTTTTACTAATCTTACTTTTTTATGCGTTATTTAACTTTTTTTTTTAATTTAATGGCTAAAATTTATAGTTGCTTTTTGCAATTTTATATCTCAGCCACTCACAGGTGATCTCAATCCTCCAATTGTATTTTGGTAGAACGAATATCTACTTTTGATATGACTCAAAAGATAATATGCCTAACTCCAACAACCCCACCAATATCTATTTTCTATTCTTTTTTTCTTTTTCAAATTGCATTTTTTTTTTCAAGCTTTCAGTTCGCATTTGGTGCAATGAATATCTCTACCTTAATAGGAAAAAACTGTCTTCAAATCAGTTTGTACCTGTCTAGCTCCAACTTACTATATAGCGATTGTAGAAACCACTCGTGTAGTTTTACTCATTTGATTTTTATTTTTTTTAAAGAGTTATGTGGCTTGTTTTAGTAAACATGGATAGTCTTAAAAATCGAAATTGGTTAAAACATACTAGCTACAAACTAGTTTGGAACTAAATTTGTTACACTATTATTTTTTTATTTTTTATTTTTTTCTGTGTGTAAAACTTATCAAAGGTTCCTCAAATGCAGTGCATTAGGTTCCTTTATTAAAATTCCAAAGAAAAATGGTCATTTATTAAATTCAAACGTATAGTTGTATTAAAATTAATTATTCTTGAAAAAAATAGTATTGTTTGTACTTTATTGGTCAATGTTTAAGCATGTATTTAGATTTAATTGGAAAACCTAAAATAATTTTTTTCTAAGTTTTCTAATCATTTTAAATAAAATATATATAACTCAAGTGAGATACATACCAACCTAAGGACAGACTATTAGGTGTACCAATAATACGTAACATCTTTCTCACATTAGGGTGAATCCAACTCTTTATGGTTTCATGTTGGTCCCTAAATTTTATCCTATAAATATAATTAGTCTCTCAAGTTTTAAGTGATCGATATTGTTAGGACATATGCAATTTAATGTTAGGAACATATGTCAAATTAGAATTGGCTAATCCTTTGACAAAACGCATTTTACTTGTAATTGGGTAGATCTAGGATGTGTTTAATGCTTCAAGGAATAAGGTTTAAAGTTTAAGTGTTAAAGCCATGCAAGTCTATCCAAGAAACAAGTGAAGAAGTGCTGAATTTTAAAGCTCGACAGCTAGTATCTATCGAGATTTAAAAAGCTGCTGAAGCACGATGCTCGACAGCTAGCTCGACAGATAAGCTATCTATCGAGGTTTATGAAATTCAGTTTTTCAGAGCTAATTTCAATCCAATCTGTGAATACATGTTTGGGATTTCTTTTCTCACAACTCTAAACATATATAAGGATTGTTTTAAGGGCCGTCAAAGGTTGCACAAGTGTGAAGCAAAGTTATGTTCATGCAAATTATGACCGGAGACAGAATATGCCCTAGTTCATCTTTCTCTTGAAGAAGCTACTATGTTTGTACACCATAGAGTTTTGTAACCAATGAGCTTCTTGATCTTCATCGTGTGATGAATTGAAAAACTTTGCAGCCAACATCTTTCTCAAGTTGGTGAGTAAGCCGCGTACTGGGATCCGCGCATCGAATTGGTTAGTCATGTACTGGGAGCCGTGCATTGAAAATGAGATATTATCACTACAGAACAAGTCCAATTGGGTATTGGGGTAAGGGTTCAACTGTAGGTTGGTATAAGGTACTGGGATTTCTTTACTTGTAACCGCTTGTTGTGATAATAGTGAATTCTCGGGAGTGGTGACCTTAAAATCACCCGGTAGGATTTTTGCCGTGTAGGTTTTCCCCATTCGTAAACAAATTACCATGTCAATTTAATTTCCGCTGCATTTAATTAATTGGTGATTTGTTTGTGCTACCACGCGTATTGCATGCTAATTGAATTAATTAATTAACTTGGCTAATTAATTTGTTAATTCATCACAAGGGGTCAATACATTCTTGGCCTATCAAATATTGGTCCCTAAAGTTTAAAAAATTAAAGATCCTAGTCATTGTGTTAACTACTACTAGTGTTAATGCCTACATGGTTAACGGAACATTAATGTGTCACCCTTTTAATTGATGTGGCATTTTTTATTATTGAAATGCTAAAAATACTACAAATTTTACACTTTTATTACAAGATCTTTACAAACTAATGTGTAAGAGCATTAGCATTAGGTGTGCCAAATGCTAAATTTTTAGCATTTGGCACACAAAACACCAAAAATTCATCAACACCAAATGTTCCAAATGCCAAATAACTTTTACATTAGCTACAGTAGCATTCTAATTTTGGAACGGTACAGACACTCTATGCTAAAAAGTTTATTATTATTTTATTAAAACTTCTCTCTCTCATGCTCAACACATATCTCTCTCTCCCTGTCTGGTTCTCTTCTCCTACTCTCTCCCTCTCTTCCTCTCTCACTCTCTCACTTCTAGCCAAGCCTCTAGCCTTTCCACGCTGCCGACTTAGTTTGGGTGGTGGTTGATGGTGGCAGGTTTGCAATGCCGGTGGTGGTGGGCTATAAACTTACAATTATTATTATTATTATACTATATGAGTTTTTTTTAAAGTTATTTTAATGTGATAGAATCTTAAAATAAAAGATGTGATATAGGGTGAATTGTAAAGTAGTGTATTATAATAGATAAAGTAACCTTTTGGGGTGTGAAAATAGAATTTGTTTGCAACAGTTGATGTTGATGCTCTAATTACGACACATAATCTATCTTAAAGAAAATCTTACAGGTCAATTTTAATAAGTTAAGAATCTATTCACATTTAAAATAAATACGTAAAACACCAAAACATTTTGGAAAAAAAAAAAAAAACACCAATTTTCACTACCAACGTCGCTTCAATGACCACCCACTCAGGCAAACTAGACTGTCCATCTCCGGTAACGTTCCACCAAAAAGTCAAAAACTCCCTAGATCTTACTTTCTTTCATGTTTTATGATTTTTTGAAGCATGAAATTCTTTTATTTTATTATTAAGAGTTGGATCTGGGGTGATAGATTATGAGCAGAGGAGGAGCATAGTTTTTTATTTATTTTTAAAGAACATAGTTTTTTGTAGTGCGATGTGCAAGTGAAGGCAGATTTTTTTTATGGACAGCTAAAAAAATCCTTTGTAATTCATAATGGACACTATTCATTGGCTTCTAAGAAACCCACCACTTCTTCATTATCATCATCATCTTCTTTTTCTTTCTCTAGTGCTCGTCCAAGTGCAGGTGACTAGATATTAGAGCTTGAAGTGATTCGGAGTACAGACGATGAGAAAAAGGAATTAACACAACACTAAACAAAAGGACTAATATACCATATTTTTAATATAAACAAATATCACATCAATTAAAAAGATTTCATGTCAATATATAAGTTAAAAAGATGTCACATCAATATTTTGTTAGCCACATAGGTGTTAACACTAATGAGTAGTTAACAGAAAGATTAACATTGTTCATTTTTTTTTTAACTTGAGAGATCAATTGTGTTCACAATGTAAATTTCAAGAACAATTAGTGTAATTTTGCCCAAAAAAAATACAAGAAAAGAAACATAGATCTTTATTTATTTATTTAATTTGTCCGTCAAAGATAGGAAGGAAGATTTTTTTTTTTTTTTTTTTTTTTGGTTAATTTGGGTTTTATTTATTTATTTGAATTTTTTTAATTTAAATGCTAACATGGAAATTTTAATGTTTATTAAAAAAAATTAATTATTATTTTATTAGCCATGTTAGCTTAAAGTGTGTCAATGATACTCACCGTGTATCATGTAAGCATTTTTGGTTAGTGGGTTGGCAGTAGGGACTAGCCATTTTCCATTAGTATGCCAATGGTAGGAACCAAATTGATTACTACTATTAGTGGCAAAGCTAAGATTTCAATCTAGCGGGGCAAGATTTAAGAAGCAAGACTGAAAGATAAAATTAACTTAAAAAATATTAATCAATATTAATAACAAAACAAACAAAGAATTGTTAGTTAAAATTGATGATGCTGACGTCATCAGTCAAGTAGGTTCGTCCAGATGAGTCAGCACGAGCTTCGTCTCTGTACCTGCAAGGTTGAGAAATGGAACTTCTCTAGGTGGTCACCAGTGTGGTACAGGCCACGGAGTCTCCAATGTTAAAGTTAGTGAACGGAATGAAAGAGAGGCTATAAGAACTAGAAAATATCAGTGCTTCAGCGTGTGCGTATATCAAAATGTACCTTGTTTAGTTCTAAAAGGTGTGTATATATATATACATATATATATATATACATATATATATATATATATATATCTCCCTTACTTCTAGCCGTTGTGGCTTTTATTATGGCTTTGGTGCTTCTTTTGTAACGCCTCTGGGCTCATTAATAAGGGTTTTGATGAGCTTCCAACGGCCTGACAACTAGTTTCTAACTGTCCGAGATATTGAATTCCCCTCTTTATGGCTTACCCTCCCTCGTCCATGCGGTTGAAGTGTGGACAATGGTGCTTGATGGGTTCCTCTGGGCAAGAGTGTTCGTTGGGCCTATCAGTTGCCCCCCCCCCCCCCTTGCGGGTTCTGTAGTCGTCCTTACGTGTCATGACGATCACCAGAAGATGAAAGGTTTCTTGTTCAGACGTGACCCTTGGGGTTCTATTCCAGCCACATTTAATGCATAGTGGCGGCGCCGTACACGTCATGGCCACGTGGCACATTCTGACTGGTGGAATTTAATGCTCCACTCATGTGTCCTTTGGGTTTCTCACTGATTTTCAGTTTTTCGTGCCCAGCCTTTTTAAACTGCCTTTCTTTTCCCTTTCCTCCTTACTTTCTTTCTTTTTGCGCCATTGTCACTCTGTGTTTCTTTTCTTCGAGCTTCCTATCGCGTTTCTTCTTTCTAGGATTGTTCCTTTTGAGGTACGGTTTCTTTCCTCTTGCTTTTATTCTTTGTAGTGAACTTTACTGTCAAAAGATTACTTGTATTTTCCTTTTCTTGTTTTGGGATTTGGAGTTTTCCCCCTTTTTTCCTTCTTTTGGGTTCCATGCTAGATAGCTCTAAGGTTAGGAGACTCTATCCTTCCCTTTCATTTTTCTTTGCTCGCTTAGGGGCTTCTCTAGGCTCTTCTCATTCTTTTGGCTTTTCAATTGAAAGTTTTGTGTTTGGGGGTAGTGGCTTAGGTCTAGCGTTGACTAATCTGCTTCCTTTGCTTCATGAGTCCGTGGATTGGTATGAGGGAATAGTGGGTGAACGGAGAGTTATGTCAAAAGTGAGGTCCAGTGAGCTAGAAATGGGGTTGTCGTCTAACGACGATCCCGTTAAGGTGGATGAGGATACCGCTGCTTCTAGCCCAAGAGAGGTCAGGGCTTTTCATGCCCTTGGGGAGGTGTGTGGTCTAGACTCTGACACCTTCTCCAGGTTTAGAGATAGGTTTCAATTCCCTCAGAGGGTTCAAATTCGTCTTCCTCATGGAGAGGAACGAGCCTGTCATTTTTCGCCCGGGGAAGTCTGCTTCTATGAGGCCGCTTTCTAGTGTGGCCTTAGGTTTCCCATCCACCCCTTCATCATGGAGCTTCTAAATCATTTCAACATTGCTTCTGGGCAACTTATGCCAAATTCAAGGAGGATTGTGATTAGTTGTATGGGGATATGGGTGGTCGTCACTAAAGGGGACATGATTAAGGTGGTCGAGTTCACTTATTTGTATCGTCTAAAGGAGTCAAAAGAGTATGAGTACTACAAACTTGTGCCCTGGGTTAGGAAGGTTAGGATCATCACTGATCTACCATCGTCCTTCTGATATTGGAAATCAAGTGTTGATATCGTATTTTGTCCTCCCTCGATTTGCGTGTTAGACCCTCGAAAATCCAAAAATATTATTTTCTCTCTATGGGGCCATGAGAACATCTAGAACGATGTGATGTAACCCGTTCGGGCATCGGAGCACCCAAAGTGCCCATTTTTGCCAAAATGACCAAAACGCCCTTGGTCAGCCCTAGGTTTAACTGATGGTCAAATGAGGTCCAAACTTCCACAAAACAACATTTTCATAGATTTACACCAAACCCGATCTTCTTGGAGATTTTTAACAACTTTGACCAAGTTTGACCCGAAGTCGACCCGAGGTGGGCCCAAAAACCCTAATTTTGATTTGGCTGTCAGAACGGGTTGAAACCAATGCCATTACAAAGATTATCGAATTATTGTTTCAACGACAATTCATGGGTCGAAATCGGAGTTAGAACGGTCGAGATATCACGAAAACTGGGATGACGCACCGATCGACGCACCGTAAACTTCAGAGAGCCATAACTTTTGATCCGACCATTGGATTTTCAGAGGTACCCAAATCCACACTTTTTGAGGGCCTTTGAGGTACCAAGATCTTTCTAGAGGTACCCAAATCCACACTTTTTGAGGGCCTTTGAGGCCAGCGGCCCTTGAAGGGCCGCCGCCTTGAAATTCGTGCCAGGGGCTATAAATAACCCCAGGCACGCCCCAAACCAGGGAGACATTTTTTTTTTCTTTCTAAAATTTGCCTTCTGCCCAGCCTCTCTACACGTTTTTTCTCTCTTCCAAACACCAAAAAAAAAACACCCAAAAAACACTCCAAAAAAAAACACATCAAAGTTTCTTGATTCTTGCATCTTTACCAACAACACAAGGTAGTGTTCCTGTACCCAATCTTCTCCTTGGTTCTACATCTTGGATTTGGGGTTTAGGGGTGTGGATGTAGCTTTGTTAGCTATCATCCACACCCCTAACCTTCTAAATCTTTTTTCTAGCATGTTCTTGCTTTTTTTTTGCCATAATAATATGTTTTACTGCCTTCTTTGACATGTTTCTTGCCTTATCTTGTTTCTAGCATGTTTTCACTTAGATCTGTATTCTTTTATGCTTGTTCACATGTTTTTTTGTCTCGATCTATGTGTTTTGTGCTTTGTGCTACATGTTTATGCCTAGATCTATCGTTTCTATGTGTTGTTTGGCTAAATCTACATGTTTCTACGCTTGTTTACATGCTTACATTTTTAGATCTACATGCTTAGGGTTTTATGCTGTGCTTTCCTTTGTTTTGTTCCTCTTTTCGCTTTATTTTGATGTTAGGGTTATGTGCTCACGTGCTTGATATCATTTCTATGGTTATGCTTTCCTCAGATCTATGTGTTCGTGTGCTTTTTGCCATATTTTATGCTTAGATCTGCATCCGTACATGCTTACGTGCTTGGATTCATGTTCTTCCATGTTTATGTGCTAGCTTTCACACGTTCACACACGTTTCTATGCTTATATGTCTAGATCTATGTTTTCACATGCTTGCGTGCTTGGATCTATGCTTTATGCCATCTTCCATGTGCTTGTGCGCTCCATGCCATGCTTGTGTGCCTAGGCCTAGACTTGTTTGTCATGCCATGTGTTATTGCAGCCCTTTTGTTCATTTTATCACATTTTCTTATGTTTTGCCCTTTTGGTTCAAACTCGACCTAGGCCCTATGGTCTTTGTCATCGTCCATACACCTTGGCCCATATCAAAGGGTTTGGATCAACTGTTTTTCATGTTTGTGCTTGCTTGCTTCTATGTTTTATGCTTGTGTGTTAGCCTCTCTTGTTCTAGGCTTTGCCACGTTTGGCACCCTTAGCGGGTTTGTGGTTGTGTGGTTACATTCGACGCCTATGAGGCCTTGTTTAGATGTAGCCATTTGGGATGCATTGCCATGATGCCGCTTGCTTTGTGCACACCTATCCCCTTTTCTGCTCCGTGCGACGATTGCTTGCCATGCTTTTTTGTGCCACTAGTTGGCTTTATGTGCATCTTTACACGCTTTTTTACATGTTCATGCATAAGTCTTACTTGTTAGTGTGTCATCCATACTTCAACACAATGAGGCTATGGACATCTGATCTAAACCTACATTTGTCCCTCGCGGACACCACCTTTTGTTTGCTATCTTGCTTGTTTACCCTTTGCTTGTTGTTTGCTATCTTGCTTGTCTGCCCCTTTGCTTGTATGTTTGCTCGCATCCTGTATGCTATGCTTGTCATTGCTATCTTGTTTGTTCGTCTTGCACCCTTTTGCTATTATCTATGCATCTCTCCCTTTCCATTTCTCATCTGCTAGTTTCTTGTCTTTGCCTTTGCATGTACACACATAGAGCTAGGGCGCGGATGCAAGCTTGCCAACATGAGTCGAGCGGCTGTGTTCAGTAGGTTTAGGGTTCAGCTTTTCCTTTTGGTTATGTACTCTTTTAAACCCCTTCCTTCCTCCTCCCTTTCTCCCTTAGATGGTTTGTATTAGGTATATCATGCTTTGTACAACTCGTCCTCATCTCTAGAGTATGGCGAACCCTATTTATTTTCTTGCACCTATATTTTGGGCCATGCTCTAGGGATGTAGGCATTTACTTTCCTGCTCTGTGTGCTAACATTATGCATGATGCATGTATATATATACCTACTTGCCCCTTTCCGGTGTGATTGTCACGATCTGTGTCATTTAAGGATAGCGATGCCTAATTTTCGCCACAAAAGTAAGGTGACTTCTCGTCATATTTTCACAGTGGAAATTTGGCCCTTTGCTCAAATGCCTTAGGAAAGCATATATTGGGACCACACCCGTTCAAAATCCAAACCTCGAAGCCCCCCCCCCCCTTCTATGCATGTAAAGCCCTAAAAGCCAATGTCAAAATCATGTTTTTAGTGCCAATCTCCAATAATTAAGGTTTTATCAAAACAAAAGACTGTCCTTGGTAGGCGTTGTGGGGTGCCTAACACCTTCCTCACACGTAACCAAACTTCTGGACCTAAGAATCAAGATTTTTTGCCATCCACATTAGATTAAGAAAAACGCCATTTTTTCTTAGCCTAGGATCGGTAATAAAATCAACTAGAAACAGGTGACCAATCACACCTTAGAAAAGCCCAATGATTGGTGACGACTCCACATACCTTTGGTAATCCCTTGAAATTTGGCCCAGATTCCTGCCATAACATCAAAGGTAGACCTATCTTCCTCCACCGAGAAAGAGAGCACCCGAAGCTCCACGCGAACAACACCCATATACATCGAGAGGGACCTCCAACATCCCTCGCGCACGCAGGAGCTGTCGCCACTGCGGGTGGTCAAACGAAGGCATAGCAGCGGCGGTCTTTTCCGATTAGCCGGTCGAGGCCCAACGTCAACAGACTGGCGACTCCACTGGGGATCAATGAGAGTTTAGCCTTTAGAGCTTTTGATAAAACCATAATCTTTGGATATTGGCTTTCAAAAACACAAAAATTGGCATTGGCCTCTGGGGCTTTCCTTTTGAAAAAGGCTTCTACTATATCCTAGTTGACCATTTTCAAAAGAGCAAAAAATCCTTTTTCCAAAAATCCTTTTTCAAAAAGGTGGCTTTGGGGTATTTTCACATAGGGCTTTACCGCTTTCCTCATATGCTTTACCGCTTTCCTTCACATGCAAACATAGGGTAGCAAAATTTAATTTCTGCTACACCTTTATCTGCTTTCCGTATATATATCTGCTATGCTTTGAAAAAGTCTTTCCCCTTCATTAAGGATTGCATGACATATACACCCTTTTGAGCCGAACTCGGGCTCTACACTGCTAGCGTAGTCTTATCTCTTTTGGGGATTTCATCACCCCATTTGTAGATGTATGGACCGAAACATCGGCAGTGTTACCCATAGTTAGATTCGGGGCTGATGTTGAAGGCACTTCTCGGTCCATAGGTGGATAAGAATTGCTGAAAAGGCCCCCTTGATCCTTCCTGCCCCCATAACTTCCATGAAGGGAGGAGTATGGTGATAATTTCCATGAAGGGAGGAGTATGGCGATTGAGTACCCTAGGACAGGAACCACCTACCAGTTAAGCCTTTGCATACAGTTAGCCTAGTTATGTCAAACCAGTAAGGACTAGATCAAGCCCAGAGCCCATCAGGACTAGGTGAAACCTAAAGAGCGAACATCCAAGCCTAGGAAAGGATACCCTTGTAAGGCTAGAGGTCAGGGGAAAGTGTCTTGTAACAGGTGCGCCCTTTTTGCTTCCGCCAAAGAAATCGTGCTCTACTCCAGGTTCCTTCTATCCTGCTTGCACAGCATCCATGATTAAACCCCCTAGGAAAAGCAACCCTATTGCTTGTACATGCTAGACCATACCCTATCCCTAAGGGTTTACAACCCTACAAGGGCACTCATGCATACACTGATTGGCTTCATCACCTAATTGTGCAAAGATAAAATTTGTGGCAAGTAACCAAAACTCCGTTCAAGGGGAAGGTGCTACCGGAAAACTGTCAAGAATCCCAAGACATCATAAGTCCAAGAATTCTCCTAAGGAAGATCCAAGAAAGATTGTTAGGGGGCCATGATCCTCAGAGAGATACAAAGGTCCAAGAGATCCATGTTGTCCAAGTTATCAAGGGATCCAAATGTCCAAGAGCTTCCCCGAGAAGTCCACATTGTCAAAAGCTGAGTTTTTTCTCGCAATTGCACTTCTTGTAAAAGGCCCACTGTTGGAGCCAATAAACCCAGTGTTGTAAAAAAACAAGTCTTATACAAACATGTAATCAAAGAATTGGTCTTTCCCATATTGTTAAGCATATCATGAAAGTTTCGGTTACTTGCCAATCTTGTGCATTAATCTTGCATCATAGTAGAAACTCACCATGATAAATACCTGATCAAGGGTGCAAAGCCAAATTTTTCTGAAAATGGTAGGTGCCTGTTAAATAGCAAGGACATAAACTAACTTGATTTTGGTGCTATGTTTCCACTTTGTCAATGCACCCCGTTTCTTTCACTTCCTGCTTTCTCAGGATCAAAAGATTGCTAAAAGGAAACAGGCTAAGCTACCACCACATCGTGATCCCATTATCACTAGGTCTCGTGCAAGAGAGATGTCTACTAGTGTTACTTCTCCCCTTGAGGAAACTGTTTAGGAAGTTGCTCTTCTAAAGGAGCAAATGGCAGAAATGATGCGTATGATGCAACAATTGGTTGTAGAAGGAGGAGTAAACTCTTCTGGTCATAGTTAAGGGAGTCTCTAAACCAAGAATGAAAATCAGCCTCCGCTAGTACAGGAACAGGGCCACCATGTACCGCCCCAAGGCAATGACCAGGAAACAAATCCTTCTAAGGACAAGAACCCTGAATCTAGGTATGGCTAAGTCAAGAGCCAAGTGGAAACTCTAGCTGAGAAGTTTCGTATCATAGAGGGCTCCAATGTCCATAGAAGCGTTGATCTAAACAGTCTGACCAACTTCCCTCAGGTCATTATGCCTCCTAAGTTCAAGGCACCAGAGTTCATCAAGTATGATGGTACAGGAGACCCCTGCGCGCACTTGCGTATGTTCTGTAGGAAGATGGTTCCCTATGGGGATAATCACCCCATACTTTGCCAGATTTTTCCTGATAGTCTGACTGGCCCCGCGGCCACGTGATATGCGAGATTGGAAAAGACCTCTAGCTTGAGGGAAATGGCCAACTCTTTCTTAGAGTACTACCGGTTCAACACCAAGATAGCTCCCGACCACACCGTTCTTCAAAGGACAGAAAAGAAGAGTGGGGAATCCTTTTGTGAGTATGCCTAGAGGTAGCATAAGCTAGCTGCACAGGTGCAACCCCCTATGATGGAAAATGAGATGATTAAGTAGTTCATTGATAACCTCAAGCCTCCTTATTACGAGAATATGATCAGCACCCAAGTCACTCATTTCACTAGCCTCATCCCTATCGAGGAGCGCATTGATGAGGGTATTAGGAGCAAAAAGGCCTTTTCCGGAGGAGCACATTGAAGAAACGCAATCAGGCCCTGCCTGATCACAGAGGAAAGTTTGCCCCAACCTACGAGGGCCCGTGCGTGGTAAATAAGGCCTTTTCTGGAGGAACCTTGATTCTAGCCGACATGGATGGGCATGACTTCAATATGCCCACCAATTCTGATGTCGTCATACGGTACTTTGCATGAAGGATCCTCCTAGTGCACCTCATTTTTATGTCAAAAGAAAAAAAAAAACAAAAACAACAAAAAAACAAACAAACAAACAAACAACATATGTAAAAAGGTAGATTGAAAACCCGAAAGGGCGGTCTATGCAAAAGGAGAGCCAAAAGAAAGAGTGCGTGAGAAAATGCAAAAGTAGATTGAAAACCCAAAAGGGCGGTCTACACAAAAGGAGAGTAAAAGAAAGAGCGTGAGAGAGCCTACTAGATTGAAAACCTGAAAGGGTGGTCTAGGCAAAAATTAAGGCAATCAAAAAGTCAGTTGAACTACGTGATGACCTGATCCTTCCTCGTGTAGGTATATAGGCAGCCATCTTGGTTCGGTCACATCTTAAAAGAAAATTCAGTCAGTTGCACCTGCTTGAATCTCTACTCAAGACCAGAAGATTAAAGGGATCCAACATCCAAGTCAAAATATGAAGACGCCTTCGAGATTGCTCTCTGTCTACAATACTGCCACGACCCAGTGGTCTGCTCACGATATTCTGACTTATGTCAATGGGAAATGTACCTCGATGGGAAAAGGAAAAGATCCGTCTAGAACAAGATATATCCTTGGAAAAATAAGATATTGATATGCATGGATTTTACATTTATTACTTATTTGTATAATCTTGCATTTTCAAAGCATTTGCCTGCATATTCATTAACATGCCTGTATTGTGCCATTCTGTTCTTTCATACATTCTGGTATCAAAACATGAAATCTCATCTCATAACTATATCTTTTCTAAATATCATCATAAGCATCTCTCTACACCATCTCTCAATTTCTAAGCATGCCTAACAAACTAGACTATGCTTTAAGAACTCAAAACAAAAGTGGAAGGCCTTACACAATTGCCTAGAAATTTATAAAGGACCTTTCCATACATGGTGGAATACTAACTACATAGATCATGTGCAGAAATAAAGTAAACAGAAAAGAATATCAGCAGATCAAACTGTTAGGATTAGTGCCCTTAAATCCTATTGTATGATGCTATGTATAATATTAAGTAAGACATTATGTATGACATTATGTATGACTTAATATTGTGTTTAATAAAGTTGTTTTATTATTATCTGAAATAATCGTAACATGAATATTCGGACATTATCATATAGGCCATGAGATGCATAATATGTGATTTAGTCACAGAAGATATAAGTCACAAGTTCTTTGTAAACTCAAAATTTTAGTTCGTAGTCAGTGATGAAATTGGGCATTTCATCTACGAAGACTATAACATATCAACTAAGATGATTTGTCTTGATCATGGAAGTGGAGACTTTTAGTTGATGTGTTGATATGTTTTAAGAGTTAAGACATATTGAATTGGACCGCTGTGAGATTTATTATTCTTCTAAAAACTGTCAAATGAATAATAAATCTCACGACTTATATTTGCATGAACTCTTAATCCAGAGAGAATAATGGACCTGATCATGAAGTGTAGGTTGCTTTGATATATCAGGAGTAAGATCTAAAGTAACGGTCAAAACCTCAGTATGTTGGGCAGCCACATTTAGTGTTGATGGAACATATATTCTCAAGATAGAATTCATAGTTTCTTGATGGAGATACAAAATATTCCCTTAAGATAAGTTTAATGGGTTTGTTATTTAGAGAGTTAGGCCTAACCACTTTAGTAAGAAATTACTAAAGTATATATTTATGAAATTGGATTTCATAAATATATGATGAATAACTTAAAAGGATTAAACCGGGTATTTAAGGATTAAGATGTAGTAATCTACAAAGTGGCAGTCTACATTTATGACTTTGTATTACCTCGTGATCCTACAATGAGCCCATGCATATGCTCGAGGGTATGCTGTTAAGGACAGTCCTGTATAATGTGGTCGCAGGGCTGGGATGTACTCGTATGCCCACCATGTTAGTATCTGCCAATATCCCTCTAAACTCTTGCAGTCTCGTTGGGAAGCCTGCCTCAAGAAAGAAATGAAGAAGTAGTAGGTCACTGACCCCCAGTCGTACGTCTTGATGTCGGAGACTACTCCCATAGCCCACGGCAACTGACAAGTCAACACAAATCGGTTGTTGCCTAAGAAGCAACTACCAAGGAACCACAAGAAGCACCGACGAAGATGAACGTCGGTGGGGGCCTCGCCCCAGGGAATACTACGCTGCAGCCACTCAGTACGAATCTGTGGCAATGTAGTGGGCCCAAAATATCCCCTTGTCTGTGCAGTCAACGGAAGAGGGATGCCTAGGAGATCTCAAGCCATGTCAAAACTCATCTCCTAGGTCGGAATTTGGTGGCCACCGAACCCGATACCCAAAATGGCCGTCCAGTCAAGAGGGAGGACCACATACTCCCTGCAACTCAAGTGAAAGGTGCCTGTCTCGGCATGAAACTGCCGCACCAAAGCCTCCCTGATCCTGTGCCTCATAGTGAATGGGGGAATTCACAGGAAGTCCTCAAATCCCTGCTCTCTCAAAAACGCGGCGTACCCCGAATGGGTCTTAGGAGCAAACAATATCTGGAGGAAAGTGGACCAGGCGCCCCGACCACGGAGCCTCTCGCTCCCCTACATTTGAAATTAGAAGCTATTTGTTAGCACATTCATATAACAGGAATCTAAATGACCAAGAAGGAAATGCAACATACATTTCCCCTCCTCGCTGGTGCGGAAGGATGATCCTTCAACCCATGCTGAAGGTGAGTGTCCTGGATGCCTCTATCTATGGTCCGAGTGTGAGCGTCAGCCCCGGCCTGGTGTGATGGAAACCTCGGTCTTAGACTGCGCCTCTGAGCGCCAAACTCCGGCAGGACCTCGAGCCCAGCAAATACCTCATCTATGTCTATGAGGATGTCCCCTCCCTCTGACCGGTCAGCTGCTAAAAACAGTACAGGACTCAGACAAAGCACTAGCTATCTTAACAGAACATCGTCTCCCAGACCTGGTCTCCATGGGTATACCACCAGTAGGCCTGCAGTCGTCACCCCCGCAATTAAAATGACTCTGCAAAACCCGAGCCACCTGCTCACTAGCTGAAGTAGTCTCATCATCAGAAGAACCGTCCCCCTGGGACATGGCATACATGGGGGCCTTCCCCGATCTCCCCTAGAACTCGCTTTTAGAGACATAATCTACAAAACAGCAAAAAATTCAGACATCAGTGGTAAGCCCATAAATAAATGGCAATGCAAATGAACTAACACTTTTCCTAAACATATCATGCAGGTCTATGTCAAGTATATGTTCTCACAAAGAAGGCAAATTTTTATACATGACTACAGTTTGAGGTAATAGCGACCATGTCGTACGCCTCACGCCATCACTGTTATCAAGTTCCCAGAGAAGTCCCGAGTTCCTAATCTATAGTAGGTGATAGCGGCGGTGCCGTATGCTCGCATTTCTAGTGGGTGATAGTGGCCGTGCTGTATGCTCACATTTCTACAGTGGGTGATAGTGGCCGTGCCGTATGCTCGCATCCCTTTTTAAGGTGATAGCGACCATGTCGTACGCCTCACGCCCTTATAGTTATCAAGTTCCCAGAGAAGCCCTGAGTTCTTGATCTACAGTGGGTGATAGCGGCCATGCCGTTGGCTCACATTCCTTTATGAGGTAATAGCAATCGTGTCGTACGCCTCACGCCATCACAATTACCAGTCCCCAAAGAAATGCCAGATTCACATCTAGAGTGGGTGATAACGGCCGTACCATATGCTCACATCCCACTTTGAGGCAATAGCGACCGTGTCGTATGCCTCGCATCACACAGTTTTCGAGTTCCTAAAAAGTTTCCAAGTTCCTAATCTACCATGGGTGATAGCGGCTGTGCCGTATGCTCACACTCTATATCAGGTAAGTCCCCTCACCTATGTCCCACTTTATTTTTAGCATCTAAATTTCCACATGTTTACAATCATATGGCAAAGGCAAAATATATATATATATATTTATATATATATATACACACATGCATTTTTCCTAAGATAACATGGCATAAATCATGGCAAAATATATGCTTATGAAAATTTCAAAAACAAAAATAAACACTAGCATGCATCTCTAGTAGTACTGCTACTAACAATTTGTAGAAAATAAAAATAAAAATAAGAGAAGAAGAAAAATGGACACCGACCTCAAGTCCAGAAATTGTTCTAGAAGTAGCTGCAGCAGCTCGACCGCATTAGGTAAAAAAAAATAAAAAAATAAAAAACTGGTCTCAATTTATGAATAGCCTCTGCATGCAATTTAAGGGCGACAAAATACGAAATCACGTTCTTTATCTAACACCTCTCATTGCACTCGAGCTATCAGATAAAGAAGAAGCAGCTGTTGATACTGTATTTTGACCACCCTCAATTTGCGTGCCGAACCCTGAAAAACCCAAAAATATCATTTTCTCTCCGTGGGGTCACAAGAACATATATAATGACGTGGTTCAACCTGTTCAAACACCGGAGCGTTCAAAGTGCCTTTTTCAGCCAAAATGACCAAAATGCCCCTAATCAACCTAGGGTTGACCGAAGGTCAAACAAGGTCAAAATCCACACAAAATAACATCTTTCAAATTTTTTCATCAAACTCAAGCTTCTCGGAGATTTTTAGCCACTTTGACCAAGTTTGACTCGAAGTTGACTTTAGGTAGGCCCAAAAACCCTAATTTTGATCCAACCGTTAGAATGGGTTGAAATCAATGTCATTGCGAATATTATCAAATTCTCATTCCAACGACTATTCATGGGTCAAAATCGGAGTTAGAACGGCCGAGATATCACGAAAACCGAGTTAACGCACCAATTGATGCACCGCTAACTTCCCGGAGCCATAACTTTTGATCCGACCGTTGGATTTTTAAACTCCATGCCTTTTAAGAAACTAAAAATCAAGATCTTTCCAAGGGTGTCAAGATCAACCCAATCAGAGGCTTTTTGAGGTTGGCAGTCCTTGAAGAGTCGTCGTAGGGCCGCCGCCTCAAAAAATGCGCCAGGGCTATAAAAGGCCCCAGGCACCTTTAGACCAAAGGAGGAGACGACTTTTCTGGGTTTTTGCTCTCTGCCTAGATGATTTCTGAGCTTTCTTTCCTCTCTTCCAAACACAAAAAAACACATGCATCAAAGCCTATTGATTCTTCTCTCTTCACCAAAAATCTAAGGTATTGTTCTTATACCTAATCTTCCTTTCCTTGGTTCTACATCTTGGATTTGGGGTTTAGGGGTGTGGATGTAGCTTTCTAGCTACTATCCACACCCCTAACCTTCTAAATCTTTTTCAAGCATTTATCTTGCTCTTTTTTGCTTGAATAACATGATTTATCGCTTTCCTAGCATGTTGCTTGCTTTATTTGTGTTTCTAGCCTAAATCTCCATGCTTTTTATGCTTTTCGCCATGTTTTATGTTTAGATCTGCATGATTTATACCCTATGCCATGTTTTCCTATGCTTTGTACCTCTTTTTGTTCTAGGATGATGTTAGGGTTACGTGCTCACATGTTTGTATGATGTTGTTGGCTATGCCTTGCTTGGATCTATGTGTCTATGTGTTTTTTTCCATGCTATATGGTTAGATCCTTGTCTTCACATGCTTATATGCTTGGATTCATGTTCTTCCATGTTTATGTGCTAAGTTTCTACATGTTTACATGTATGTTTCTATGCCTATATGTCGAGGTCAATGTTTTCACATGCCTATGTGCTTGGATCTACGTTCTCTACATGCTTTTTGCTATATTCCATGTGCTTGTATGCACCATGCCATGTTTGTGTGCTTAGACCTAGGCTATGTTTATCATGCCATGTGCTATTGTAGTCCTTTTGTCGCTTTATCTTTCTTTCTTGTATTTTGGCCTAGTGGTTACCCGTTTTTCATATCTGTGCTTGCTTGCTTCTATGTTTTATGCTTGTGTTAGCCTCTCTTGTTCTAGGCTTTGCTACGTTTGGCGCCCTTAGCGGGTTCGTGGTTGTGTGGTTACCTTCAATGCCTATGAGGCCTTGTTTGGATGTAGCCATTTGGTATGCATCGCCATGATGCCAGTTGCTTCGTGCACACCTATCCCCTTTTCTACTCTTTGCGATGATATGCTTACCATGCTTTTTTGTGCCACCCGTTGGCTTTGTGTGCATCTTTACACGCTGGTTTACATGTTCATGCATTAGTCTTGCTTGTTAGTGTGTCATCCTTCTTCAACATAATGAGGCTATGAACATCCGATCCAAACCTACATTTGTCCCTCACAGACCGTTATCTTGCTTGTTTACCCTTTGCTTGTTGTTTGCTATCTTGCTTGTCTGCCCCTTTGCTCGTATGTTTGCTGGCATCCTGTATGTTGTGCTTGTCATTGCTATCTTGCTTGTTCATTTTGCGCCCTTTTGCTATTATCTATGCATCTCTCCCTTTCCATTGCTTGTCTACTAGTTTCTTGTCTTTGCATTTGCATGTACACACATGGAGCAAGGACACATGGAGCTAGGGCATGATCTCCTAGGCGCAAGCAAAAAGGGCACTGATGCAAGCCTAAAAACATGAGTCGAGCGACTGTGTTCAATAGGTTTAGGGTTTAGCTTTTCCCTTTGGTTATGTACTCTGTTCAAACCCCCTTCTTTCTTCTCCACTTTCTCTCTTAAATGGTCTGTATTAGGTATATCATGCTGTGTACCATTCGTCCTCATCTCTAGAACATGGCGACCCTTGTTTATTTTCCTGCACTTATATTTTGGGCCATGCTCTAGAGATGTAGGCAATTACTTTCCTGCTCTGTGTGCTTGCATTGTGCATGATGTATGTATATATACCTGCTCGCCCCCCTCTGGTGTGATTGTCACAATCCGTGTCACCTAAGGCAGGCGATGCCTAATTTCTACCGCGAAAGTAAGGTGACTTATCGCTAGATTTTCACCGTAGAAATCTGGCACTTTGCTCGAACGCCTTAGGAAAGCATAGATTGGGACCACACCCATTCAAAAGCCAAAACCTCAAAGCCCCCATGCACGCAAAGTCCCGAAAGCCAATGCCAAAATCATGTTTTTACTGCCAATTTCCAAAAATTAAGGTTTTATCAAAACAAAGGACTGTCCTTGGATAGGTGTTATGGGGTGCCTAACACCTTCCTCACATGTAACCAAACTTCCGAACCTAAGAATCAAGATTTTTTTCCATCCACATTAGATTAGGAAAAATGCCCTTTTTCTTAACCCAGGATCGGTGATAAAATCAACTAGAAATAGGTGACCTATCACACCTTAGAAAAACCCAATGATTGGTGGCGACTCCACTTACCTTTTTTAATCCCTTGAAATTTGGCCCAGATTCTTGCCCTAAAACCAAAAATAGACCTACCTTCCTCTACCGAGAGAGAGAGAGAGCACCCAAAGCTCCGCACGAACACACACCACCATATATACCGAGAGAGGCACTCCAACATACATAAAACACACTATTTTTGTATTTTTCTGATTTTTCTTTTCTTTTTATTTTGAAAACAAAACAAAATAAAAGCTAAACAACCAAACAAAAACAGATAAACAACATGAAAGTATGAAAGAAAGATGCATATGCATGAAAGCATGATAGAAAGATGCAGATGCATGAAAGCATGATTCCAAAAGCAGATAAGAAATCAAGCTAAGAGAGTCCTACTTTATATAGAAAGAATTAAAGTAGAGGACAAACAGAAAAGACAATTAAGTCTTAGGCTCCTTTCTCACCCACACAGCAGGAGTCTTTGGCCGTAAAGATGAAAAGGCACGTGTCCTAGTATGTCTACTAAAGGATATAGAAGAATTAAAATTCTCCTGAAATTGAGTTAAAAAGCTCAAAGCTTTTAATAACTCTCCAAACAAAGGTGTAGGTCCTTGAGAGGAAACATGTGACCGTTTGGACAATTGCTTATGAGAATACAACTTAAAGTAATTAGGACGAATGTGTCCAGAAACACAACAATGGTGACAAACATGAGATCTAACAAAGGATTTAGAATTATCCATATCAGTTTTGGATTTCATACCTTTATTACCTTTCTCAGATTGGGGCACAAAGATAGTCCTTAATCCAGAAGCCGTGGAAAAGGATGGGTCGGAGGAGATAGCATATCCTAAGCCAGTCTTATCAGAATTAGGCTTTTGAGCACTCAAGACCTCATCAAGCTTTGCACTAGACATCCTCTCTATTTGAGTTCTAGCTTGACTAAGTTCTACCTCAAGATTCTTGACCTTCTCTTCTAATGAGGTGTTCTCCACAACAAGAGTCTCAACTAACCTTGTAGTCTCATATACTTTGACCAACATATCAGCTTTTTTAGTTTTTACCTCATTAAGCTCTTTTCTACAAAGATGAGAAGTCTTTTCATATTTTATGAATTCAGTGCATAGCTTATCATAGGCTTCCTGAATGGTCAACTTCTTGGGTACTTCATCATTAGAAGAATCCTCACTGTCACTAGCACTCTCCACAATCACCTTATCGGTTGTGGCAGCAAAAGCCATAAAGTGACCACATTCATCCACATACTCATCAGAAGAGTTATTCTCAGTATCACTCCAGGTAGCAACCAACCCTTTATCTTTTGACTCCTTGGTCTTTTCCTTCATAAGGTAGTTTGGGCACTCTATCCTCATATGACCAAAACCTTTGCACTCATGGCACTGGATGAGGGGTTTCTCACTCTTACCCTTCCTAGAGGATTTAGATTTCCTAAGAGGTTTGCCCTTATCCTTTTTCCTGAACTGAAGAAGCTTGATAATCTCATCAGTTATGAAGGTTAGATCCTCATCCTTATCATCATCTTCATCTTCATCTTCATCTTCACTCTCATCTTCATCTTTAGAATCCTCAATCTCTTCCTCTATACCCTTAAGAGCCAAGTTTTTATTCTTTCCACCTTTTCCTATTGAGCCTAATCCCATCTCATAGGTTTGAAGGTTCCCTACAAGCTCAGTCAAAGGAAGTTGATCAATGTCCTTCACTTCTTCAATGGCAATGATCTTGGCATGGAATCTTTCAGGTAAGGACCTAAGGATTTTTCTAACAATCTTGGATTCTGCTATAGATTCTCCAGGATTGAAGGCATAATTCACAATATCCATGAGTTTAGCATAGAACTCATCAAAGGTCTCATCCTCCTCCATCCTTATTTCTTCAAAACTACTAGTGAGTCTTTGAAGGTTCATAGTCTTTACTGCCTTGGTACCTTCATAGGTGGTCTCAAGAATGGTCCATGCTTCCTTGGCAGCTTCTATGGATGATATTTTCTTGAATTCTTCATTGGTCATCCCACAAAACAAAGCATTCAAGGCTCTACTGTTGAAATTTGCCTCTTTGATTGTTGCATCATCCCAATCCACCGGCGCTTCCTTTGGCTTAATCTAGCCAACTTTAACAGCTTGCCATACCTGTTCACCTAGAGCCTGCAAAAAAACTTTCATACGAACTTTCCAGTACGCATAATTAGTTCCATCAAATAAAGGAGGAATCAAAAGAGATTGTCCACGATCCATGACAACAGGGGTCAAGGATCACACTCAGGAAATTAATCCAATCAGAGTGTACTCGCTCTGATACCACTTGTTGGGAAATTTAGACCCCGGTTGATAGAATTAACAAGTTTTAAACTCAAGTTGTTAATTAGATTTATTATGAATAAAACTTGTTAAAACAAACAAACATCAATATCATGTCAAAATCATATGCAGCGGAAAAGTAAATAAGACAAGATATGATGACCTAGGAAAACCAATGAAACAAACTAGTTTCACAGTAAAAAACCTGGGGGGAAACCTTCCCGAAAAGCAATTCACTATAGTAAAGAGAAGTTTCAGATCTAGTACAAAACCTTTGTCCCTAGACTCTACAATCCTCGTAGATGAACTCACAGCAGAAACCTTCTACCGCTTCAGAACCTCTGAACTCTTCAATATATGAACGCCACCCTTTAATGCACGAATCCCAGTATGTGACTAACCAATTGCGCGGATCCCAGTACGCGACTTAAATCACCAACTTGAAGAAGATTGTTGGCTGCAAAGTTCTTCACTTCATCAACAATGAAGATCAAGAAGCACTTGGTTACAAAACCCTAAGGCGCAAAGACGCAGTAGCTTCTTTCAGAGAGAATAAGGCATCGATCACCTTTTGCATATGTTCTCCTTACATTCTCTTATGTGACGGCCTCTAAAATAAGCCTTATATAGGTCTAGGGTTGAGAGAAAAGAAACGCTACACATACATGTCAGCATGGGCCGAAAATCAGATCTGAAAATCTAAATTCCCGTAACCTCGATCGATCGGGAGGTGTCGAGGAGGTGTCGAGCTTTTAAACTTCGACAGATACAGCTATCGAGAAGCTATCGAGGAGCTATCGAGGAGACAGTAGCTTTCTCGATCGATCCACCAACTATCGAGAGGTGTCGAGATTGCGATAACAATCAACTGAAGAGCTCGATAGATAGCCTAGTTGTCGAGAGGTGTCGAACAGCTGTCGAGCTATCTGTCTGCAGGTGTCGAGCTATCTGTCCAACTTTAATGAACAGCTTTTCTTCACTAGTTTCTTGGTCCAATCTTCATGGCATTAATACTAGACTTGAACAACATGTTCCTTGAAGTATTAAACACATTCTAGATCTACCCAAATACAAGTAAAGTGCGTTTTGTCAAAGGATAAGCCAATTACATAAAATCATGACATATGTTCTTAACATGTAAACCACATATGTCCTAACAGTGAGAAAAGAAACCCTACACAAATACAAATGCATGGGCCAAAAATCAGATCTGGAAATCTGAAATCCGTAAAGCTCGATCGATCGAGCAGGTGTCGAGCAGGTGTCGAGCTTTAATGAATCAGTACTTCTTCACTTATTTCTTGAACAAACTTGCATGACTTCAATACTAGACTTGAACTCTTGTTCTTTGAAGTATTAAACACATCATAGATCTGCCCAATTACAAGTAAAGTGCGTTTTGTCAAAAGATTAGCCAATTACATAAAATATGTCCTTAACAAAAGTTTTGAAAAAGGGCAGGCTTTTGTCTTTTGTCTTTTGCTTTAGAGACGAACCTGTTGAGTGCTGTTATCCTTCCCGTTAGTTTCTGGACTTCTTTCACCGTCTTGGGTGATGCCATCACTAATATGGCTCGCACCTTCTCTGGGTTTGCTTCTATCCCCTTCTAGAACACCATGAACCCTAGAAACTTCCTAGACACTACCCCGAAGGCAAACTTGCTGGGGTTCAGTTTCATCTGATATTACCTAAGAGTAGTGAATGTCTCTTCGAGGTCACCCAGGTGTGTAGATTCTTCCTTACTCTTGACGAGCATGTCATCTACGTACACCTCTATGTTTTTCTCGATCTACTTGCTAAACATCCTGTTCATTAACCTCTGGTACGTTGCTCCTGCATTTTTCAGTCCGAAGGGCATTACCTTGTAGCAGTAGAGCCCTTGGCTTGTGATGAAAGCAATCTTCTCCTGGTCTTCTTCTGACATCCTAATCTGGTTGTATCCCAAGAACACGTCCATGAATGTAAGGAGCTTGTGTCCTGCCGTGGAATCCACTAGCTGATCTATTCTTGGCAGGGGGAAGCTGTCTTTCAGGCAAGCCTTGTTTAGGTTTGTGAAGTCTACACACATCCTCTACTTCCCATTCGCCTTATTGACTAGGACGACGTTGGCTAGCCACTCTGGATAATAGACCTCGCGAATGAAGCCTACTGCCAGCAATTTGTTTACCTTGTCCATGATTGACTAGTTTCGTTTAGGAGCAAAGACTCGTCACCTCTGCTGGACGGGCTTCTTCTTGGGATCTACATTCAATTGGTGTTGGATGACCTCAGTGGCTATGCCTGGCATATCCTCGTAACTCCATGTAAAAACGACCAAGTTGCCTTTAAGGAATTTGTTTACCTCATCTCGTCACCTCTTTCTCCACGATCGTCCATGTATGGTTCTCCTTTGCGGCTAATACCGCCTGGTAGCACTCCCTAGCCAGTACTTAATCTCTCTTGACTCCACCCACACCATTCTCCATCGGGAACTTTACCTTCAAGCAATAGGTGGATGTGGCTGCCTTCCAACGGTTGAGTGTAGGCCTTCCAATTATCACGTTGTATGAGGAAGGACAGTCTACCACCAGGAAGTCGAGCTGATGAGTCAATTGTCGGGGGTAAGATCCCACCATGACCTTCAGTGTCACTATGCCTTTGGGATACACCCTACCTCCACTGAAGCTGACGAGGGGAAATCAAAAGGCCGCAATCTTTCAAGATCTACCTTTAGCTGTTGAAAAGCAGAAAGGTAGATAATGTCCACAAAGCTACCGTTATCTATAAGGATTCTCCTGGTGTTGAACCCCTCTATCAAGGGTATTATAACTAGGGGGTCGTCATGCGGTTGCTTCACCCCTCTGGCACCTTCTTCTGAAAATAGAATGTCCTTGTCTGTCCTTCTTTGCTTCAGGGATGGTATCCTATGGATGCTGTTTACCTGCCTCTGTTGTGACTTCTTGAGGAATCTAAACAACCCCCTATGGATGGTCCTCATGTGATCGTGTTTATCTCCCCTATCACGCTCTGTGGACGGTTGAACGTGTGGTCCTCGTCCCTCTAAACAACTTCGTGCTTATCCTTGTTATCACCTCTGGATCTACTGGAGTCTCCCTTCTTCACAAACTTCTGCAACTTCCCTTTTCCGAATGAGCTCCTCTATCTGCTCTTTCAGATCTCTGCAATCTTCTGTGTAATGGTCGTGATCTTTGTGGAAACGGCAGTACTTCTTATTGTCACGCACATTAGGTGATGAGTGCAATGGCCTTGGCCATTTGAGGTAATGTTCATCCTTAATCTGCATCAAAATTTTGTCAACGGGCATAATTAAAGGGGTAAATTTTACTATTCGAGGGGGTTTATCGTCTCTTTGCGTGTTCCCGTCAATGCCCTGACAATCTCCCCTTTCTCTTTTTCATCATCTCCAGTCTTCTCCCTTTCCTTCCTTCTCCCTGGGCTTCTCTTCGTCCCTGATTACTGCCAAGGCATCTTCGGCGTTCATATACTTCTATACTTTTAAAAGCATTTTCGCCATCATCCGAGGAGGACTCTTCACGAGTGTGATCACGAACTCTTTGGAATTTAATCCAGCTTTAAAGGTCATCAACTGCACTTTGTCATCTGCTTCGTCTACCTCTAAGGTTTCTCTGGTGAAGCGTTTCACATAAGACCTCAAGGTTTCCTTCTACTCTTGCCTGATGGTGAGCAGGTGGTCTGCCAGCCTTTACGGGCGCTGTCCACCGACGAAATGGCGTAAAAAGGAATTGCCCAACGTCGATGGATGATGTTGGTAGCTTAGTGAATCATTCCCTTGCTACTCCTTTAAAAGTGGTGGGGAAGGAATGGCACAGTATCTTGTCAGAGGGCTGTTGAAGACCCAGAGTTGTCTTGAAAGTGTTAAGGTGGTCCAGAAGGTCCTTCAGACCATCGAACAACTCGAGCTATGGGAGACGAAATTTTGAAGGCATTGGGCATTCCAAGACCGCTGTTGTAAATGGCGAGTCTGTCCTCCTGACTATCCTATCTAAGCTCCGATCTGTTTTTCCCCTTATTACACTTCTCAGCTCGTCCATTTCCCTTCTCATTTCCTTGAGGAGGTCTATGTTCGCTCCCTCAGGGGTAGTTGGTCGTCGGTGGTCGTTCCTTCTTTAGTTGTCTCCATCGTCATTCCAGTTGGTCCCAAAACAATTATCTTCTTGCTGAAGCTGCAACCTCATCTCCTAATTCTGTCTCGTGAGTTCCGCTATGCTGGCTATGAGTGTTTGGATTTGCAGGACTAGTGCTGCAGAGTCTTGGGGCGTGCCGAACTCCATTTGGACTTTAGAGATTGAATGGAACTACGCTCTCGAACCTAAGCATGAAATTGTTATCCCCACAGACAGCGCCAAACTGATGATGCTGAGATCGTCAGTCAAGTAGGTTCGTCTAGATGAGTTAGCACGAGCTTCGTCTCTGTACCTGCAAGGTCGAGAAAGGGAACTTCTCTGGGTGGTCACCAATATGGTGCCAGCCACAGAGTCTCCGATGGTAAAGTTAGTGAACGGAATGAAAGAGAGGCTATGAGAACTAGAAAATATTAGTGCTTCAGCGTGTGCATATATCAAAATGTACCTTGTTTAGTTCTGAAAGGTGTGTATATATATATATATATATATATATCTCCCTTACTTCTAGGCGTTGTGGCTTTAGTGCTTCTTTTGTAATGCCTCTAGGCTCATTAATGTGGGTTTTGATGAGCTTCCAATGGCCTGATAGCTAGTTTGTAATTATTCGAGATATTGAATTCCCCTCTTTATGGCTTACCTTCTCTCATCCATGCGGTTGAAGAATGGACGATAGTGCTTAATGGGTTCGTCTGGGCAAGGGTGTTCGTTGGGCCTATCAGCTGCCCCCCCCCCCCAAAGGTTCTGTGGTCATCCTTACGTGTCATGACGATCACCAGAAGATGAAAGGTTTCTTGTTCTGACGTGACCTTTGGGGTTCTGCTCCAACCACATTTAATGCGTAGTGGCGACGCCATACACGCTGTGGCCACGTGGCACGTTCTGACTGGTGGAATTTAATGCTCCACTCATGTGTCCTTTTGGTTTCCCGCTGATTTTCAATTTTTCGTGCCCAACCTTTTTAAACTGCCTTTCTTTTCTCTTTCCTCCTTACTTTCTTTCTTTTTCCGCCATTGTCACTCTGTGTTTCTCTTCTCTGAGCTTCCTATCTCATTTCTTCTTTCTAGGATTGTTCCTTTTGAGGTACGATTTCTTTCCTCTTGCTTTTATTCTTTGTAGCAAACTTTACTGTCAAAAGATTACTTGTATTTTCCTTTTCTTGTTTTGGGATTTAGAGTTTCCTCCCTTTTTTCCTTCTTTTAGGTTCCATGGTAGATAGCTCTGAGGTTAGGAGACTCTATCTTTCCCTTTCGTTTTTCTTTACACGCTTAGGGGCTTCTCTAGGTTCTTCTCGTTCTTTTGGCTCTTCAATTGAAAGTTTTGTGTTTAGGGGTAGTGGCTTAGGTCTAGCGTTGGCTGATTTGCTTCCTTTGCTTCGTGAGTCCGTGGATTGGTTTAAGGGAATAGTGGGTGAACGGTGAGTTATGTCGGAAGTGAGGTCCAATGAGCTAGAAACGGGGTTGTCATCTAGCAACGATCCCGTTGAGGTAGAGGAGGATACAGTTGCTTCTAGCCCAAGAGAGGTCAGGGCATTTCATGCCCTCGGGGAGGTGTGTGGTTTGGACTCTGACACCCTCTCCAGGTTTAGGGATAGGTTTCAATTCCCTGAGAGGGTTCGGATTCGTCTTCCTCATGGAGAGGAACGAGCCTCTCATTTTTTGCCCGGGGAAGTGTGCTTCTATGAAGCCGCTTTCCAGTGTGGCCTTAAGTTTCCCGTCCACCCCTTCATCATAGAGCTTTTAAATCATTTCAATATTGCTCCTAGGCAACTTATGCCAAATTCGTGGAGGATTGTGATCAGTTGTATAGGGATATGGGTGGCCGCCACTGAAGGGTACATGATTAGGGTGGACGAGTTCACTTATTTGTATCGTCTGAAGGAGTCAAAGGAGTATAAGTACTACAAACTTGTGCCTTGGGTCAGAAAGGCTAGGATCATCCCCGATCTACCATAGTCCTTCCAATATTGGAAATCGAGGTTCTTTTTTATGTCTGGGGATGAATAGGAGACCCCTTCTGATGAACTCTGGGGTGATATTCCTAGGTTGCTTCGTCGTTGGAAAGCCCTAAGTCTAGGTGCGTCGTCCTTCCGCAAGTCCTTTCTCTCTTTTTTCTTTTTTTTTTTTTTTCTTTTTTGTTCGTTGCTAATATTTTTGTTTGTTGTGTCTGCGCAGTTAAGAAGCGTTCAAAACTCAAGAGCAGGTACAAGAGGCACGTCGAAGCAGCTATTGAATACGCCAAGATGATTGATGACTTCGACGACCTAATCGATCCAAGAAATTTGGCTCGTTACTGCCTAGGTCCAGAGCCTTCCCCCTTCGTCTTGCGTTCCATTGAAATGGAGGAAAAGAGTTAGTGTTTATTTCAGATCGTCACTGCTTTGAATTTTCCTTTCTCTCTTTTTTTTTTTTTTTTTTTAAACAGGTGTTTCCCTTTCGCAGAGATGATGACGAAATTCAATTAGAAGATGTACGCCAAGATGAGGGCCAAGAAGAACGAGCCTTTCTCTAACCTCGAGAAGAAGGTGGTGCTTGTAGTAGAGAAGGGGACTCCCATCACTCCTGCTACCTCCATCCCTGAAACTACGAGGACCGCTTCTCCTACCACCTCAGTGGAAGAGATTACTCCACGCCCGAAGAAGCAGTGCGTGGCGAACAAGGGCAAAGAGAAGGCCAACTCACGCTCGCCAAGCATCTGGGAAGACGTCGGCCAGGCACTGACGGGGGCGCAAGATGCCTTCACTGCTAAGGAGCTCAAGGTCTTCTCTGGCGTGCCTTCCAACAAGATTGTGGGTCGTCACATCCACAAGCTCGTCCAAGTGAAGTACTTGTATCACTTACTTTTACCTTTTCTTTTTTCTTTTTTTTTTTCTTTTTTTTGCATGGATCTAAAAGTTGGATGCTCTGTGTGATCTTCTTTTCAAGTGTTGGGGGAAACCATCCACATTACATCGGAGTACCTAAGCTAGGAGGCGAAAGCCACGTCAGTGGGGTCCAAGGTGGAGGCTTTAGAGGCTGAGAATTCAAAGCTGAGGAAGGACCTCATTTCTGCCATGGATGAGGCCAACACCGCTAAGGAAAAGGCCAAGGTTTTGGCTGACGACCTTAGGGCTGAAAGGCAGCTGACTTTGGAGAAGGACGAACAACTTTAGGTTGCAAAAGAGAGGGTCAAAACCATTGTTGCCAAGTCTGTTGAGGCCTTTCATCAAACTGATGAGTACAACACTATGCTCTTCAGTTGGTACTACAAGGGCTTTGAGCTCCTCCGACGGTATCTCATCAAGCACCCTACTAGTGTGGACTTGGAAAGCCTGGACTTGGAGGAGGGAAGGTAAGCCATAAAGAGGGGAATTCAATATCTCAAACAGTTACAAACTAGTTGTCAGGCCATTGGAAGCTCATCAAATCCCACATTAATGAGCCTAGAGGCGTTACAAAAGAAGCACTAAAGCCACAATAAAAGCCACAACGGCTAGAAGTAAGGGAGATATATATATATATATACACCTTTCAGAACTAAACAAGGTACATTTTGATATACGCACACGCTGAAGCACTGATATTTTCTAGTTCTTATAGCCTCTTTTTCATCCCGTTCACTAACTTTACCATCGGACTCCGTGGCCAGCACCACACCGGTGACCACCCAGAGAAGTTCCCTTTCTCGACCTTGCAGGTACAAAGACGAAGCTCGTGCTGACTCATCATGGATGAGGTAAACAAATTGCTGGCAATGGGCTTCATTTGCGAGGTCTATTATCCAAACTGGCTAGCCAACATCGTCCTAGTCAAGAAGGCGAATGGGAAGTGAAGGATGTGTGTAGACTTCACGAACCAAAATAAGGCTTGCCCGAAAGACAGCTTCCCCCTGCAAAGAATAAATCAGCTAGTGGATTCCATAGCAAGACACAAGCTCCTTACATTCATGGACGCGTTCTCGGGATACAACTAGATCAGGATGTCAGAAGAAGACTAGGAGAAGACTGCCTTCATTACAAGCCAAGGGCTCTACTACTACAAGGTAATGCCCTTCGGACTGAAAAATGCAAGAGCAACCTACCAGAGGTTAGTGAACAGGATGTTCAGCAAGTAGATCGGGAGAAACATGGAGGTGTACGTAGATGACATGCTCGTCAAGAGTAAGGAAGAATCTACACATCTGGATGACCTCGAAGAGACATTCACTACTCTCAGGCAATATTAGATGAAACTGAACCCCAGCAAGTGCGCCTTCGAGGTAGCATCTAGGAAGTTTCTAGGGTTCATGGTGTCCTAAATGGGGATAAAAGCAAACCCAGAAAAGGTGCGAGCCATATTAGAGATGGCATCACCCAAGATGGTGAAAGAAGTCCAAAACTAACGGAAAGGATAGCAGCACTCAACAGGTTCGTCTCTAAAGCAACAAACAAATGCCTGCCTTTCTTCAAAACTCTGAAGCAAGCCTTCACCTGGATGAAGGAGTGCGAAAAGGCCTTCCAGGAGCTTAAATAATACTTGAGCAATCCACCTCTCCTAAGCCCGTCAAAAGAAGGGAAAGACCTATATTTATACTTAGCAGTATCGACTACAGCTGTGAATGCAACCTTAATTCGGGAAGAGAATAGAACACAACTCCCAGTCTACTATGTCAGTCAAGCATTCCAAGGAGCTGAAGCAAAGTACCCACGGATTGAGAAGATTGCATTCGCCTTGATTGTCGCTTCACAAAAGCTGCACCACTACTTCTAGGTGAATCCTATCCTGGTGATGACGGATCAACCCATAAAGAGGTCAATGAACAAGCCCGAGGCTACAGGAAGAATGGTTCAATGGGCAATTGAACTAAGCCATTTCGACATTGAGTACCACCCCAAAACAGCTATCAAAGCACAAGCACTAGCAGACTTTATCGCCGGGTTCACGATCCCTGACAAAGACGGGGCACCGGACGAAGCGGAGAGATGGACAATCCAGGCTGACGGGTCGTCAGCCCGAAAAAGGGGCGGAGTAAGGATTATTATCACCACCCCAGAAGGAGATACGCTCAGATATGGAGTTCAGCTTCAATTCCCCGCCACCAACAATGAAGCAAAGTACAAGGCAATACTGACAGGACTAAGGGCAGGAAAGGCGTTGGCGCTAAAAACTTGCTCCTCCAAAGTGATTCCAAGCTGGTCGTGGGACAGATAAAGTAGGGATGGCAATTTTTGCCCGACCTGCGGGTACCCGGCCCGGCCCGACCCTAATGGGTCGGGTTTTACCCGGTCCGGTTAGAAATAGAGTCGGGTATGGGTTTAAAAAAAAAAAACCCGAAACGGGTCTAGGTCGGGTCTGGGTTTAATAAAAAAAACCCAGACCCGACCCGTATAAAAACCCAGTACCCAAAATTACAAAAATACCCTAATATATATATACCTATAATCTAACCCTAACTAATCCCTCATTTCTTCACTCTTCACTCTTCAGAAGCCTCCCTCCCTCAGTCCGATCCGACAGTCCCTCTCCCTCATTTCAGCTCAATCCCACACTCTGACAGTCCATCACCCTCACTCCCACACTCCAACACTCCCTCATGCCTCCCTCCCTCAGTCCGACCCTCCCTTTCCCTCAGCTCAGTCACTCCGACACTCCCTCTCCCTCACTCACACACTCCCTCAGTCACTGAGTCGAAGAGGAAGAGGATCAACTTCAGCCTTCAGGTACCATTTAATAATCTCATTTTTTTTTATATTATTAGTTACTTCTTCTTCTTCTATTTAAGCAACAAATTAAGCTTTTTTCTATTCAAACCGCAATCTTCTTCTTCTTGCAGTCTGGGTATTCATCACCTACTCAAACCGCAATCACTGAGGATCTTGGACTTTCGGTTTCAGAGGTGTGAATCTATATCTTCCTCTCTTTTTTTTTCTTTTTCTTTTTTTCTTTTTTTGTGATTTGGATTTTGTCTTATACAAGTTTCTAACAATATTCTTGGGCTAGTATTACAATTTACAGGATAGAAATCGATTTGACAAAAAAAATGAGGAATTACGAAACAAAAAATAAAAATCGAATTTTATGTTTAGTTTGGTCTCTCTTTGGATACAGCTGTGTTTGTAGTTGGGCACTAGTAGTATTTAGCTACTTATTATGAGACCAGGCATCATTTAATTTTTCTTTAACCAAAAGTTAGTAGAACAAGGTACACAATCAGGGTTCAGAGAGAATCTATTTTATAGTTAAATTCTGTTGGAATATGTGTGTGTCTAAAACAGAAGGAGAAGAGAAAATAAAGGAATGGCTAGACAGATTAGTATATTCAGACCACCTCTTTCTATCACTCTTATTATCCAAACATGGTTGGCTAAAAAAATGATGCCATGTGATTTAAAACAGGTAAACAGTTAATCAAAAGGACAAATTCAAGGCTAAGCGCTTAAACCCATGTTCTTCTTGATGATTCCTAGCAAATAAAACCAACCCCATTAGAGCCTTTCACAGAATTATTGGAATTGCAGTGTATTTAACATAATTAGGATATGTGAAGTTTTAATGTCTTATGTGTGGTGGTTCATTGAATTTGTTGTGATGATAATAATAATGTTTATTTGGGTTTTGGGTGGGTGAGGGTTTGGTTTATGGGTTAAGGTGTTTGTGATGTTATTCTGTTATTGGGTTTGTTAACTATTGAGCTATTGTATTTTGTGAGAGATTTTCAAATTAACTCTGTTAACTCTGTTTTTTGTGTTTGTTGGGAATGCAGAGCCTAAAACGGAGATGGAAGACACAAACACAGACACAAACAAATCTGGTTCTTCCTCGCCAAATGGCTCTCCCTTAAGAACCGGGCGTTGTCCCTTGCCAACTGTGCGGTCTCCTTCGCCATTTTCACGATCACCCTCGCCATTGTCGCCTGGCAGCTCACCCTCAGGATCACCATCACCTTTATGCCCATTAAACAATGAGTAAGTGTTTGAATTTGTTGTTAATCATGTTTAATTTGTGAACTTGTGTAATTATGAATTTGTGCCTATTAATTAATTAATGAGTATGTGTAATAATAAATTTGTGATAATTTGTTTTGATTCTAACTCCCAAACTTCTGAACCAATTAGGAGTCTGAAATCCCCGATGGTGGACTTAGAGGTAGAGGAACAAGAAGGGAGTTAAGGGAGTCCAGGGACAGAGGAAGAGAGAGAGCAAGAGCCTACAAATGAGGACTTGGATACAAGTAAAAAAAGAAAGACTACCTCAAATGTTTGGGTTCATTTTACAAAGAAGAAAGTTGAAGGAAAAGTTAAAGCCCAATGCCATCATTGTGGCAAACTAAACTTTACTTGGGTGATCCTAGCCAAGGTACAACCCATTTGCGTAATCATTTAGCAAGATGTCCACGGATGAAGTTTAAAGATATACGACAACAAGTCTTAATTAAACAACAAAATAAGGTGGATGGAATTGTGAGTTTAAATAATTACCAATTTGATCAAGCCAGAGTGAGGAATAAGCTTGCTCGTATGGTCATCCTACATGAATATCCTCTTTCAATGGTTGATCACATTGGGTTTAGAGAATTTGTGACTGATCTTCAACCTATGTTTAAACTTGTCACAAGAAATACTTTGAAGAGTGACATTCTTAAAATCTATGATAATGAGAGGGAGAAAGCTTTGAAGATGACGGACAAGAATGGAAGTAGGATGGCAATTACAACTGATATGTGGACTTCAAGTAACAAAAAGAGAGGGTTTATGGTCATTACCGCTCATTTTATTGATCATACTTGGACGTTGCAAAGCCGGGTTTTAAGGTAATTTTTTTATCTATAAATTGAATGTTAAAGACTTTACATTTAGAATGTTTATTGAGTTATGTTAAATTGAATGTTTATTTAGTTATGTTATAATTATTCCTATTATTTTTCTAGGTTTGTTTATGTTCCTTCTCCACACACGAAAGATGTCCTTGCTGAAGTCCTTGTTGATTGTTTTTTAGAGTGGAACATTGATAGGAAGTTGTCCACAATAACTGTAGATAATTGTAGTACTAATGATGCCATGATAAGACTTCTCTTGAATAAGCTTGATACTAGTTCTCTTATGTTGGGTGGGTCTATGTTGCATATGAGGTGTGCTGCACATATTTTGAATTTGATTGTTCAAGATGAGTAGTCTCTTATTGGTGATGGTATTGAAAGGATTCGTAATAGTGTGATTTATTGGACTGGATCACCAAAAAGGAGGCAAAATTTTGAAGAAAATACATGTCAATTGCGTGTTCAATGCACCAAAGAATTAGTTTTAGATTGTAAAACTCGTTGGAATTCAACTTACTTAATGCTTTCTACTGCATTGATTTATAAAGATGTTTTCTCACATTTGGCTAAACGTGAAACATCTTATACTTGTTTGCCATATGATCATGATTGGGAGGTAGCCAAAGATATTTGTGGGAGGTTGGAGTTGTTTCATAGTGTGACTGAGTTTTTCTCTGGTCGTAAGTACCCCACAACTAATATGTATTTTGCTTTGGTGTGTGAGTTGAAAATTGCATTGAATGAATGGAGTTTGTCTTCAAGTGAGATGATAAGTACGATGGCAGAAAGCATGCTTGCTAAATTTAATTCTTATTGGGCTAATGTTAGTGTTGTTATGGTTGTTGCTGCTATCTTAGATCCAAGATATAAGATGAAGTTATTGGAGTTTTATTATCCTAACATTTATGGTGATAATTCTGATTTGGAGATTGAAAAAATTAAGAATCTTTGTTATGATTTGCTTGATGAGTATGGAGATGTAGATGAGTCTCCTGTAGGTAATGAAGGAAGTTCTCATATGCCTGCAAGTACTTCAAATCAAGTGGCACAAATAAAATTTAGGTTGATTGGGTCAATGTCAAGGTTTGATGGGTTTGTGAACAATAGTTCAAGTAGTTCAAAGAAACATGGGAGTGGTAGAATGGAATTTGATCATTTCATTGATGAGGGAGTGTTGAAGAGGAGTGAAGACTTTGATATTTTGGCATGGTGGAAAAGTAATGGTCTCAAGTACCATACTTTACAAATGATTGCAAGAGATATTTTAGCCATTCCCGTCACAACTGTTGCTTCAGAAGCTGCCTTTAGCACTAGTGGGAGACTTTTAAGTCCACACCGTAGTAGGCTACATCCCAAGACTATAGAGGCAATGATGTGTGCTCAGAATTGGTTATGGAGTGAAATCAACGGTTAGCAATTGTCTAATTTTCTATTTAAAAAATTAAAATTGTGTTTTTATATTTGCTAGTTACAATTTGATGAAGTTTATTCCATTTTTTAATTTATTGTTGTTGTAGGTTCTTCAACTATATCTGGAGAGAGTACATTTCAATCCATTCTTGACGATGGGGAGCCAAATGAAGATGATGGGAGTTGTGCCACAATTGATGGGAGTTGTATCACAATTGATGAAGATTAAATATTTTGTATTAATTTAGTAGCTTTTTTAATTTCTTAGACTTGTTGGATTAATTTGTTGGTTTGTAATTATTCTAAACTTGTGGGATTTATTTTGTATCTTTTTAATTTCTTGGACTCGTTGGACTTTTGTTACTTATTTCTTGGACTTGTTGGATTTATTTTATTTTTATGTTTAGCTGGTGATTTTAGTTATGATTTTGTTGATTAATGATTAAATGGTTATCTTAGCTAGGTAATTTATTGATTTAAAATCTTAGTTATGATTTATTGAATTATGATTATGATATTAGTTATGGTTTATTGATTTATAGATTTATATTTATTGATTTATGATTAGTAGCCTATGATTTGGCATTTGGGCCACGTTATCTAGGCTTGAATTAGAATATGCAAGCTTAATGTAGGCAAAAATAAATTTGGGCTTAAATTTTTTTTTTTTTTTTTTTTTTTGGTTGGGCCACGAATTGGGCCCAATCCCTAAACGAGGCCTGCGGGGCTCGGCTGAGGCGAGTCCGGGCCCCGAGAAAAAACTCGGTACCCTAAACGGGCCGGGTCTAGGTCACGGGCCTTGCCCTGCGGTTCGGGTCCGGGTATGGAAAAACTCGGCCCGAACCCGACCCGTTGCCATTCCTAAGATAAAGGAAGAGTATGAGGCAAAGGAGGAGAGAATGCAGAAATACCTGAGGCTAACGAGGCATCTGGCCCGAGAATTTGATCGGGTAGAATTCATACAGGTCCCTAGGAGCCAAAATATGGGGGCAAACGAGATAGCGAAGCTGGTGTCGTCAGAAGCAGGATCGATGAGCACAGATCTAAAGATGGAAAGTCCAGAAATGTCCCAGCATTAAAAAGATCCACACCTTCGCAATTCAGAGCGAAAACGGCTGGATGACCCTAATTCTCTCTTTCCTTCAAGATGGACGACTTCCACAGGACGTCGAGGAGGCCAGGAAAGTCAGGAAGAGAGCAGCCAGGTTCACTATCTTGAACGAGGCCCTGTACAAAAGAGGCTTCTCCACGCCCTACCTAAAGTGCGTCAACGAAGGTAAGGCTAAGTACATCTTGGAGGAGATCCATGAAGGAATATGCGGAGACCACACAGGCCCAAGATCCCTGGTAAGTAAGATCATCAGAACAGGTTACTTCTGGCCTACTATGTAGAAAGACGCAAAAGAGTTCATCGAGTGATGCGACAAGTGTTAGAGGTTTGGAAATGTTCAGCGTATCCCAGCGGAGAAGTTGACTCCAATAACCTCTCCGTGGCCATTTGCATAGTGGGGAATTGACATTGTGGGCCTATTACCCCAGGGTAAAAAACAGGTAAAATTCTTAGTAGTCGCAATTGATTACTTCACAAAATGGGTTGAAGCAGAAGCACTACCAACTATCACAGAGGCAAAGATCTAGAACTTCGTGTGGAAGAACATAGTCTGCAGATTCTTAATACCACAGACAATCATATTAGATAATGGATGATAGTTCGACAGCCAAGACTTCAAAGACTTTTGCTCGTGATTGGGGATCAAGAACCAATTCTCATCTCTAGGACATCCACAAGCCAACGGGCAGACGGAAGTGACGAACCAAACGCTGCTAAAGATCATCAAAGCTTAGCTGGAGGATGCAAAAGGCGCATGGCCAGAAGAATTGCCTAGTGTCTTGTGGCATACAGAACTACGGCAAGAACCCCGACAGGAGAAACTCCCTTCAGGCTCACCTATGGCACCGAGGCAGTAATGACGACCAGTTGAGAGTCAACCTGGATTGCCTGGACAAAGTGAGAGACAGAGCATCCCTGAAAATGATGAAATACCAGCAAAAGATGGTCGAATACTATAACAAAAGAGTGAAGCTCAGAAGTCTCAACATAGGAGACCTCGTCCTACGCAAAGTCATGCCAGCTATTAAGGATCCAACCCAAGGGAAGCTTGGTCCAATCTGGGAAGGATCCTACAAGATCATCCATTACTCAAAACGAGGCAACTATCACCTAGAGACGATGGACGAGAGGAAGCTGCCACGGCCATGGAACATTGAGCATTTGAAGAAGTATCATCAATAAATGTAAAAGACGATTGTATCCACATTTGAAATAAAGCAATAAGAGCACTATTCAGTCAAGATCCCAACTTATTATACGCAAGCCTAGAGCACCCAAAAAAAAAGGGTAAGTGATAAGATTCCGCTAGACGGATGTAAATCATTGACGAGCCTAAGTGACAAGATTCCTTAGTTGGATGTAAGTCACCTAAAAATGACTAAGTGATAAGATTCCACTAGACGGATGTAAATCACTGACGAGCCTAAGTGACGAGATTCCTTAGTTGGATGTAAGTCACCTAAAAATGACTAAGTGATAAGATTCTGCTAGACGGATGTAAATCACTGACGAGCCTAAATGACAAAATTCCTTAGTTGGATGTAAGTCACCTAAAAGTGATTAAGTGACAAGATTTCGCTAGACGGATGTAAGTCACTGACGAAACCTAAATGGCCAAAGATTCTGGCAAAAGTGCAAGTCACATACAGGCCAAAAAACATCAAACATAACAAGGAACGAACCATCAAAGGTATGAAAATAAGCAATAGCATAAACATGTCTTGTCCATAAACAGGAATTAAAAGCTCAAAAAACACTAGGCAAGGAGCATTGTTTTGGAATTAGAATAAAAAGCCCAAAAACACACTAGGCACCCAAAAAAAGAGAGGAAAAACATGTATATATGTGTACTGGACAAGTTCACGCGGCAACTTCGTCACCACCAGCATGAGTAGGCTCTGGAGCATTCCCTTCGGGAGCAGTAGCAGCAGACTGAGAAGCATCGTCCGTCGCCATCTCTTTATCTACCTCCTCCAGGTCCAGTCTTTCCAAATCCATACCAATAGGGTGCTTGTCGAGATACCGCCGGAGGAGCTCGAAGCCCATGTAGTACCAACTTAAGAGCACAGTGTTGTACTCATCATTTTGTTGAAAGGCATCAACGGACTTGGCAGCAACGGTCTTGACCCTCTCTTTTGCAGCCTAGAGTTGTTCGTCCTTCTCCAAAGTCAGCTGCCTCTCAGCCCTAAGGTCGTCAGCCAGAACCTTGGCCTTTTCCTTGGAGGTGTTGGCCTCGTCCATGGTATAAATGAGGTCCTTCCTCATCTTCAAATTCTCAGCCTCTAGAGCCTCCACCTTGGACCCCACTGAAGTGGCCTTCGCCTCCTAGCTCAAGTACACCGACGTAATGTAGATGGTTTCCCCCAGCACCTGAAAAGAAGATCACCCAGAGCATCCCACTTTCAAATCCATGCAAAAAAAAAAATAAATAAAAAAAAAGGGAAAAGTAAGTGATACAAGTACTTCACCTGGACGAGCTTGTGGATGTGACGACCCACGATCTCGTTGGAAGGCATGCCAGAGAAGACCTTAAGCTCCTCAGTAGTGAAGGCATCTTGTGCCCTCGTCAGTGCCAGGCCGACATCTTCCCAAACGCTTGACAAGAGTGAGTCGGCCTTCTCTTTGCCCTTGTCCACCACGTGCTGCTTCTTCGGGTGTGGAGTAATCTCTTCCACCGAGGTGGCAGGAGAAGCGGTCCTCGTAGTTTCAGGGACAGAGGTAGCAGGAGTGACGGGAGTCCCCTTCTCTACGACACGCACCACCCTCTTCCTGAGGTTAGAGAGAGGCTCGTTCTTCTTGGCCCTCATCTTGGAGTACATCTCTTGATTGAATTTCGTCATCATCTCTGCAAAAGGGAAACACTTGTTAAAATTTTTTTTTTTTTTTTAAAAAGAGAAAGGAAAATTCAAAGCAGTGACGATCCGAAATAAACACTTACTCTTCTCCTCGATTTCAATGGGGCGCAAGACAAAGGGGGAAGGCTCTAGACCTAGGTAGTGACGAGCCAAAGTTCTCGGATCGACCAGATCGTCAATCGTCTTGGCGTATTCAGTAGCTACTTCGACGCCCCTCTTATACCTGCTCTTGAGCTTTGGAAGCTTCTTAACTGCACAAACACAACAAACAGAAATATTAGCAACGAACAAAAAAAAAAAAAAAAAAAAAAGAAAGAAAGGACTTACAAAAGGACGACGCACCTAGACTTGGGGCTCTCCAACGACGAAGCAACCTATGAATATCACCCCAGAGTTCATTAGAAGGGGTCTCCCATTCGTCCCAAAGCACAAAAAAGAACCTCGATTTCCAATATCAGAAGGACGATGGTAGATCGGTGATGATACTAGCCTTCCTAACCCAAGGCACAAGTTCGTACTACCCATACTCCTTTGACTCCTTCAAACAATACAAATAAGTGAACTCGTCCACCCTAATCATGTCCCCTTTAGTGACAGCCACCCATATCCCCATACAACTGATCATAATCATCCACAAATTTGGCGTAAATTGCCCAAGAGCAATATTGAAGTGATTTAGAAGCTCCATGATGAAGGGGTGGATGGGAAACCTAAGGCCACACTGGAAAGCGGCCTCATAGAAGCACACTTCTCCGGGCAAAAAATGAGAGGCTTGTTCCTTTCCATGAGAAAGACGAATATGAACCCTCTCAGGGAATTGAAACCTATCCCTAAACTTGGAGAGGGTGTCAGAGTCCAGACCACACACCTCCCCGAGGGCATGAAAAGCCCTGACCTCTCTTGGGCCAGAAGCAGCGGTATCCTCCTCCACCTCAATGAGATCGTTGCTAGACGACAACCCTGTTTCTATCTCACTGGACCTCACTTTCGACATAACTCTCTGTTCACCCACTATTCCCTCAAACCAATCCACGGACTCACGAAGCAAAGGAAGTAGATCAGCCAATGCTAGACCTAAGCCACTACCCCCAAACACAAAACTTTCAATTGAAGAGCCAAAAGAATGAGAAGAACCTAGAGAAGCCCCTAAGCTTGCAAAGAAAAATGAAAGGGAAGGACAGAGTCTCCTAACCTCAGAGCTATCTACCATGGAACCCAAAAGAAAGAAAAAAAGAGGGGAAAACTCGAAATCCCAAAAAAAGAATAGGAAAATACAAGTAATCTTTTGACAGTAAAGTTCGCTACAAAGAATAAAAGTAAGAGGAAAGAAACCGTACCTCAAAAGGAACAATCCCAGAAAGAAGAAACGCGATAGGAAGCTCGGAGAAGAGAAACACAGAGTGACAATGGCGCAAAAAGAAAGAAAGTAAGGAGGAAAGAGAAAAGAGAGGCAGTTTAAAAAGGCTGAGCACGAAAAACTGAAAATCAGCGGGAAACCCAAAGGACAAATGAGTGGAGCATTAAATTCCACTAGTCAGAACGTGCCACGTGGCCACGACGTGTACGGCGCTGCCACTACGCATTAAATGTGGCTGGAACAGAACCCCAAGGGTCACGTCTGAACAAGAAACCTTTCATCTTCTGGTTTCGATCGATCGAACGTGATTTTCGATCGATCGAAAATCGTGAAACTTGAATTTACAGAAATTTTCCAAGGGAGTTTTCAATGGTTTTTGATGAACAAACAATTAACATACAAACATGATAGTCAAAGAACGATATCAAAACTGAAATTCATTGATGCTATAGCCTTAAAGATCAATTTAACATACTTAAATTCAAATTTAAACAACATCATAACATCAATATCAATTTTTATCAAAAAATAATTTCAATGATCTTGCAGAAAATTAAGTGTATAATCTTCTAACAACATGAAATTACTTTCTCTAATTCCAAAACTCACAAAACATGTTATACAGATTTGAAATTGAAGACCGCTCTGATACCATTTGTTAGAAAAATTACATGTTTGTATCACATACAAAGCATACGCAGCGGAAAAATTAACGGATCTACTTCATTCGCAATTGATAACATGTATTATGTAAGTTTCAGAATTAAAAAACAAGAAAGCGTACCTTTGTGCGGTGAAATTCAAAACCGAAGATCAGAAGTTCTTGGGAAGACTTTTAATCTTCACTCCAATTCCACTTGATGCCCAAGATGTGTGGTCTCTCAATCAGTTTCCAAGGAGAGAATATTGAGTGTCCAACACTCACATACAAACCATTTCATTCATTATAAGAATTCTTATGAAAGACTCTTCATCTTAACCTTATGAAAAAGCACGTATGAAATTCTGTATGTTTATCTTCTTATATACAACTGATTATCTAATTGGGCTAGCCTTTCGGGCCATTCCAATTGGGCTCTAGTATGTGGCTTGGAGTGGGACCAAAAGGGACCAATAAGACACTAGCTCCAATGGGCCTTGAGCTTTTTTGTCAACTCTTGACAAGTCCAAAGTTATCATTAACTATATTTAATACCACTATATAAATATAGTTGCACTCTAGGCCTTATCTATAAATTATATCACAAGACTTTATTATACATGCAACCCCTTCATTAAAATATTCGTAGTAATACAAAGTCATGAATGTAGACTGCCACTTTGAAGATTACTACATCTTAATCCTTGAGTACCCGGTTTAATCATTTACGTTATTTGTCATATATTTATGAAATCCAATTTCATAAATATATACTTTAGTAACAACTTACTAAAATGGTTAGGCCTAACTCTTTTGAATAACCAAACCCATTAAACTTATCTCAATAGAATATTTTATGTCTCTATTAAGAGATTATGAATTTCATTTTGAGAATATATGTTCCATCAACACTAAATGTGGCTGCCCAACATACTGAGGTTTTGACCGTTACTTTAGATCTCACTCCCGATATATCAAAGCAACCTACACCTCATGATTAGGTCCATTACTCTCTCAGGATTAAGAGTTCATGCAAATATGAGTCGTGAGATTTATTATTCATTTGACAGTCGTTAGGAGAATAATAAATCTCACAACGGTCCAGTTCAATATGTCTTAACTTTTAAAACATATCAACATACCAACTAGAAGTCTCAATTTCCATGATCAAGAAAAATCATCGTAGTTGATATGTTATAGTCTTCGCAGATGAAATGCCCAATTTCATCACCGACTACGAACTAAAATTCTGAGTTTACAAAGAACTTGTGATTTATATCTTCTGTGACTAAATCACATAAATCACATACTATGCATCTCATGAACTAAGATAATGTCTCATTAGTTCATTTATAGATAGTCTCGTATAATTAAACAACTTAATTATTTATAACATGCCAATAAATTAGATTTTAGGACATAAACCCCAACACATAAGGCCACAAGTTCAGGAAGACAGAGAATGAGACAAGAGACTAAAGGGTTTGAAAATGTACGGGGCTAGTCCAAGGGACATTTGGGGTATATTCCGACCTGTCTAGATCCACAAAGTTGTAAGATCCATCAGAATTCATTATCTCAAATTTCCATGCAGAAAAATTGGGATATGTCTCCGTGAAAGAAGTAGAAGGACCACTAGCGTTGCTAAGAGCAGGACTCTTAGCTTCGGAAGATGAAGCCTAAAGATGCAACATTTAGACAGTTTCACAAAGGGTAAAATAAAAGTGATGCAAATCATGATGCAAATTAATTTGGAAAAGAAAGAAGTTCACCGATGCTCCCAAGATATCAGTTAAGCAACCATGTAAGTAAGCCTTGACAAATTCAAGATAGTCTCCCGATATCCCAGAAACAACGCGGCCAATCCAAGCATGAGCTATTTCTTCATTAGTCAGAAGGTCTGCCAACCAGATAGAAGGACAAGGATGGGCAGGGATCATTTCAGGAGGATACATGTGTTGAACCTGAGCTAGCACCTGGTCACCAAGATATCAGTACCACCTATGGCCACATTCGAACAAGACCTAATGCTCATTCAACTCCCGAGCCCATGTACAGTCATCATGCTCTTCACATCCAAGCCAAGGGTCTAAGGACATCTGAACATCACAAAGAACCCAAAATGAAAAGAGAAGTCATACCCACAAAAAAAAAAAAAAAAAAGAAATAAAAATGAATGAAATGAAAAAAAAAAATGAATGAAATGAAAAATAAATAAAAGAAAAAAACTGAAAAAGAGAGAAGGTGAAAAAATGGTTTTTAAAATTTTTCAAAAATGTTTTCAAAATCTGTAGCATTAATTTTGTTGAAAAAAAAAAAAAAGAGTGAAGAAAAGAATGAATGAAGAGAAAATTTTCAAACAAATGACTTAAGTTTAAAAAAAGAAAAAAAGAAAAAAAATAAAGAAAGAGAAGTAAATAAAAATAAAGAAAAGAGAAAAAAAAAAAAAAAAAACAAGAAAAGAAAAAAACAAAAAGAATTTCACAAGGATAAAATTGATCATTTTCAGTGAAACAAAAAGGAACAGAAAATTCCCTAAATTGAGCGGATAAAGTCTCAATCATCAAAATTCTATTTTTTTTTTTTAACAAATTTTCAAGTTGAGCGTATAAAGTTCTCAATTAGTTTCCAGATCGGGCAAATAGAGTTCTCAATCTACTTCCAAATCGGGCGAATACAGTTCCTGGTCATCTTATTTCAGATTGGGCGTATAAGGTTCTGAATCATTCCAAGTCAGATTGGGCGAATAAAATTCTCAATCAACTTCCAGATCGTGTGAATACTGTTAGGATAAGTGCCCTTAAATCCTATTGTATGATGCTATGTATAATATTAAGTATGACATTATGTATGACTTAATATTGTGTTTAATAAAGTTGTTTTATTATTATCTGAAATAATGGTAACATGAATATTTGGACATTATCATATCGTCCATGAGATGCATAGTATGTGATTTATGTGATTTAGTCATAGAAGATATAAGTCACAAGTTCTTTGTAAACTCAGAATTGTAGTTCGTAGTCGGTGATGAAATTGGGCATTTCATCTGCGAAGACTATAACATATCAATTATGATGATTTGTCTTGATCATGGAAGTGGAGACTTCTACTTGATATGCTGATATGTTTTAAGAGTTAGGATATATTGAACTAGACCGCCGTGAGATTTATTATTCTCCTAATGACTGTCAATTGAATAATAAATCTCATGACTTATATTTGCATGAACTCTTAATCCTGAGAGAATAATGGACCTGATCATGAGGTGTAGGTTGCTTTGATATATCAAGAGTGAGATCTAAAGTAAGGGTCAAAACCTCAGTATGTTGGGCAGCCACATTTAGTGTTGATGGAACATATATTCTCAAGATGGAATTCATAGTCTCTTAACGGAGATACAAAATATTCTCTTGAGATAAGTTTAATGGGTTTGTTATTCAGAGAGTTAGGCCTAACTACTTTAGTAAGACTAAAGTATATATTTATGAAATTGGATTTCATAAATATATGGTGAATAACTTAAAAGGATTAAACCGAGTACTCAATAATTAAGATGTAGTAATTTACAAAGTGACAGTCTACGTTTATGACTTTGTATTACTATGAATATTTTATGAAGGGGTTGCATGTACAATAAAGTCTTGGAATATAATTTATAGATAAGGCCTAGAGTTCAACTATATTTATATAGTGGTATTAAATATAGTTAATGGTAACTTTGGACTTGTCAAGAGTTGACAGAAAAGCCTAAGGCCCATTGGAGCTAGTGTCTTATTGGTCCCTTTTGGTCCCACTCCAAGCCACATACTAGAGCCCAATTGGAAAGGTCCAAAAGGCTAGCTCAATTAGATAATCAGTTATAAGGAGAGAAACATACAGAATTTTGAATAGAACATTTTACATGAAATGGTGTATGTGAGTGTTGGATACTCTTGAATTCTCTCTTGAACATTTAATATAACTGATTGAGAGACCACACATCTTGGGCGTTAGTGGAATTGGAGTGAAGATTAGAAGTATTCCCAAGTGCTTACAATCTTTGTTTTGAAATTCACCACACCAAGGTACACTTTCTTGTTCTTGTATTCTGAAATTTACATAGTGCATGTTATCAATTGCGAATGAAGTAGATTCATTAATTTTTCCGCTGCGCACATGTATTTTTCCATCAAATACAGTTCCTGGTCACCTTACTTCAGATTGGGCGTATAAAGTTCTCAACCATTCCAAGTTAGATTAGGCGAATAGAGTTCTCAGTCTACTTCCAGATCGGGCAAATACAGTTTCTAGTTACCTTACTTCAGATTAGGTGGATATGATGGAAAAAAGCATGTTTGTATCGCATACAAAACATACACAACGGAAAAATTAACAGATCTACTTCATTCGCAATAGATAACATGTACTATGTAAGTTTTAGAATTAAAGAACAAGAAAGCGTACCTTGGTGCAGTGAAATTCAAAACCGAAGATTAGAAGTTCTTGAGAAGACTTTTAATCTTCACTCCAATTCCACTTAATGCCCAAGATGTGTGGTCTCTCAATCAGTTTCCAAGGCAAGAATAAAATGAGTGTCCAGCACTCACATACAAACCATTTCATTCCTTATGAGAACTCTCTTATGAAAAGCACTAATCTCAACCTTATGAAAAAGCACTTATGAAATTCTATATGTTTCTCTCTTTATATACAACTGATTATCTAATTGGGCTAGCCTTTTGGGCCATTCCAATTGGGCTCTAGTATATGGCTTGGAGTGGGACCAAAAGGGACCAATAAGACACTAGCCACTACAACAAAATGTATTTTTAGTGACGAAAATTAGTGAGGAAATATTTGTCGTCACTAAAAATACAGATTTAGTGACGAAATATGGATTTCGTCACTAATAATGGAAAAAAAATATAACATTTAGTGACGAAAAGTAATTTTCGTCACTATTGTTGATCTGAAATATGAGCGCCAATGGGAGAAAACTTGGTGCGAACTTAATTAATTTATAGTGACGAAATATTTCGTCACTAAAAGTTGAAATTTTTAGTGACGAAACAGTTTGTCACTGTAGGTGTTGCTGTGAATAGTATTAGAGACGAAAATCATTTCGTCACTAAAAGGAAGAATTAGAGACGAAAAACATTCGTCGCTAAAAATAATCAAGGTTTACAATTTTGCGAGGAAATCAAAATTCGTCTCTAAAAGTGTTCTTTAGCGACGAAATCTGGAATTCGTCACTAAAAATCGTAACAAAAATTTGGCACCTATTGTGACGAAACTGGAATTCGTCGCTAAAGGTGTTAGTATCAATATGGCGTTTCAGTTTTTTAGATGAAACCTTAACATTTTTTTCTCACCTCTCTCTCTCACCTTCGTTCACTCTCACTCTCTCTCTCTTCGCCGTTCATTGACGCTGCCGTCGAGCTCCTTTTGACGTCGCCGTCGAGCTCACCCTTGCCGCCGCCGTTGAGCTCCTTCACCGCCGCCGTCGAGATCCTTTGGTGTCAATGCTGTAGAAGGCCTCTTGGCTTGTTGTTGTTGGTTGGTTTCATCTTCTAAGAGAGACAGGTAAAGTTCTCTCAATTGCTCACTCCTCTGTAAGCCTATTTTATCAGCCTTAATTTCCGTGTTTTTTTTTTCTTTTAGGTGGGAAATTGAAGTTTTGGTATGTGAGAATGTATTTTTGTTTTTGGTTTTGGATTAGGCATTTGAGAAGCACAGTATGGAGAAAGACGTTGCAGAGCATATAAAGAAAGAGTTTGATAAAAAGCATGGCTCTACTTCGCACTGTATCATCGGCAGAAACTTTGGTAACACCACTTCCCAATCCATATTGCACAACCTTTCCTTTCTGGGTTTTTTTTGGGGTGGGTTTCAGATTTAGATTTAATGGTATTTAATGGTATGTGAGATTTTTTTTTTGGAAATTGGAGTTTCTATATTGGTTTTAGTTATTTATTTTTGGGCATTTTGTGTTGTGAGAGATGGTATGGAATAGATCTAGTTTTAAAGCTATTGATTGGATACTAGGAATGTGGTTAACGGTTTTATATTTAGTGGTTGACTTTTAAGTTGGACTTTAAATTTTTTGACTTATTTGTGGGGCTCTAGGTAGATTGGTGTTATTTATTTACTTTCTTTTTGTGTTTTTTAGTAATTAAGGTAAGAAGTTAATGCAGTTGCAGCTCTGTATCTTTGTGTTTCTCTGTGTAATCAATAACTAAGGGTAATGCTGAGTTGACTGTTTGGACTTTGTTTGAGAACTTAAAAGAATGCTTAATAGTTGTAGTTCAATGGTTCATTTAGGATAAACTATAGTTGAAGCCCGAAACCCATTTAATCTTCAGTTTACCTCATTGTTAGGCACTATCCCAATTCATTGGCTGGACTTTGTTGTTGCTGTAGTTATAGATTGCAGTAGCCAAGCATTTACTCAAATTGTCATTTCCAAATTCCATCTTTCATTATCAACTTTCCCTTTCATCAATTATTATTTTAAAAGGAGAAAATAACACACAGAGAGTTATGTATAGATATATATATAAATATATATATATAACACCGCATGCTCAAACTTCAACTACAACTGCATTTTACTTATAAAACACACAGAGAGTTTTTAAGGGGTCTTTTGACTCTTTTGAGTTTTGTTTTGGTGGGTGTGTACATACCTGCCAATAAGAGAGAGGCTTAATAGTTCCACTGTCAATCGTAGCTGAACAAATTAAAAGGATCTTGCGGTGTGGGTGGGTCACCGTTAGGGAAGTCAAGAGACAAAGGGCAGCAGCCCCTTTCTTTGGTATTATTCCTTTGAATATTCTTCTAGGTGTTTAGCAATTAAGGTTGACGTATACCCATTTGACAAAGTCCTTGCCAATCAACTACGTTGAAATAGAATTTGGAGTCTTTGATATGTGGTTTCTAGTACATGGTTTTTATTTATTTATTTATTTATTATAAATTATTAATATCTAAGTTCTTAAATATATACAAGAAATTGTTAATATATTATTGAGGTTTGTCAGAAGAGAGACCTTTTCTCCATAAAGTGAAAAGAAGATATGCTAGTCTACTTTTGCTCATTTGTTGACTTGGGTCTCAAAGTTTGAAAATATATATATTGATTTTACGTAATTATATCTTTCTAATTTATCTTGCACTTGTTTGTGAAAGTGATCAAGTATCTATATAAACCTAACTTCTTTCTTTAATTTTGTACACCTAAAAGGATTGGTAATTTAGCCAATTTATTCAGTTGTGCACCATTTAAATATGAATATGAATTGGGTTTGGGTTTGGATTTTGGTTTGGGTTTGGGTGAAATAGGAAGCTAAATGAAGTGATAATGAGTATTGAGAATGGATACAAGTCTAGTTTAGGGGAAAAAAAATTGTCTGCAAATCATCATTAGTACTAGTAACTCACAAGCATAGTAACTTTTTTTTTTTTTTTTTGGCAGGCAACTCATTCTTTGTTTGTGGTAACTTTGGATTTCTTTGGTTAAGGTGTGTGCTGACTTAAGCATAGTAAGTAATTTCTTATTAAATTCTTATAAGCATTATATTTTGTTTTGTTGAGAATTGGTATTGTGGTGGGTTGTTGTATTGGAGCAAGCGAGTGGCTTGTATGGTGTTATAAGGTGGTTTAAATTTATATTGGAAGTATTTCTTATTTTTTTGGGAATTGTGAATGGATATTGTTGATTTATATGTGATGAATATTATTTAATTGTTTTCAATACTTGTAAGCATTATATATTGTTTTGTTGAGAATTGGTATTGTGGTAGGTTGTATTAATGTAGACTTGTGCATTCATGAATGGGATATGACTTTATCTAAGTAGCTTATAGGCTTAGATGTTAGAATACATTATGCATGAGTTGTCCTTATTTTGCTAAATTCACCTTGCAATTGTAGTCAAACATGGATAAAAGTTGGATGACAATAGGTAAGACACCTGATGGCAGATGTTAGAAATGTTAGAATTCATTGGTACGTGGCTACTCTTAATGCATTGTTAGAAATGTTTCTTATAATATAGTTAATATTTTTACTTTATGATTTTAATGTAGTATTGTTTTTATATTTGTGCAGATTTCTTATTGGTGGCTTTTAGGGCATTTATTTTTGGCATTACTTGAAGACATTTGAGGACATCTTCTGTTGGTCCTAATTATATTATGCTACACTTTTTATATTGTTATAAAACATCTTGTGTTATTGTATGTGTTGCAAACAATTATTGTATGGAATGAGTTTGAATTGGATACTTGTTTTATTTTTTACTTGTGAAATGTATGGATCTTTTTTTATAAATGTGTTATTCAAATGTGAGGTTTTAATAATGTAATGACAGGTTACAGATTAATATCAAAGCCATGAAAAAAATAAAAACAGAAAATAAGTTTTAGTGACGAATTTTTTCATAACAAATATAGCAACAAAAAATTGTTTTAGTGACGACAATTTCGTCACTAAATATAGTAAAATTTTGTAAGAAATGGTTTTAGTGACGAAAATTTTCGTCACTATATGTGCCTGGATTTTCTTAAAAATAGTTTTAGTGACGAATTTTTTCGTCACTATATGTACCCTAACATAGTTTTAGTGATGAAATTATTCGTCACTAAATATGATTTAGTAAACTAAAGTGTTTTTAGTGACAAAATATTTTCGTCACTGAATAGTGTTTTTAGTGAGGAAAACATTTAGTGACGAAACATTTTCGTCACTAAAAGTTTAAAAAAAAAAAAAAATCAAATCGGACTTTTAGTGACGAAATTTTTCGTCACCAGGACTTTTAGTGACGGGGCTACAGTGACAAAATGAGTTTCATCACTAAAAGTCCAATTTCGTCACTAAAGGTCCTTAGTGACGAAAAACTGGACTTTTAGTGACGAATTTTTTCGTCACTGAAAATACATTTTGTTGTAGTGAGCTCCAATGGGCCTTGGGCTTTTCTGTCAACTCTTGACAAGTCCAAAGTTACCATTAACTATATTTAATATCACTATATAAATATAGTTGCACTCTAGGCCTTATCTATAAATTATATCCCAAGACTTTATTATACATGCAATCCCTTCATTAAAATATTCATAGTAATACAAAGTCATGAATGTAAACTGCCACTTTGAAGATTACTACAGCTTAATCCTTGAGTACCCGGTTTAATCCTTTACGTTATTCATCATATATTTATGAAATCCAATTTCATAAATATATACTTTAGTAACAACTTACTAAAGTGGTTGGGCCCAACTCTCTAGAATAACCAAATCCATTAAACTTATCTCAAGGGAATATTTTATGTCTCCGTTAAGAGATTATGAATTCCATCTTGAGAATATATGTTCCATCAATACTAAATGCGACTGCCCAACATACTGAGGTTTTGACCGTGACTTATAGATCTCACTCCTGATATATTAAAGCAACCTACATCTCATGATCAAGTCCATTATTCTCTCAGGATTTAGAGTTCATGTAAATAGAAATCGTGAGATTTATTATTCATTTGACAGTCGTTAGGAGAATAATAAATCTCACAGCGGTCCAGTTCAATATGTCTTAACTCTTAAAACATATCAACATACCAACTAGAAGTCTCAACTTCCATGATCAAGATAAATCATCATAGTTGATATGTTATAGTCTTCGCAGATGAAATGCCCAATTTCATCACCGACTACGAACTAAAATTCTGAGTTTACAAAGAACTTGTGATTTATATCTTTCTGTGACTTTTCACATAAATCACATACTATGCATCTCATGGACTAAGATAATGTCCCATTAGTTCATTTATAGACAGTCTCATATAATTAAACTATTTAATCATTTATGACATGCCAATAAATTGTATTTAAGGTCATAAACCCCAACAGGATAGAGTTCTCAATCTACTTCCAGATCGGGCGAATATAGTTCGTGGTCATCTTATTCCAAATTGGGCATATAAAGTTCTCAATCATTCCAGGTTAGATTGGGCGAATAGAGTTCTCAATCCACTTCTAGATCAGGCGAATATAGTTCCTGGTCACCTCATTCCAAGTTAGATTGGGAGAATAGAGTTCTCAGTCTACTTTCAGATCGGGCGAATACAGTTCCTAGTCACCTTACTCCAGATTGGGCGAATAGAGTTCTCAGTCGACTTTCAGATCAGGCAAATAAAGTTCTTGGTTACCTCATCCGCATTCAAGATTTTATCCAGGTTCATCAATTATCAAGTAGATTAGATGTCCATAGTTCTCATTTTTTGTAAAACAATAAAGTACTAGTTTAACACCCCAAGCTTCTAGGTTCTAGGGCTAGGAAATCTTTGAAAAATCAACCTCAATTAAATCATGGTTGCTACAATCAGTGTCTTTGTTTTACATTGACATTCACTTTTCAAGATCTGTTAATGAGAGGCATTCTGTAGACACTCGATTTTGCACCTATAATTTAATTTTGGAAGATGACTAAAATGACCTTTGCAAATACCCAAAAATCATACTTGCATTACATGCATTAAATCATTCATCATATGTCATAAAAATGAACTTGAGATTCTAACGGTCGTGACGATATGCCCGATTCCCAAATCGGACCGTCGAATTGAAAGATATCACAATGTCAAATTTTCACGGTTTGCATGCATTGTATGAGGGTGAAGCTGATCACGTGTGATTAATTGAAATTAATTCTGATTGGATAAACAATTAAAATTAATTAAATAAATTTGTGATTGGTTGTTGGTTGTTGTTTTTTTATTAGAAATAAGCTTGGTTGCATAGGGATAAACTAGGTAATCAAATAACAAGGGAATTGCTGATAATTAAGCCTTTTAGAATATTTATCTATCAGATAATTATTGTTTTAATGACCTTATTATCTAAATAAAAGGGATTTATCTTGGAATACGAGTTGAAAATACATCTAGGTACAATTCCCGACTTAGGAAACCCCTAAAAAAGAGTCCAGATCGAACCAAAGTTAAGAATTGGGCTCGGCACTTGAAACTGCCAAACGGCACTCTTGGAGTGCCGATCGGCACAGGGCAAGTGCCAATCAGCACTTCCTTAGTGCCAATTGGCACAACTTCAAGGCCCAGCCTAGAAATTGTCAAATCAAGCTAAAACACATCCATTTCGATTTTTTTGGGATAATAATTTGACCTAATTCGTATCTGATCGAACCTAGCTTATTTTCTAAGCACCAAACTTCTATAAATAGGGAACTAAAATCTGGAATCAGGACCCCTTTTTCTGTCCTCTCTCTCCCCTTACGTTAAAGAAATTTTGGAAGCTTTGCTTTAGGAATTTCTTTTCTGTTAAGTGGCCTTACTTAGATCCTTAAAAATTCATTCTCTTTGATCTCTTGGATAGTTCTCTGCTTGTGGAATATGTTCATGCATGTATGATTCTAACTTTACTTTCCATAACATGATTTTGTTTTTATTTTAATATCAAAAACATGCTCTCATCTATGCTTTATTTTCTATGAATGTGATGTTTCTTCTCGTGTTTATATAACCATGTTTGTCATATGTTATTGCATGCTCTCTTCTTGTTTTTGAAAAATTTACATGATTAGTTGATGAACATGCCTAGATCTAGGGTTGAATTTCTTTTTAAGATTTTAGATCTGCATTTTTATCCATGTTTTTTTAGAACTAAAATTAGATTTGCATTTTTCTCCATGTTTTTCAAACTCAAATCAAATCTGCATTTTTCTTCATGATTTAAAAAAAAAAAAAAAAAAAAAAAAAAAAAAAAAACTGATATGTATTTTGTTTGCAAAATCTGATCTGTTATTTGTTTATTAAATCTAATCTATATTTTGTTTATAAAATTTAATCTGTATTTTGTTTGCAAAATCTAATCTGTATTTTGTTTATAAAATCTTATCTATATTTTGTTTACAAAATCTGATCTGTATTTTGTTTATATAATATGGTTTGTTTTTTAATAAAAAATCTGATTTGTATTTTTTTATAAATTTTTTTTTGCAGTTTTCAAAACAAAAGTTTGTTTTTTTTTTAAATAAAAAATCTGATATGTATTTTTTTTATAAAATCTGCCCCGCATTCTGATCTGTATTTTGTTTATAAAATCTGAGATCTGTATTTTGTTTATTAAATCTGATCTGTATTTTGTTTATAAAATCATATCTATATTTTGTTTGCAAAATCTAATCTGTATTTTGTTTATAAAATCTGATCTATATTTTGTTTACAAAATCTGATCTGTATTTTGTTTATAAAATCTGGTTTGTTTTTTAATAAAAAATATGATCTGTATTTTTTTATAAAATTTGTTCTGCAGTTTTCAAAACAAAAATTTGGCTTTTTTTTTTTAATAAAAAATCTTATATGTATTTTTTTTATAAAATCTGCTTCGCATTCTTCAAAATAAAAATCTGACCTGTTTTCTTTTAAAACAAAACCAGATCTGCATTTTTCATATAAAATTTGTATTTTCATAAAAAAAAAAAAAAAAAAAATTCTCACATTTAGAAATCCAAACCAAATCTGAATTTTTATTAAAAATTCATTCTTTTTTTTTTTTTTTTTTTTTTAATGGAAACTCGATTTTAAGTTTTTCACTAAGCATTCTCATCAATTTTTTTTTTTTTTTTTAAAACAAAATAAAATTGCAAATCTAAGGTTCTTAAATAGCATTTTAACCCTAGGTCTAGGATTTGACATAGCATTTGTTGTACATCATTTGACATTCTGAATATGGGTATTTAATGGTCATTTAAAGTCTAGAAGACCAGACTCTATCTGGGCAGGGTGGGTGCCTAACACCTTCCCATCCTGTAACCTAGCCCCTAAATCTTAGAATCTTAGGTTGGTAGATTTAGTGTCTTATTTTTATTTTGGGTAGAATGTAACTTGGAAACAAGGCCTTGTATTTCTTTACTAGATTGTAACTAGGAAACAAAGCCATATAAAGTTCTTTCTATCAAGATGTAATTGTTTTCAATTAATGAGAAGGTGTATTATTCAAGATATGTTGTAATTTGTATAGTTTTCTTATTTTAATTATAAAATAATGGTGACTCCATATGATCCTGAAAAGGGAAGGTGTCGATGCCTACACCCTTTTCTTAGAGCAACCAAATTTCTCGGTCTCTCACACCGTTAATAAATTTTGGTCTTTGGCCCCAATGATGATCTTGAAATATGTCAACCAATGGTAATTATAGAGTTCATAATAGTTTGGAAGTAATCACAACTCAAAAGTGCTCAAATCGCTTTGAAATCGATACTGAAAAATGACCTTTGCTCACTGTTTTGACCATAACTTTTCATCCATGAAGAAGTTTTCAGTGAGATTTATTTCATTGGAAAGAAGACATCTTGGGTTTTAATTTGAACACAAATTTGCCTAATTTGGACTAATATTGAGTAAGTTATGTCCATTTGAATTTGGGCTAACTAGGCAGTCCAATTTTCTGGGTTTTAAAACTTCATTTTAAGGCCCAAAACATCATGCTTTAATGTGGGCCGGCCCATAGAGCCTTGGAACATCCAAAGACAATTAAAAATCCCCCATAACCCTAATTTTAACTTATAAATACTCATCTTATGTCTCCAATCAAAACCCTGGCTAGAGAGAGTGATTTATTGGTCTCCGTCTTCTTAAAAACCCTAATTCTCTTTTCCAAAACTCACACACAGTCCCTTAGCACGTTTTTTACAAATTAAAAACCTCTCTTTAGTTAGTTTTAAGGCAGAAACTATTTTCCCAATTTGATTTCTCAAAACCTTTTCCAAAACTAATCTTGTTCTTGAGTTGTGATTATAAAAAACTATTGTATTCTTTAATTCTCTTGTTCTCTCAACTTAATCTTTGTGTTGTAGGCACTGAGGGGCCGGTTAAATATCAACCAAATTGTGTTCCACAGCAAGGTGAGTCTCTCTTCATGGCTTTTCCTTGATTAGGGTTTTTATAACTTGTGTTCTTGTTGTTCTTAATTGATTTATATGTTATATATTCTTCGAAATATGTTTTGCTTTATTTAATTTGGTTTTGTTGTGTCTCATCATGTTTTGATTGGAGAAGTTGAATGATTGGATATTTTGATGAAAATGTTTTGATGTGTTAAGTGTTGTTCTTGTTTGTTGTTAGATCCAAAGCATGTTTAGGAATAGATTTTGTTTTGGATATCTTTGTTGTTTGTTTAGTTTGTTTATTTTTATATTAGAAGCATGTTAAGTTGTTAGTTTTATTGTTTTAGATTATGCTCTGCTTTTTGTATTTCTGGTTTCTAGGCTAGGGTTTTCAGGGCATGTATGCGTACGCATGCAAATGCAGACTTGAAGTGTGCGTACGCCTACAACTGGGCTGCGTACACAGGCCTATGTATGCGTATGCATACTCGTGCCCAGAAACCCTAATCCAAGTTTTCTACTTCTGTTTCTTTGTTTCATTTATGTAATACGCCTCTGTTTTGATCCTTTCTTATGTTTTTGAGTCTCTGTTTCTTTGTTTGATTGTTTGTTTGCTTTTAACATGTTAAATTAGGGTTTCCCCTCTAAGTTTTCTTTATTCTACCATGAACATGCATATGATATGGCCAGATTTCTAATGGAAGTGGCAGTATTCATTGAGGTTCCAAGTAAGAGGCACATGATTAGGCATAGGTGTGGGGTCTAAGGGTTTGATGAATCCTTTGGAGGTCAAGTTCTTATATGCTTGGGCAAGGGTCATTCCTATGTTGGAGAATTGGCTTTCTTTGTGAAACTTGGATAGGCTAGGGGTTGTTGAGGTATGATGGCACTCACATTCACAGGATTGGGTGCCTTAGAAGTGGCCGCTCCTCCTCCATTTGTCTTCTTGATTAGAGGCTTGCTCTCACCTTTCTGCATCTTTGATCCTAGTTCCACAATCACACAACTCCCCAAAAGAACTAATAGGTGATGACAGGAGCCTACTATTATATGCCGGAAGAAAATTCTTGATAATCATGTTGATTTGATCCTTGTGGAATGCCAGTTGCATCTTTTCCTTCATGGCCACGGTGTCCACGGTGAGTTTCTCAAATTGCTTATTCCTTTCATATTCAACCTTATCCCTTTCATCCCATTCTTCTTCTTCATCTTTATCATGTATCTCTATGTGTATAGGCTTCTTGAGCTTGCTCTCCTCAGGCTTGGAGAGATGACCACCCATGTTCTTGAGAGCATTGCCATGTTCTTCTATTACTTTGAATATCTTTTATGCAGTCATGTCATCAATTGGAGTAGCCATTTCCTCTTGAGATACTTCTTCTTGAAACGTCTCTTCTTGAAATATCTTTTCGTGATATGTGTCTGCAATTTTGACCAAATGTCTTCTGTTCTTTTCTCGGACCCAAATTGGAGTGGGGATGTGCTTACTTGATCTTGGTGGTGCAATGGTGCCTAAAAAGAAGTCCCATTTTATTAAGTTCATGTCCCAATTAAAAGTTTCATTTTATTAACTTAAATGTTTTGAGAAAGTCTTTAAGTCCATTTTAATAAAGGCCCAATTACAAAATCACTCCCTTTCCTCTCATGAACCTTGCCGCTTGTTTCATTGGACTTTAGTCCATTTACAATAAAGCTCTCATCTTACTCTCATGGGCATTCATTGGAACGTGCTTAAAGATTTTCAACCCTTTGTCTCAAATATGGGCTTACAATGTATCTATCACCTTTGGGCTCTTCTTTTTTTTCATTCAGTTTCATCATCTTTTTTTTTTTTTTTTTTTTTTTTTGAAGCAGCCCTTTAGCTAGAATATATTGTAGCCTTCTTTTCAAAGTCCATGAATTTATCATCATTTTGGGCCTTGGCTTATACAAGGAGGCCTAAGATTAGGGAATTTCATATTGACTTCGTATGATGTTTGATGCTAAGTCCATAGCATATTTGTTACCATAGGCCTAAGGCTCTGCTTTTCAAGAGGTCTTTTGATTTGGGCTTATGATAGCAACTAGGCTATGGTCTCATGAACCTTTCAAGTTAAGATATACCTTTGGACTTTGGGACAAGCCTCTTATATGTGAGAACTTCATTTCTTTTATCCCAATGTCTTAGGGTATGCCATAACTTTTGGGTCATCCTCAATTTTTTTTTACATCTTTTATTTGTCCTTTAGAATTAGGTGAACACAAGATATATGGTTGAACAAACAAGAGATATAAAGGGTACCCTCTTATTAATAGGATCTAGGATCTCTTTAAGTGTAGGTAGGCTCCCTAGTGCTAAAGCGATAGATCAGTAGGTCACTCATAACTAGGTGGGCCATGATTCCAACCTTGGGCCTAAATGGACCGTAGTGAATTGGTGGTAAACCGTTAACGTACTCAAAGTCCATTATAGGCAATGGCACAGATTGTGGGTTAGTGGGATGAACTCCAGAAGGTTTTGGCCTGAATGGAGCCTCCACCTCCCATTTATCACTAACCATGGTGAAAGGGACAAAAAGAACCAAGTGAAGTGTGTAAAAACAAATATTATATAAGCATTTATTAAGATTAAGAAATGAGAAACATTGGAGTCAAACTTTCTATCCCTAGTAGAGTTGCCACTATGAGCACAATAGGGGGAGTACGCCTCGGCCGAGTGGACCGTGGCGGAGAAGAAAAATGGAGTCGCCACCTAGATTAGGTCTAGGAACCATAGATATAGTGCCCTTCGTGGATGTAATGATCTACTACCAGAGCACGTGTCCGGAGTTTAGGTATGGGGATGGAAAGGTGTTCAACACCCAACCCTACCCGACCCGTGGGTCATTTTCCACTCATTGTGTCTTACATATTAATCTCATTAAAGGTATGTTCAACATTTATCATTCTAGACTCACACACACGCTAGCATACATTTAAGTAATCAATATGACATTTTTCATCCCAAACCCTATGATAGGCCAAGAATGTATTAACCCCTTTTGGTAAATTAATCAATTAATTATCCAAGTAGATTCAATTACATGCAATAAGCGTAGTAGCACAAAAAAATCATCAACTAAGTTAAATGCAACAGAAAATAAATTTGACACAGGTGATTTGTTTACGAATGGGGAAAACCACCAAGGCAAAACTCCACCAGGTGAATTTAAGGTCACCACTCTCGAGAATCCACTATTATCAAAATAAGCGGTTACAAGTAAAATGAATACCAATACCTAATACTAATCTACAATTGAACCCTTACCCCAATACCCAATTGGACTTGTGATGTAGCGGCAATCTATCCTTTCAATGCACGAATCCCAGTACGTGACTAACCAATGATGCACGGATTCCAATACGTGACTAACACACCAACTTGAGGAAGATGTTGGCTGCAAAGTTCTTCAGTTCATCCAACGATGAAGATCAAAAAGCTCCTTGGTTACAAAACCTTTAGCACAAAGACGTGGTAACTTCTAGAAAGAATATGATGAACTAAGGCAAATTTGTCTCCAGTCACAATATACATGTATTATCACTTTGCATCACGTTGCATCCCATGTGACGACCCTTAAAATAATCCTTATATATGTTTAGGGTTGTGAGAAAAGAAACGCTACACAAATACTCATGGATATGCATGAAATCAGATCTGGAAATTCTAACTTCGTAATTCTCGACAGATGCAGCTTCTCTCAAGCTTTTGTAGAGCTTCAACATTAATCCTCAATAAAAATGATTCTGTCAAGACATCTGTCGAGCTTTAATGAACATCACTTCTTCACTTGTTTCTTGGTCAGATTTGCATGGCTTCAATACTAAACTTGAACACTTGTTTCTTGAAGTACTAAACCCATCCTAGATCTACCCAATTATAAGTAAAGTGCGTTTTGTCAAAGGATTAGCCAATTTGCATAACATATGTCTCTAACAATCTCATATATGTCCTAACAATCTCCCTTTTTTTTAGCAATCCGTGACAAAACTACAACAAACAAATGAATCATGAGAGAAGTCTTAAATCACTAAACTCATAATCTCTTGTTGAAATACAAAACAAATCTAACCCTAACATAAACTCTTGAAAAACTTTGTAAGAAGAAAGTTCATGGCATGGTAGAATTTAACAACCTATCTTTCTAAAACACTTTGAACAAAACTCATCAAGGCATCTTGTGTGAAATAGAAATAAAAGATTGCATACATAAAAAAAAAATTAAAAAAAAACCTGTATATAAAGATAGAAAAGAAACAACACATAGAGAGATAGGTGAAGAAATATACATCATTATATATATCAAAAGATAAGTACAATGTATGTCGATAAGAGAATGGTCACAAGACCAGTATACATGAGGTAAAAGAAAGAAAAGAAAATACATAAGAACCTCACAACATCCCTAAAAAATGTATAGACATTCCCCCTAACAAAAAAGTCCTATACTAACTTTCCCCCTAAGTACAAGACTACTCTCAACCCAAAACTATTCCCTCTTTTTGTCACGAATGACAAAGGGTAAGTCATTGAGAGGTCATCATCTCATCATCACTGGAAGAGCTAGCATCCACATCATCACCATCATCACTATCCTCACCATCCTCATCTGCTGAAGCCTCTAGAGAGGGAGACAGAGAAGGAGCGAAGCCACCAAGGCGAGCCTATTGTCGTGCTATACGCCCAACATGGGTGTTCACCTGACACAACTCATCAGAAAGAGTGTCAAGGCGAGCATCCATGCGCTGAAGCTGCGCCATGATAGCCTCGAAGGTCACATCATTAGTTGAGGAAGAAGAAGCAGAGGTGGAAGGAACAGCTGAAGTTGCAGGACCAGTAAACTCCACACATGGCCGCTTCGTCGAAGCTGGGCCTCGCTCCGTCGAACAGAACCAATGTTAATGGCACCCATGGTGGTATAGTAAGAAGAATCAAGAATGGGGATGGAAAAATGGTGAAGGATCTGTGTGATAGCCAAAGGAAAGATGAGCTTACAACGGGTCGTTGTATCCTGATAGACATCAAGGATAGAAGTGATGAAGTGAGAGGGGAAGTCTATGGAAAGGTCCTTTAAGAGGGACAAAAGAAAGTGAGCACGAGGCTTGGTGATAGAGTTATAGTGAGACAGTGGAGTAAGAACAAAAGTTATCACCATGTTAAGGAATCTCGGACCTTTTGCAAAGCCCGAGCATGGGGTGTTTTGCTTCCCATCCCATGTGGAAGGCGTCTCACAAAAATGAGATAGAAGCTCATTTCTAGACACAGTCCAAAGAAGATCACAGCCGGGGTAGTTAGGATGCGCTACCCTCGGAACATGTAGTACCTCAGATATAAGATCTAGGGTAACTACGATATGTGTACCTCGAAATGTCATGGCAAACCAAGGTATAGAGGTATTAATACCGTGTATATTGGAGTAAAACTCCTGTATAAACATGATGGGACACCTCAAGGGTCTCTCACAAAGAGATTCCTAGCCCCGAGTCCGAATGACCGCAAGGAAAGGAGTGTCAGCAAAGTTCGACAAAACAACACGGCGCTCCGAATGAATGCCACATTTCTGAAGAGGGGGAACGGGAGGATCAGAAGAAGAAGACTCAGAACCAAGAGGGTTCTGAGCCGGAGTGGATTTGCGCTTAGGTGCCATGCGCAGTCTATCTGAGAGAGAGAGAGAGAGAGAGAGAGAGAGAGAAAGAGAGAAAAAAACATCACAACCAGAAATAGAGACATGAAAGGATACGTATGCATGAAATATGCATGAACATGTGACGTGCAAAATATAACTTGCATCATGGGTAAAACCCAATCCAAACCTACCAGCACAAATCTAAATGCATGAAACATTGTTAAAATGCAATGAGAATGCAATGCATGAGCATATAATGACAATTTCACAAAGCCCAACCCAAAAATTTCAAGAAACACTCAAAAACCCCAAAACCTAGGTCTAAAATGCATGGATGCATGAAAAGAGAGAAGATTATAACACTTACCAAGTGTTTCAATCCTGATATAGGCCAACAAGCACAAGGGTAGAAGGTTTTGAGTGAGAGAGAAGTGTTTGGGGTGAGAGAAAAAGGTTTTTTGTCGAGAGAGAGAAGAAGAAATGAAATCTGATTTGTGCTCTAACCTTAAATAGAAATCGTAGCTTGATGGATCGAGATATCTGTCGACGGAAAAAAATACCTCGATGGATCGAGAAGCTGTTGAGAATCTATCGGCCAGACAGAAATTTTCTCGATGGTTCGAAGAAGCTGTCAAGCATCTATCGAGAAGAAACCCAGAAACCTCGATGGATCAAGATTGCGATAAGATCGGTGGAGACAAGAAGAATGAGGGGCTCGATAGAAGAGAATCTATCAAGGATCTGTCGAGAAGCTGTCAAGCTTGAAGAAAAGGAGATTTTCAAGGAGGAAAAACACAAAGAGATGAATGCAACAAGCAAGCTACTCAAACATAGATCCAATCAACATATTAAGCTCTCAAAACATCTCTCAACATATATGCAAAGCATTCAAGATCCAAAACACACACACACACACACACTAAACAAGTCTAACCAATTTTATATTTTAAAAACAAGTTAAGACATTTTAGTGAGCATATGTTAACACATGTATTCCTTATGATGGCCAAATCACATTGTACTTGCACATGTATCAAAAGTAGTAAAGAATTTGCGTGTTGTGTGTGATAACATAGCAAGAGTGCATAAGTGTCTCATATTATGACAATTTGAGATATGAGAAAATCAAATACACTCACACATAATCATAACTGCTTGATGGGGACTATCACCTTCGAGGTACATCCTATAATTCCCACATCTCCTAGAAACACACTTGCAACCACATTTAAAAGCATTTTAATTCTTTTTGCTTTTGATTTTCTTTGCATATTTTTCTTTTTGAGCATATCATGCATGGGTATATAAGAGAGAGAGAAGAAATACCCAATTATGTAAGCTTAAACATCACAATTTTGCTATGCCAAAGCACACAGATGTTATTCATGATTGGCGGGCTTTAGTGGTGAGATGGTTATTTATGCCTTTCTCTTAGGATTTTTTAGTCCTTCCCGTCAAAAAGAGTGATATGAGTGTTAAGTATAAAAGATCACTTAATCGTACTCATCACAAACATGAGCCACAAAGCTCACTTTCTTAGTTGTGCATTGAGATGCTCATCTAAGCTACAAGAGATACAAAGTTAAGAAACTTTGTTTCAATGGCCATCCATGGTACACAAGTACCAATATATACAAAACACACACTGTTTTTGTATATTTCTGATTTTTCAATTTTTTATTTTATTTTTATGAAAAACAAAATAAAGTAAAATTGAAAACAAACAAACAAGAACATGTTAAACAAAACAAAGCATAAAACTAGATGCAAATGCATGAGAAAGGATGAGAAAGAGGAGAGATCACTCTATGAAGATTACACCAATGTTTTGGCATAGGAATTTAAACCGTTTGCTATCAAGAGGCTTAGTGAACAAATCAGCCTTCTGATCATCAGTGTGGATAAACTCAAGAGTGAGTCTGCCATTTTTGACAAGCTCCCGGATGAAGTGGTGTCGTATCTCAATATGTTTAGTTCAAGAATGTTGAACAGGATTTTTAGAGATGTTAATGGCACTAGTATTGTCACAATAAATGGTAAGATGTTCTTGACGAATACCATAATCAAGGAGGAGTTTTTGCATCCACAGAAGTTTTTGCATCCATAGAAGTTGGGTGCAACAGCTACCGACAGCAATGTATTCGACCTTAGCTGTGGATAATGAGATGGAATTCTGCTTCTTACTCATCCAGGAGACAAGATTATTACCCACATAAAAACAACCCCTCAAAGTACTTTTTCTATCATCAGCATTCCCAGCCCAGTCTGTATCAGAATACCCAGTTAAGACATCATTGGTGTCCTTGCTATACCACACACCGAAATCGGCAGTGGATTTGACATATTTTATGATTCTTTTTAAAGCAGTCATATGAGACTCTTTGGGGTTAGCCTGATATCTAGCACACACTCCTACACTGTAACTAATGTCAGGTCTACTAGCAGTAAGGTAAAGGAGACTACCTATCATGCTTCTATATAAAGAAGAATCAACATTTTTCCCTAACAAATCAACAGTGAGTTTAACATTTGGGCTCATGGGAGTTCCAACAAGACTAGCAGATTCCAAACCAAACTTTTTCACAATATTCTTGGCATATTTAGATTGAGATATGAATATACCTAACTCTTGTTGACGAATCTGTAATCCAAGGAAGTGATTCAACTCTACAATCATGCTCATCTCAAACTCGGCTTGCATAAGCTTTGAAAAGTTATGAGCAAGTTCATCCTTTGTAGACCTAAAGATGATATCATCAACATAGACTTGAGCGACTATCAACTCGCCATTCTCCCTTTTGATAAAGAGAGTTTGATCAGCTTGTCCTCTTGTGAAACCATATGAGACCAAGTAATGTGTAAGCCGGTCATACCAAGCTCTGGGTGCTTGCTTTAGTCCATAGAGAGCCTTCTTGAGGTATAACACATGATCCAGAAAGTGTGAATCAATGAATCCTTTAGGCTGAGCAACATAGACATCTTCTTTAAGAAACCCATTCAAGAATGCAGTCTTTACATCCATTTGGTAAAGCTTGAACTTCAAGTGACAAGCTAAGGCTAGGAGAACCCTAATGGATTCCATACGAGCTACAAGAGCAAATATTTCATCAAAATCTACTCCTTCCACTTGAGAGTATCCTTGGGCCACTAGACGAGCCTTGTTGCGGATCACATTTCCCTCCTCATTAGTTTTATTTCGGAATATCCATTTTGTGCCAATGATGTGCTCTCTTTCCGGTCTAAGTACTAGGGTCCAGACATCATTCCTTTGAAACTGGAGCAGCTCATCATGCATGGCCTCAACCCAGTTTTCATCCTGGAGAGCGTCCTCAACCTTGGTGGGTTCACAATAACTTCAGGAGGGTGATTCAGTTTGATCCTTGAGGAAGGTCCTTTCTCTTCATGAGATTCAGACTCAGGTGATGTAGGAATATCTGTGAAGACTTCTACAACACTTGAAGTACTTGGAGAAACGGGCTCTTGATCAACTTCTTCTTGAACATCCTTAGGTTCTGAAGGAAGAATTTCCTTAGGTATTTCCTCACTGCTTTTCTCAAAACCAGAGTTTGAAGCTTCATCAATAACAACATTGACTGTTTCCATCACCTTCTTAGTTCTTTTGTTGTACACTCGATAAGCTTTGCTTGTGGAGGAATATCCCAAAAATATTCCTTCATCGCTTCGGGAGTCAAACTTTCCCATATTCTCTCTATCCTTGAGGATGAAACAAGTACTTCCAAAGATTTTGAAATACTTCACATTTGGCTTTCTTCCCTTCCACAATTCATAGGGAGTGTTCTTTGTACCGGGTCTGAAACATACCTTGTTAATCGTATGACATGCGGTGTTGACTACTTCTCCCCATAAATTTCTGGCCACATCTTTATTGTGTAACATGGCTCTAGCCATCTCATGAATGACTCTGTTCTTTCTTTCTACTACACCATTTTGCTGAGGAATGCTAGGAGTAGAGAATTCTTAAGATATACCAGATCTAGTGCAAAAGGATTCCATGTATGAGTTCTCAAATTCTTTACCATGATCACTGTGAATTCGATCAATCTTCATGTTCTTTTCATTTTGCAGTCTTGTACACAAAGGTTCAATATGCTCAAAAGCATCTGACTTGGATCTTAGGAGAATGACCCAAGTATACATGGTGAAATCATCTACTACAACTATGATGTATCTCTTTCCTCCAAGAGATTCAATTCTAGTTGGACCCATGAGATCCAGATGTAGTAGCTCCAAAGGTCTAGATGTAGCTGATGTCTAAGTGCTTGGATGTTTTGCTTTCGTCTGTTTCCCAAGCTGACACGGTCCACACACAACATTGCTAACCCTGCTGAGCTTTGGTATTCCCAACACTGATTCTTGCTTACAATTGATAGATGTTTGTAGCTAGCATGTCCCATCCTTTGGTGCCATAGGTCATCATTTGGCAAACAAATACTATTGCGCATAATATCAGCATCAGGTACCAATCCATAGAAGTTATCCAGAGTGCAGACTTCGCTCATGAGTTTCTCCCTAGACTCATTCAACACAAGGCATTTCCCTTTTGAGAACAGCACCATGAAGTCTTGATCACATATCTAACTTATGATCAACAAGTTCACCCTCAGATCTTCTACATACAACATATTTGTAATGTCTGGCAGTCCAGGTAGAGAGATGGTTCCCTTCCCTTTTCAAGTACTCATATCTCTCTAATGAGATATTATTTACTTAATGTGTATCTTCACCACCTAGGATGAACACATATCTTGAAATCCAACTTCATGAATCACAATCAAACTACAAGTCAGTATTTGTACATCCAGTAATTATCAAAACCTCACTTTTGTGGACAAGCATATAATCCCTCATTCCCCTAAAATATTTGAGTATATGCTTTACTCCTACTAAATTAAGTGATCTTTGATTCAATTGATATTTGCTTACCATACCCACCGCAAAATAGATATTTTAGCCTAGTATTTAGCATAGCATAAAGACTTCCTATTAATTTGGTATTAGGAACCATCTTAATATGCTCCTCCTTTTATATGTTTTAGGACTATAGTCCTTTATAAAAGAACTTCATACTTAAAAGGAAAGAATCCTTTCTTGAAGTATTACATGCTATACTTGGCTAGAATCTAATCTATTTAAGCAGTTTGAGATAGACCCAACATCCTAATTTCTGAATTTTAACAAAGTTTAATTCTTAGGATGTGACTAGTCTTTCCCAAGTACTTTATATCAAACTGGACTAGACAACAAAAACTCTATTGATGACAATAACTCTACATCATTCTAAATGATTAGAATGTCATCAACATACATTAAGAAAATTATTATTCTATATAGCTTTATATACACCTAAGGCCTTTTAATACTTGATCAAAATCAAACAATTTGATTTCTTGATCAAAGATGATATTTTATGATTCAGATGCTTGCTTTAGTCCATAAATGGAATTTAAGCAACTTGCATACTAAACACTACTAGTTCTTTGCTATGAACAAGTCTAGTTACATCATATAGATGTCTTCCTCAAGATTGCTACTAAAAGAAGCTTTCTTGATATCCATTTGCCATATTTCATCCAAATGAAATATAATGGATAAGAGAATCTAGATAGAGTCAAACTTGACTATTGGTGAAAAAATCTTTTCATAGTCGAACCATTTCTTTCTAAATAAATCTTTTCATCACTAGTCTTGACTTTGAAGGTTTGCACCTTTAAATCTATCAATCTCATTTTTCTTGTAGACCTATTTGAGAACAATAGGCTTAATGCCACTAGGCGCCTCTACAAGTTCTAGACTTTGAATAAAATCTAATTCTATTCACATATCCTTGATCCAGTAATCCATATTCATATCATCTATTGCCTTTACGTAGGATCGAGGATCAAATTCATATCCTTGTGGAATGACTTCAAAAGTTTATTCCAAAAGTATGAATTTATTTGGTAATTGACAATCCTCCCACTACGATATTGTACCGGTGTACTAGCTATATATCTAGAATAATGCCTTGTGGTGTATCTAATACAACCATCTCATTTCTAAATGTATTTTATAGTTGTCTTACAACAAATTCTAACATTTTCCTTCTAGAATAATTCTACGTTTTGCTTTAAGATTATTCACATAGTCATAATCTAGAAACTTTGTATTTGTACTTTACAAACACCTTGTCATTTTTATGACTACCAAAATAATCTTCTGCAATTCCTTTTGGATACCCATCATAAACACACATTTTTCTACCTTTTGATTTCAATTTGTCAGACTTCCTTTCTAGCACAAGTGCTGGACATCTCCAAAAGTGGAAGTATCATATACTAGGTTTTTACCCATTCCACAATTTGACAAATGTCCTAGGAACAAACTTTTGAAATCAATTTTAGAAAATATACAGTAATACATAGAGTATATCTCCAAAGAAATAAGCAAATGGAAATATTTATCATGTACTTTACTATTTCTAAAAGAGTCTTATTCCTCCTTCATGTATGCACTAACTTAAAGAAGTCATTGAAACTATATTCCTTTACAATAAAGAAGCCCTAGATTGTATTATCCTCTAAATAGAATTCATAGACTGGGATTATAACAAAATAATGGTTCTAAAAGCCCATCTTTCACCAATCTTGAATACCATTTAGATTAATAAGATCTAGACATAAGTTCCAAAACATACAAAACCAAAGGATGGAAACTTTCTCTTTAAAAGGTAAAACATGTAAATTTCCATCTAAAAAACAATTATGGACAATGCTTAGCTTTACCAAAATGGAAACACTTTCCTTTTTGTTATACTTTTGAGTCTAATTTCCTTTTTGGCAACTACTAGGACAACTAGCTTGTCCAACTGTTTGGTATTATAATTCCTCTTCTTATCACCTTACCTTTCGGTCTAGGCTAAGAATTTGAAATAAATCATATTGATTCTAGTTTTAGCTTTTAGGATGTCTTCCTTTGCGTAGAACTCACTTATCAATTCAGATAATATAAAAAGAATTTACTTATTTTCAAAAACAATTTGAATTGATCAAATGATTCTAACAAGGACTTGTGGATCATATCCATATGAGATTAACATTTAATCTCTACATCCAAGAATTCCAATTCATTTAAAAATAAAATATTTTCATAAAATGAAATAGAATTGGAACTCCTTAAGCTTTTCTTAGCACTCAATATGATTCATACCAAAACTCTCATTTAGACTTAATATAAAGTCTAAGTCTTGTACTATCTCTTGCATCTCATGCTGTAACACAATTGAGATAGAAGCCAATGAAACATTTTAGCATTTCAATGGAGACTATGATCACATCATAAGCTATCTTCCATCAATGTATCATGCATAGGAAATTATGACAATGCTAAACCAAAACATATTTATGTACTTTAGCTCCTTTAAGCACCATGTCCAAAATTATTTTTTAGTTAATGTGATTCATTTAAAATAGTAGCTAGAGGACAAAATTTATGACAACTTTATTTTGAGACTATGAACATAATTACAGGGACATTATATTTTGCATCCATAACCATATAGTATGTGAACCGAAAAACATACTATACTAGGAGCAACGACAACCTAATTCCGCAATTAATATTCCTCAGCATAGAGTGAATATCAATCACTATGATCAGGCAAGAATTATTATCATTATTAATGCTATCATGGTAACTCTTACCAAACAAAAATAATTTGCCACTCTTCCTTTGGCCTCTAAGTAATAATAGCAAGAACTTAGCATAGAGGGTACTATCAAACTTAGTCTAGTGTACACCATTGCCTAGAACCATGTGTAGCCACATAACTCTACCATTGTAAGGTTTAATCTTGTCGTACCATGATGCAAAACACCCTCCGCATGGAACGCAAGGCTCGAGGCCAAGACGAGGTGCTTACCCACACTACTATAAACCGGGAAGTTCAAACTTGTAGTACCATGAAATAAACACCCTCCGCAAGGAACACAAGGCTCGAGGCCAAGACGAGGTGCTTACCCCACACCACTATGAACCGACAATAGAGGTCGTGAGATCCAACCCTTGTATCTCTCTCCCACTAGAAATTTTAAAACAAGTGGATTTTCATGAAATCATTGTGATCTAATCACAATTGTAACCCTACACATTAAATGTGTTTAATTGTTTAAATTCAATGTGATGTAACTAAGTCACGTCACAATAGCATAACGAACATTCGCGCAATCACAAAGAGGTTTAACCTTGTACTCCGTGAAGTAAATACCCTCTGCATGGAATGCAAGACTCAAAGTCAAGACAAGGTATCTATTCACATTACAATAAACTTAACAAAAGGGTTATTTCAATACTCCCACTCGTTATATTGGGTTTTTCTTAAATAATTGTGATCCCATCACAACTAATAACCTTGCACTTGTTGAAGAATCTAATCTTATTAGAATCTCTAACTAAAATGGAAGTCCTAAACTATTTAGGATTCCTTAAACAATAATGAATCAAAAATTAGTTTATATAGAACTCTATCCTTAATTTACTAAATAAAAAGTTCTAATCTCATTAGAAACTATATACCTTTTAATTAAGCTTTAATCTCATTAAAACTTCTAATTAAAATAAATTAAGAGCTTTCAATCATACAACAATTCTAATCTCATTAGAATGTTTCTTAAAAGACAAGTCCCAAACTATTTAGGACTAAGAGTTCTATTTAACTAATATCTTTGATCTCATTAGGTCTTTTAGTTAGAACAATGTGTAATCTAATCACACATAGCATTACTCTTTAATTATGTGAAAAAACACTTAGAAAAATTCTGAATTCAAGGTTCTCGATCGATGCTCGATAGCTCCTCGATCGATCGAACGTGTATCTCGATCGATCGAGAAATAGTCTGGATGCTCGATCGATTCTCGACAACTCCTCGATCGATCGATCTTCGTGAATTTTGAATTTCCAGAATTTTTCAAAGGCAGTTTTTTTTTATCGTTTTTCATGAACAAACAACTATCATATGAACATGATAGACAGAGATTGATGTCAAAACTAAATTCCATTGATGCTATAGCCTTAAAGTTCAATTTAACATACTTAAATTCAAATTTAAACAATATCATAACATCAATATCAGTTTTCTTCAAATCATAGTTTCAACAACCATGTAGAAAATCAAATATAAAATTTTCTAACATTATGAAATTATTATCTCTAATTCCAAAAATCATAAAACATGTTATACAGATTCGAAATTGAAGACCGCTTTGATACCATTTGTTGGAAAAATACATGTTTGTAACGCATACAAAACATACGCAGCGGAAAATAAACAGATCTACTTCATTCGCAATTGATAACATGTATTATGTAAATTTTAGAATTTAAGAACAAGAAAGTGTACTTTGGTGCTGTGAAATTCAAAACCAAAATATTAGAAGTACTTGGGAACACTTTTAATCTTCACTCCAATTCCACTTGATGCCCAAGAAGTGTGGTCTCTCAATCAGTTTCCAATGAGAGAATAGGAGAGTGTCCAACACTCACATACAAACCATTTTATTCCTTATGTGATCTTAATGAAAACCACTATGAAAGTCTTATGAAAAACTTCATCTTAACCTTATGAAAAGCACTTTGAAATTCTGTATGTTTCTCTCCTTATATACAACTGATTATCTAATTGGTCTAGCCTTTTGGGCCATTCCAATTGGGCTCTAATATGTGGCTTAGAGTGGGACCAAAAGGGAACAAATAAGACTCTAGCTCTAATGGGCCTTGGGCTTTTCTGTCAACTCTTGACAAGTCCAAAGTTACCATTAATTATATTCAATACCACTATAAGAATATAATTACACTCTAGGCCTTATTAATAAATTATATCAAAAAGACTTTATTATACATGCAACCCCTTCATTAAAATATTCGTAGTAATACAAAGTCATGAATATAGACTGCCACTTTGAAGATTACTACATCTTAATCATTGACTACCCAGTTTAATCTTTTACGTTATTCATCATATATTTATGAAATCCAATTTCATAAATATATACTTTAGTAACTCCTTACTAAAGTGGTTTACTAAAGTGGTTAGGCCCAACACTCTAAATAACCAAACCCATTAAACTTATCTCAATGGAATATTTTATATCTCCGTTAAGAAATTATGAATTCCATCTTGAGAATATATGTTCCATCAACATTAAATGCGGCTGCCCAATATACTGAGGTTTTGACCGTGACTTATAGATCTTACTCTTGATATATCAAAGTAACCTACATCTCATGATCAGGTCCATTATTCTCTCAGGATTTAGAGTTGATGTAAATAGAAGTCGTGAGATTTATTATTCATTTGAGAGTCGTTAGGAGAATAATAAATCTCACAGCGGTCCAGTTCAATATGTATTAACTCTTAAAACATATCAACATATCAACTAGAAGTCTCCATTTCCATGATCAAGACAAATCATCTTAGTTGATGTGTTACAGTCTTCGCAGATGAAATGCCCAATTTCATCACCGACTACGAACTAATATTCTGAGTTTACAAAGAACTTGCGATTTATATCTTCTGTGACTTTTCACATAAATCACATACTATGCATCTCATAGACTAAGATAATGTCCCATTAGTTCATTTATAGATAGTCTCATATAATTAAACAGTTTAATTATTTATGACATGCCAATAAATTGGATTTTAGGGCATAAACCCCAACAATAAACCCCAATCCTGGCCACGCCAGTTACGCGGTACGAGCCTTCCCAGATCGAGGCTAGTTTTCCCAAACTCAACTCCTTCATGCTCCCAAGTACTCTTCGCAAGACTAGGTCTCCAGCAATGAACTCTCGTGGCTTTACATTTCTATCATACCCTCTAGATAGCTTATGCTGGTAGTCAGCCAATCGGATGGACACTATTTCCTTGTTTTCTTCTACAAGGTCCAATTGCTCGGCCATGAGCAGTTCATTCTTGTTCAAAGAGAAGCTTGTGGTTCTCATACTCAGTAAGCCAATCTCTATTGGTATCACTGCCTCGGTGATCCCATAAATCATGGAAAAAGGAGTTTTGCTTGTGGATCTTCTAGGAGTAGTTCGGTAGGCCTATAGCACGTTGGGGAGTTCCTCGGCCCATATCCCCTTAGTGCTCTCCAGCCTCTTTTTTAGCCCATTTACGATAGTCTTGTTGGTGGCCTCAGCTTGACCGTTGCTCTGAGGATATGCCGGCATAGAATACATGTTCTTAATCCCAAGGTCACCGTAGTACTTTCTAAAGGCCTTGCTGTCAAACTACAGTCCGTTATCCGAGATCAACATCTCTAGTACTCCAAATCGAGTCATAATGTTCTTCTAAACAAATTTCTTCATGTCGACATCACAGATATTCACTAAGGCCTCAGCCTCTACCCACTTAGAAAAGTAGTCAGTCGCCACTGTTACAAATCTCCTGTTCCCCATAACCCTCGGAAAAAAAGGCCCATGATATCTATCCCCCACTGTGCAAAAGGCTTTAGGCTAGAATACAAACCGATTTAGGGCTGCTATCATTCCTGTGAGCTTTTGTACTTCCATCGAGTTCCTCGGCGGATTGAGTTGTTGGATTGCACTGATCTAGTCGGGGTTGACCTCGATTCCTCGGCATGTTATCATGTAACCAAGGAACTTCCCAGATCCTACCCTAAACACACACTTAGAAACATTGAGGCATAATTTGTGGTGCCTTAATATCTCAAATACCTCTTTCAAATCTAACGCGTGCTCTTCCGACTTCTTACTCTTGACTACCATGTAGTCAATATACACTTCCATTGTTTTATCGATCTGTGGCCTAAACATCCGTGTCACCATTCACTAGTAAGTTGCCCTGGCATTCTTCATACCAAAAGGCATAACCATGTAGTGGTAATTACCATCTAGAGAGAAGAAGGACATCTTCTCCTGGTCTTCGGGAGCTAGGGCGATTTGGTGATATCCTTGGAAGGCGTCTAAATAACTCATCCTTGGATAGCTGTACATAGTGTCCACCAATTGGTCAATCTTCGAGACAAGGAAGGGGTCCTTGGGACATGCTCTGTTCAGATTTGTAAAATCGATACAAACCCTCCACTTCCCATTCTTCTTTTTCACCACCATCGTGTTGGCCAACCAGTGTGGGAAGAATACTTCTCTTATGGCCCCAGCTTGCTTCAACTTCTCCACTTCCTCTTTCACGGCTTCCATGTGAGGTTTAGCTGACCTCCTCGGCTTTTCCTTCTTAGGGCGATACAAGGGGTCCATGTTTAGCCTATGCACTATAAACTCCTGGTTTACGCCGGGCACCTCGTATGGGCTCCATGCGAAGACATCTAAGTTCTGTACTAGTGACAACAGTACTTTCACTTGATCCTTTGTTGGAAAGCTCTTACCTACCTAAAAGTACCTATCTTCATAAGATAAAATGCGGACTTCATCCATCTCCTATGCACTTTCAGCCCCATTGGAATGCTTAGGGCTCTGTGATTGCTATAAGGGGTTTGATTCTACCTCATCCTTCTGCTTGATCTCGTGATTGATCGCAGCCACCAAGCATTGCTGAGCTACAATCTAGTCTACCCTTACCATTACTATTCCTTATTCGGTCAGGAACTTCACATTCAAGTACAGCGTAGACGGCACAACCTTCATGGCATGGATCCACGGTCGTGCCAAGATTGCCATGTATGGCGAGAATGCATGAACCACTATAAAATTCACCATCACCTCCTTCCCTTCTGTCACTACAGGGAGCTTGATCTGTCCTACGAGCATAACCATCTTCCTATCGAATCCCACTAATGGGGTATCATACTTGGTGAGGTTTTCATCCCTCAAACCCATTCCCTTATACAAATTAGGGTACATGATCTCCACCCCACTCCCCTGGTCAATTATAACCCTCTTCACGAGGAACCCTCCAATCCTAAGGGTCATAACTAGCGCGTCGTCATGCGATTGAGTTGTTCCCTCATGATCATTGTCATCAAAAGCTACCTTTTCCCAAGACGGTCAACTACCTCCAGTTCCTACTGAGGAGTTATGCTAAGTATCCCCCTTTGGCAGCTAGTACTGACTCCAATCGATGCGGCATGTATGACTTCGATCATGCCAAGGGGAGGTGGTATTGTTCCTCCTTAGCTTCCTAACACTTGTCCTATAGCACTTTCCCCTTGACCGAACACATACTCCCTTAAATGCCCCGCTTAGACCAACTGTTCCAAAATAATCATTGAACATTCTGCACTGCATAGTGGTATGCCCCTTTTTCTTGGTAATAAGTGTAGTACAGATTTTGGTTCCTCCTGGCTGAATCTTCGCTCATTTTACCAAGCCAGCAAAAATAAGGCTCATGCTTAATCTTCTCTAGGATTTTATGCACAGGCTCTTTAAAAGCAATGTTCACCCCTTCTGCTCTGCTAACGGGGTTTTGCGCACCAACCTTCCTTCTGGGCCTTTGTTGAAAGCCCACAATTCGAGACTCCTTCTAGTACTGAAATGTAGCAGGGGCCTTCCCTTTATTTTGTAGCCTATTGTCCTCCAGTCTCTTATGTTCTTCTATGCGCCTTACCAGTTGGTGCATGTTCTCAGGAGGCTACATAGTCAAGGAGTCTCTCAGTTTGAAATGAAGGGATAGCTCCAATTTGAAAGTGCTCGCAGCCACATGTTTATTGTCTCCCCTGATCTCATTATACAGCTCCCAATACCTATTCAAGTAGGACCGGAGGGTCTCCTCACTCCCCGTGGCCATCAATAATAGTGCTTTAATAGGCTGCTATTCTTGGCTACAAGTCACAAACCTGGCTCTAAAGGCTTGGTTGAACTTGAAAAAGCTGTGGATGGACCCCTTCTTCAGACTGTTGAACCATCTCATCGTCGTGGGGTTGAGACTAGAAGGGAACACCTTGCACAGAAGCCCATCATTTCGAGAATAAAAAGCCATAAGTTTGGTGAAATGACTTACGTGCACCACTGGGTTCGTTTTGCCATTGTAACAGGTGAACGGCTGGTGAGTGAAGTGTCTTGGCATCTCGGTGCATTCTATTTCCTCGGAAAAAGGTGATCGGGCTATCCTCCTTAGTGCTCGGCCCATGGAGTTCATGGTGGCATTTGGGCGTGATAGGCCAAGAATGTATTGACCCTTTATGATAAATTAATTGATTAATTAGCCAGGTTTATTAATTAATCAAATTAATATGCAAGATGCATGGTAGCACAAACAAATCACCAATTAAACTAAGTATGCAGCGGAAATTAAATTGACACGGTGATTTGTTTACGAATGGGGAAAACCTACACGGCAAAAAACCCCACCAGGTGAATTTAAGGTCACCACTCCCGAGAATTCACTATTATCACAACAAGCGATTACAAGTAAAGGAATCCCAGTACCTTATACCAACCTATAGTTGAACCCTTACCCCAATATCCAATTGGACTTGTTTTGTAGTGACAATCTCTCCTTTTAATGCACGGCACCCAGTACGTGACTAACCAATCTGATGCGCGGATCCCAATACGCAGCTTACTCCTTTGCACGAATCCAAGTACGTGACTAACTCCACAGCAACCCTTTGATTGTTGCAGTTGATTTGCAGCAGCTTCACATAGAAACACCAATAAGATCTTCAATGTTGGTGCAAGAGACTTTGCTTGGTTACAGAACCCAAAGGCGTACAAGAAACGCAGCAAGAACTCTTTCTTTTGTAGGAGGAGGCTAGGGTTTCAAAAAGAAAACCTTATAAAGCTCTCTAGGGTTAGGGTTTTTCTTTTTCCACCTCCTTTAAATAGGAGCTTAATGGGCTCTCCTATTCCAAATAGGTTTACACAAACCTTGGGCTTTCCTAGTACAATAAGGATTATACAAACCTATTTGTTTATGGGTTTTCCTAGTCCTATAAGGATTATACAAATCCATTAACAAATAGCCTTTTTAGAATAAAAACGTTGCTGGCTATAGTCTGAATCCCGTAAGCTCGATAGATTGAGACATATGTCGAGCTTTAATGAATCTCGACAGATTGAGCTTCTGTCGAGGAGGTATCGAGACTTGCAGATTTTACTTTTCTTGAGCTGTTCTTAAGTAATCTTCATGTCTTCAATGTAACCACTTGTAATGATCATCTTGAACCTACTTAGATTTACCCAAATACAAGTAAAGTGTGTTTTGTCAAAGGATATGCCAATTACATAAAAATATGTCCTTAACAGGGCGCCCATCCCTTTCTCTCCTCGGTGATACCAAATTTCTATCTCTAAACTCGTTTGACCTGTTCCTTGACAACTGTGAGTGACTTTGGTGAGATGATCTCCCTATATGACCGCTTACCGAGTTATGGTCATGGGACAACCCCTCAAGAGACCTCCTTCGGTGCCCGCTCCTCGCCTCCAACTCCAACTCCCTAACCTACCTTTGCAAATTTTCCAACTCACAGTCCCGGTCACTATGGTACGAACCTTCCATCACGTATAAGACCATCCTTTCTCCTCGGGATGATGTTGCATACGAGTCATCCTAAGTCTCTTGTCCATCATGGCCGTGGTGCTCCCTCCTACACTCTTGCTCCACCAACCTAAGGGCCTGAGATGAGCCCCTGGATTGGTTACCACCAGATGCCACCAACCCCTCACCTGCATGTTACCCATCTATCCGATTGCTGCCTCCAACACCTCTAGACCTTTAGCATAGTAGGATTTCCCCACAGACAGCGCCAATTGTGGTGATCCATTCCTAATCACCTTGGGCTGTTGGGCGGTTGGGCTTATCCCACAATGGGAGGTCCAAAAGAGTGTTTGGTTGTGTAACCGATGGAATCCTAGCTTTAGTTTGGATTTGAACTACCATAATCTTGGCTTAACCGTGAAGGCTACCAAGAAGCCGAGATCATCGTCTGAAATCCATACAGAATTTCCTTCTCCCCGGAATATAATTCTCCTCACTTCTCTTTAGTCTTTCTCCCCAATTTTTTGAACCCCTGCTTCCTTCCTCTCCTCCCCTATTTACATCATTCTCTCAGTGGCGTTGTCATAATGAGAGGATATTCCACATGTCAGTGGGTCCCTCCGTATCATATCATTAGTCAGACTCCTGTTGTTGACATGACCCCCTAGTAACTCATACCTGACTTTGGTTATTGCTTGGTGGGCGGATTCCCCCAGTGCATTATTTCTTATTCTCAGCATGTCTTGGGTACTTCCTTATATGCTTGGCTAGCTCCACACAAATCGGCTATATGGATTGAACTGGGCTGAGACTATTCCAATGGATGGCCCTGGTAATTCGGGGGTCAGCCTACTATTCTCTATCCGTATTGTCGGACCGTGTGCCTTACCGATCCATCCAACGACCAATTGGTGAAGGATAAGGGGGCATAAATCTTTTATAGCATTCGATCGCAGACCAAGCCCATTGGTATTGGAGCGAATTGTGAAATCCCTCACAATCCCTCCCTCAAAATGCGGCTCCAACGACTCGAATCTATGATCGAGCTCTGATACCACTTGTCGGATCGTGTGCCTTACCGATCCATCCAACAACCAATTGGTGAAGGATGAGGGGGCACAAATCTTTTATAGCATTCAATCACAGACCAAGCCCATTGGTATTGGAGCGAATTGTGAAATCCCTCACACGTACAATAGTAATTAAAAAGATAATTTACATGTATTTCCAACCATGTGACCTATTTAGTAGTTATGTGATGTATTTTGAATCACACCACTTAATTAGTAGTTGTGTGATTTACGAAATTATCTATGTTAGAGATATGTTAGCCTAATGTAATAGGCCCAAACTCAATCCTTCTAGTCTAGGGTTTAGCCTACTATATATACATACACATGTTATGTTTCATTGCAATACATGATTTGTACTACACTCTAATATATTTTGATGTAACCCTTTAGGATTTCCTCTGTGGACTTAAGTTGTTAGGCTAAACCACGTAACCCTCGTGTTTTATTGTGTTCTATACTTTATGCTTCCGCTTCTGTATCCATAATAACATATTCAATATGGTATATCAATGCTAATATTTGACAATCGGATATTTGGAAATTTTGTGCTATGATAAAATAGTTCTTTTTTTTAAAGATTGTGCAGTCCTTTTCAAGAATTGGTACATAAGCAACAATATTACAGTTTATAGAGATCACATATATCATAATTTATTGAAAAAAAGAATTGTGATTACCCCCAACGTTAGTTTTAGTCTTCTATTATTATTGTGTAGTGCACAATAATAAGTTGTTAATTGGGAAAAATGTTATGAAATTGATCCAGCAGGTTTAGAAGTATAGTGATAAGCATAGCATATATATTTGTTGTTTGTAAAGATCCAGCTGTCAGGTTTGGTTGTGGGCCAAAAAGTCAAGAAATGGCCAAGCAGCATGCATGTGCAGTGCTTCATCACTTCCCGCTGGCTGGCTTTCTCTCTCTCTTACTCATAAATCATAATACAGATACAGATACAGATACAGTTCATCTTAGGACACGTTCAAAAAAATCATCTTTCACTCATAGATAGATGGTCAGTTCAACTACGTACATTTTACATTTCCAACAACCTTTTTTTTAGACACATTCTGATACTGAGACTATACACCTCTGTTCTCTCTCTCTCTCTCTCTCTCTGCTACTATGGACTCAAAAGCTCGTCTTGATTATGCTCTCTTCCAACTCACTCCAACTAGAACCAGGTACAACTCACTATCTTTACAATTCTTTTGTTTCATTGTTTATTTTTAAGATAAACTGATAATAACAAAAGTACTATGTTCTTTTTGTATGTGTGAATAATAATATTGTATTGGCAAAGATGTGATCTGGTGGTATTTTCTGGTGGCATTTCTGAGAAACTAGCTTCTGGGTTATTTGAACCTTTCATTTCTCACCTCAAATCTGCAAAAGATGAGATTTTCAAAGGTGGGTATTCAATTAAGCTTCGTCCACCCAACCATGGTGCACCCTGGTTCACTAAAGCTACATTTCAGAGGTAACTATTTTTTACTCTTTCTTATTATATCTTGTACACATTATGACATGATTGATTCTCTCAATTTTGAGTTTAATCAATTGAAGGTTATGTGCGATAATTCCTTATATTGCATGATTTAAAATTATCTGATTTACGTGAATAATATCCTAGTTTTAACTTTTGAGGCAAATATTTTTCCAAGTATCTTTGGAATTCCAAGTTATTTTTATGCCTAATAATTCCCAAATGTTGAATTTTCTTTCTGTGGAATTGTTGAACTGTGGTGTAGGTTAGTTATATTTAATCCAGTCCCAAAAATTTCTTGGATTTTGGTTCTTATGGTATTTAATTTGGCTAAGTTATATGTATAATAGAATGAGGGCTTTTTGAGACAAAAAACTTCATAGATATTGAATCTTTGTTACATATACTTATTTTGAAATTGAGACTTGGATCTATGATGTACATCAATTATTTTTATATGTTTTGGCCAGATTTGTGCGCTTCGTTAGCACACCAGCAGTTCTTGAGAGGTTTGTCAGCATAGAAAAAGAGATCTTGCAGATTGAGAGTTCAGTTCAAGTTAATGAATCCAACATCATCCATGCATCTAGGCAATCAGTGGAAGGTGTGCTCTAGACTTAAATACTAATAGGAAACCTTTCCATTTCTGTTGAATTTGCTTTACTTGAGTTGAGACCTCATAATTAATCTTTTGAGGAACATGTTCAAGCCTAAGTAATGCAAACTCCTTTCTGAGATTTCATATAATGATTTTCACCCGTTGAAATAGTATATTTAATATTAAAAATAACTTTTTCTCCTGAAGTTTGATTTTTGTCAATATATATGCCCTGAATATTGGATCATGTGTGAAGCACTTTCTTAGATTTTCTCTTTGACATTTCAGGAAGTTCCATAAATCATGTGATCTTGCCCATGTCAACTCAGCTTAACTTCATAAACACTTCATTTCAATTAAAATTGAAAGTTTTTCCTCCAAAATGGGATAAAATAACAAAAGACTCCTCTAAGAGATGATTTGCTTTTCCTGAGTCACACTGAACTAGTTCATCTTGGAAAACAAACTTTCGTAAAAAAAAATGACATTACTTTCTCAAATGTCATAATTCTGTCTTCTGATTAACTTCAGTGCTTTAGGAAGTTTTTCAGCTGCTAATGGTAGCACAAAGAAGTCAGCTGATTCATCTAAGGTATGTCATTTTTCAAGATAACTGTGGAACAATGATGTTAATTTTTCACAGAATATAATTAGCTTAAAAGAATTGTTGGTGTTTCCATCTAGATAAAATGTGAACTAGGAGGCATGGATGATGGTGCAAAAGAAGAAAACTCCAAGTAACTCATCCTATATTTTAATTCCCTTCTCTTGGTGAAATGTCAATTCCTTTTCTTCATTATAGTGCATCAAGTATTTTGTCATTGATATATTCAGTTGTTGTAATTGACAAGGGTTCACCTCCAACGTCTTTTGGATACCCGGAAAACGTTGCTCCGGAAAGAACAGGCAATGGCTTATGCACGTGGTATTGTTGCTGGATTTGAAATGGACAATGTAGATGACCTCATTTCCTTTGCAGATGCCTTTGGAGCTTTGCGTTTAAGGTATAAACTAGTACATTCTATATAAGTCGTTGGAGGCTAAATCTTTTGAGATGTAAAATAAGAACTGTCAATACTAAAACACAGATACTATGAAGTTAACAAACATAATTTGAATCGGAATCATCAAAGATTGTAAATTTTTTTTTTCACATTTCCATTTTTTTTTTTTTTTAAATTTTTTGTATCAGAGCTTTAAGAATTCTCTCACTCTTTTATGAATTATTCCAGTTTCATATATATATTTTTTTGGTTGTATTGAACAGAAAAAAAATTTTATATATATATAACTGAAATACAAACGCTTTCTAAGTCATTTCGTCTATGATGAAATTATTTTTCTTCCATATGTACTCATTTTAAAGAATTGTATCAAGATTCATTGCATTTGGCAGCCATTATCAATGGTTTTTACCTTCTTCATTGGTTGTGGCCATAATGTATTCCTGCCTGTGACACTATTTGGCTGGCTAATTTTTATGCGATATTATGTCCTATGAAGTAATTTTAGAAGACAAGATTTCCTTTTTCAGTTAAGAAAGAGGTACCTAAATGCTTCAAGATGAGTTAAGATGTATCAGGTCACTTAAACTCATACCGAACTACCTTTGGCAGATTGCATTTATATATTCTCTCCTCATCTCATTAAGGAATAAAATTCAGTTAAGTATTTTAGGCCTGTTTGAGTCCTAAAATTCAAGTGTGTACTATATTCAGGGAAGCATGCGTTAATTTCAAAGAATTATGCAAGAAAAAGCATGCGGATGGTCTTTGGATGGAGGAATTAGCAGCCATGAAGGCATGCTCCCCATCAGAACTTTCATTTATGGGAACATCCGCAATTGTACTTACAAATGAAATAAGTGCCCATTATCAGAGTACCACCTCAGATTCATCTAAAGATGATGCCTCTACCTGTAATCTTTTGGCAAATGGGTTTATGGATACACCAAAATCTCACTCGTCTACAAGTCATGCATGTTTAGACAGCAAAAGAGGTACTACTAATTCTTCTTATATTGCTTTTCAGCCCTGCTATTGAAATTTTTTTTTCCTGTTTCGAATGATAGATCCACATTCAATATTTATGCTTACTGGATACACCAAAGATAAACCACAATTTAGAATCCGAAGATAAACAAAAGATAGTTTTACATTCAATATTTAGACACCAATGTTTTTCCTGTATCTTGAGTAAGACGTTTCCTCAAAGCAAAATAAAGCAAATCTAGTTTCAAATAAAACAAAGCAATTCTAATAGATCCATCAATTTTGTGTTATGATGCACAAAGAGTGCAATAATAAGTGTCATAGGAAAAGAAACAAGGAGTCAAAGACAACAATTACATTTAACTTAGTTTACAATGAAATATTTGAACTACTTCATGGTTCATAATACGTTGTTGATTTTATCATTGTCTTTCCACTAACAATATTCACTTTTTTTTTTTTCTCTTTTTTATTTTACAGTTTCACTCACCTCTGTTTATACAATTAAAACTTGAAGTTCTGTAAATGTACTCTCTTATTCTCAGTATGTGAAACTGAACAACAAAAATTTAGTGTAAAATGGTGCTTCTGTAAATTTTAGAGCTACTATGAACTTCCGTAATCATGTTTTGCAATGGCATGCATATAATATAATAGGAATTATCTAGTGACATCTATTCCTACCGATAGAGGGCTGTTCTTTGATGTCAAGGTTACATTATGTGCAGATAATAACGCATCAGATCAGATACCATCAACTACGGCAAAAGTTCAATTGCCTATGCCATGGCAAAACCAGATTCCTCAGTATGTATACAACTTTCAAATCCCTATCCAACAAATACCTCCGTATCAAGGACATCCTTTCCCTCTTATGCAGTCTGTTCCTCCTTACTATCCAAAGAATATGCAATGGCCTCCTAATATGGATAAATCTAGTAATGGTCTAGTTCGACAACCCAATTATGGGAATAATAAGACAACTTCAGCAGGGAGGAAGCCCAATAAAAACGAAGCTGAATATTCAGAAGATGGAGGTACAGAATCCAGTGACTCTGATTCTGGGAGTTATTCACATTTATACTTACAGCAAGACAGACAACATTCTTCAAGGGAGCATCCAAAAATAAAAACGCATAGGAAGAAATCCTCCAGAACAGTTGTCATTCGTAATATCAACTATATCAGTCCTAAGGGGAGAGATGGGAAGAAGGGCAGTGTCTCTGATGAATCTACTCCAGATGAGGAGTTAATTAATGGAGAGAATGGAGTTAGATCACTAGAGAAGTTTCATGAGCCTAACTCATGTGATTACAAGAAAATAGGTTTAGATAAGGGCGGCTACAATTTGAACCAGACAAATAATTCTACCAACAAAGATAATGAGCTGAACATTAGAGAGGTAGGGAAGCTTCAGCCCATAGATGTTCAGGATGAACATTTTAGACTCAGAAGCTCTGAAGGTGAAACTTCATTCACAGCCAGACCTGCTGTGGGAATGGAGTTTGAGAAAGCTCCAAAGAGACTGATGGCTGCAGCCAATTCCTTTGTTGTAACTGAGAGGACGGGTGGAAATGATGCTAGAGCCGAGTTGGAAGACTTTGAAAATGGTGAGAATTCCCATCCTTTTATGAAAAGGAGGGACTGTGCAAATGCGGAACTACTGTTTTCACAGAGAATTGAAGAATCAAGAACTTATATTGGGAATACTTTATCTACTTGTTCCGCTGAATCGGCTATAATTAAAATTGGGAGAATGGAAGATTTGTTCACTGTCAATCACTCTGGAATGTCAGAAAACCATGATTTAAGCATCAAGAAAACATTCCTTGATGGTGTTAGCATTTTATCATTAGAGGGTGATTTCTCTCACACTGAGAAAAGTATAATAGGGAAACCTATTGATGATTCATTCATGATAGAGACTCGACCAGCAATTGATCATTATGATTCTCAATGGAAAACAGACATAAGCATGGAGACTGATATAACTTTGTCTGCCTTCTCGGAAAATGGCACTTCAGATATTTCACATGTTAAACATGAAATATCTAATACCAATGAGCCAGATGATCTTTGTGTAGTGCTTGAACGAGATTCTAGATTGGAGTCTGCTGAGGGTTCTTGGACTATGGACTATGGAATCGACATCTCATTTACAGAAGCTAATAGAAGAGGTTCTGTTGTTGAAGCAAGTGATCATTTGGATAAGACCCTTCATTCAAATTGTAAAAGCTCCAATTCCAATAGCAAGGAAACAACTGTAAGTAAAAATCTTGGTAAAGAAGCAAGGTCAAAAGCTTTGCATGGATCTCTTGGGATGAGTAAATCTGAGATCGTGCCCAAGAGCAAGAAACCATCTTCTGTGAGCAGGCTGATTGTTCAAAAGAGCAAATTGGAGAAGGTAGTGAAAAATGCTTCTTTATTTCCTGAATTTTTCTTTGTTTACCTTCCATCATTTTTTTTGTACTCATAAATGATAAGTGCTTGTATACAGGAAGAAGAAATTCGGAAGAAGATGGAAGAACAGTTGATTCAACGCCAAAAAAGAATTGCTGAAAGAACTGCAGCCAGTGATTTTTCTCCCACAACATGCAAGAAAGCTCCATCCAAATGTAAAGGAGTAAAAGGTTCCTTCAAGAGCGACAAGAACAACATTCATTCCACAACTCATGAGACAAACAGAATAGGTCCCATCAAAATCAGGGCAAGTTAACAAATGCAAGCTTGAACGTGAATTTTGTTGTGGAGACATAGAAACCCCTCTTAAATATGATAAAGCCTTACTTGGTGCCTCTTTGAAATTTGAACCAACGGTATATATTGTTGGACTACACCATCACCAAGTAATGTGATGGAAAGGAGCTAATTTACCATTGAGATGGACTAGCCAAGAAAACCATTACCCAGCTGCAACAGGATGCAAGGTTCCTTACATATATTTTTTGTTGTGCCTTACTCCCAATGATGATACTATTCTTAGTCTTAGTTCATGATGTTTGTATATTACATACTATAAAGCATCAGTATCTTTCCACTTATTGTTGATTCAACTGCTGCAGCCGAATTTGGCTTGTACCTACTGGATTCTTAAAACTTACAATTTATATGTACATGTTACTTCTTGAGTTATAAATATACGTCACTTCTTCAATTTTATTCCTTGAATCACAGGTGTTCTTCCATGGCATATTTGGAGTTTAAGACTAACGTTGTCCTAGATTGCCAGGGAAATAAATAAAATTTGTTTCTGAAATATCAAATATGCAGTGTTTCAAAACATATAAAACTTCTGTAATAGTGCACTTCAAGAGAAAATTGGCCATGAGAACAATGAGAATTACGTGCAAACCCATCAAGTGAATTCCATAAACGATGAACTTAGCAAGTAGGGGATAATTCATGGTAAGGACCAAAAGAATGAATAAAAGGATCATCTAACGTTTTAAATCTGTTTCTCATATCATAGAGCTTAATTTGGTTGCCACATATTAGAGGACAATAATTTTGACATGTGGAAACTATTTGGAAGATGGACAGAATATATTCAAAAGAAAAAGAAAAAGAAAAGGAAAAAAGAAGAATATATATATATATCTAAAAACTGAAGCGTAGTATTTATTGTTGCTAGGTTCTTGTGATACCCAATTCCAAAAAGATAAATAAATAAAAAGGAGATTTTTTTTTTAAAGGGAAACTTAATAATTCTGATATTGGGGTTAGCAATATTTATATCCTAGTTGTAGCATGTAAACCCTAGCCACCCTAAGGATTTTGCTTTCTACGCCTAAAGATTTCTAAGAGGAGCTGCTGCAACTCCCTCCCCCTCATTTAAGTTTTGACGTTGCTCTCTCTCTCTCTCTCTCTCTCCCCCCTTGGGCTGTTCGTATTTAGCCAGTACCTCTGATTACTTTTTGGTCTAACTACTTGATCCATCAAAATCTGCTAGAATTGAGAAAGGTCGCATCTAAAGCCTTGGTTTGCCCAAGTCCAGGTAATCACCCAAGCCTTTTTTCCATTCTAAGCCTTTCTTGACTAATATACACACCGAATTTTATTTATGCATTTTGAGGGGATAAATTTGGAGTATAACATGTTAATTTTTATGGGGTTTGATATATTGTGTTATTTTTAGATCAATTTGTTGGATTGAGAAGTCTACAGGTTCAAGCATGTATGGATTGGGAATGGACTAGTTGGACTCTAGGTTGCTTAGTGAAATTAGTTACTCTTGAATTGAGGTTTCTAGAGAGGAATAAATTAAGTTTAGGTAAATAGGCTTAAATTGGATTAAGTAGTTTTGTCTAAGTCTATGAATTAATTTGTGTATTGGATTGTAATAGGTTGAACTCCTAATTTTGGTGTCCTTTTGGTATGGCTTTTGGAGATAAGTAACATTTCTCCTAATTGATTTTATTTTGCTTATATCACTATAATTTAGCTACTGAATATTGGTTCACAAATGTTACAATTTTATTTCAATTGTTTTAGCTACATTGATTTAAAGTAAAGAATAAAGAATTCTGATAAATATATTTGATAATTGAATATATGATTTTATATATGTATTTGACTGAGATATATTTTTGTTTGAACTATGATTTGATATATATGATTTTGGACAATCTAACTATGTTTTGACTTTGATACCCAGTCAATGGGAATTATTCATTGGTATCGAAATTAATTCTATCTGAGGCATCACGTGACTATCGTGTTTCTAGACCCAGTTAATAGGGGATATACATTAGCTCAGAACTAGTTTCATCTAAATCTGATGCCTAGTAATGGGGATATAGCGTGACCATAGTCGTAAATGATTGTTAAGAATGTGAACTTTGTCTGAGTATTTGAACTATTTTGCACCCTTGAAACTGCAAGTGTGTTTTCGGAACCTATTGTAAATTACAACTTTTGATATATGGAAAACTGATTATTTTCTAATCCATCTATGATATATTTGTAAGATTAAAATATTTGATCTATATACAGCTTATTATTTTACATATCTATTTTCTTGATAGAACTTATTAGGACTTTGGTTATTTATTGAGTTGTCAACTCACCCCCTTTTCCCCTCCAGCTTTAGATTGTGAATAATAACAAGTTTTGGGAGTTTTGTTGTTGTGTTGTGAGCAGGGAAAGAAGCTTAGTGATTTTGGGATTAGATGGTCTTGTAATAATCTTATATATATTGGCGAATTGGCATTGTGTACATGAGGTTTGGATTTTGTTCCTTTCGAATTATTGGAGATCTATTCATAAATAAATTGTTGAGGTATTTTGGATTTATTTGATGTAATTTTGAGGATAAATTTTAGTTGCTAAGAAGGCCTTGCACACTTGTAAGCTGCTTACTTTATAAGCATGCGGCCATTGTCACATGCCTATCTTTATAGTTGGGCTTGGGGCATGACAGCTCCAATTGAGCCACATCAGCATCCACGTCATTATTCTTTTTATTTCCAATTTTCCTATATTTTTTTTTACATTAAATCAAATTTTTAGATATTTATACTTTCTCCAACAATTCTCTCTCCATTCCCCTCTCATCTCCTCACTACCCTCTACCTTAATATCACTCTTTTTATTTCCCTTTCTTTATTTTGTCACTTGTTATTCACACCCTCTTACTATAAATTTGTCATTCTATCTTTCATTTTATGCATAGTTTTCTATCACAAAAAAAATATATATATAAATATATATCTCTCTCTCACTTAATTTTTTTGGTCGATTTTTATTTTTTTATTTTTCTTGCATATTTACTTTAGGTTGATAAATTTTTGTGTTCTTTAGAACTCTACTTTAGGTTGGTGCAATTTAGCTTTGTGTTTTAAGTTGTTTTTCTTTTTTTTTTCTTCTCTTTGATTGTTAAATATTACCCTATTGCATTATAAATGATTAAAGATAGTATATAAGAATATAATATTATTAAATTATATATCCTAATTTGGATAATTTGGTGTTTATTGTTATGGAGTATCTTTTATTTTTTATTATTTTTCTTCTCATCTTATTTTATTCAACATTTAAATTCAGTCACATCCTCCATATCATTAAATTATCTATATTTTCTCTCAGGCTTGCCATTTTCCTTCAATTTGGGAGATGATCAACAGGGAATCTCCAAAGACGCTCAAGTCATAGGCGTCGAACTCTAGGGCCACTTACAGGTCGACTATGCACGCTTCATATTCTGTGACGTTGTTGGTGCAATCAAAATTTAGCTTGACTGAAACAAGGATTTGTTGGCCCTTAAGGGAAACTAAGACTGCTCCCACTCCATTTCCAGTAGAATTGGCAGCTCCATCGAAATAAAGCTTCCAACGCCACGGTTCCACATTATCTAGTTCTAGCTCTAGTGCCATGACATCCTCATCGAGGAAGAGGGATTTTGAAAGCTCTAGATCATTCAGCGGCTGGTCCGCTAGGTAATTGGCTATGGCCTGGCCCTTGATGGCCTTTCTTGTCACAAACACAATGTCGAACTCGGAGAGCAACATTTGCTAATGGGAAATCTTCCTTGTAAGAGCTGGCTTTTCAAAGATGTACTTAATGGGATCCATGCGGGAAATGAGCCGCGTGGTGTAATAAAGCATATCCTGCCGCAACTTACGTGATGCCCACGCTAGGGTGCAACACGTCTTTTCAGCCACTTGGCCTAACATGCAGCCCATGGAGGTTTCTTGTACCACCAAGTAGAGGATCAACAGATATCCTGGCGTCGGGGGAACCAAAATAAGAGGGTTCAACAAATACTACTTAATCTTGTCAAAGGCCGCTTAGCATTCATCTGTCCATTCTATCTTTGTGTCTTTCTTCAAGAGCTTGAACAGTGGATCACATATGGCGGTTAACTACGCTATGAAGCGAGTTATGTAATTGACTTTTCCTAAGAAGCTACGAATCTGTTTCTTAGTTTGCGGTGTCGGCATGTCTCGGATGGCTTAGACTTTTGCTGTGTCCACTTCGATTCCTCTTTGGCTGACTATGAAGCCAAGTAGTTTCCTTGAACTAGCTCCAAAGACGCATTTGTTAGGGTTTAGTCTCAACCTGTACTTGATAAGGCCCTTGAACAGCTTTCTCAAATCTACCAAATGATCCCTGGCAGTGCGAGATTTGGCAATCATGTCGTCCATATAGACTTCGATCTCTTTGTGCATCATATCATGGAACAAGGTTACCATGGCTCTCTGATAAGTAGCACCAGCATTCTTTAAGCCGAATGGCATGACATCATATGCATAGGTTCCCCAATGAGTGGTGAATGTCGTCTTAGCTTTGTCTTCCTCGGCCATTTTGATCTGATTATAGCCTGAGAATTCATCCATGAAGGGGAAGAACTTGTCGGTAGCGGTATTATCAATCAGGGTATCGATATGTGGCAATGGAAAGTTATCCTTTGGGCTGGCCCGGTTCAAATCCCTGTAGTTGACGCACATGCGTACTTTCCCATCTTTTTTAGGCACAGGAACAATGTTGGCAACCCAATCTGAATAGGCTATCGTGGTAAGGAAACCGACTTTCAACTACTTTTCTACTTCCTCCTTGATCTTCAAAATGATCTTAGATTTCATCCTTTTAAGGGCTTGCTGCACTAGAGGGCATTCTGGTTTAACTGGAATTCTGTGCATGACAATCTCAGTATCCAACCCTGGCATATCTTGGTAGGACCAAGCGAAAATCTCTCTGAATTCCATGAGTGGCGCTATAAGCTCATGTTTCAAGTCCTTAGGAAAGTTTACCCCAATCTTGACGGGTTTTTCATTCTCGCCTTCATTGGTAAGGTTAACCACTTCTGTCTCTTCTATGTTGGGCTTAGACCCTTCGCTCTCTTTGTTTAGAGCTTCCAAAATATCATGAGGAAAATTCGGAATTTCCTTCAATCCTTCAATATCATGCTCCAACTATATTTTCTCATTCACGTCATCAATATCCTCGTTATGGCAACAGGACGATGTACCCGCTTGGGAATCAGAATAGATCCTATAGAACGGAACATATACAGGGAAACATAAGACAATTTGCACACACATATTCATAGAAAAGAAAATAAAGAGATAAATGCAAGGATTTCCTAAATAATACATTGGATAATTTTCATTAATAGGTTATAGACAGGGAGATAACAAAGTTCATGCTTGATAATGATAAAAAGGGAAACACTCTTTTTTTTTTTTTGGAAAATTAACTGGGGAAATGTAAATAAGGAATGCAAAAAATAGGAAATAAACATGCAAAACAAACTAGATATGCTATTCCAACTCTTTTAGGCAATTGGAGGACCCAACCACACGATGATAAAACACTCCTTACTCAGCTAGTGCAACCACAAAGCAGGGCTTGATGGTCCAATGGCCTACTGTCTCGCCTAGCACACAGGGGCAGATAGTATAAGTCAGATCATCCCTTGGGGATATGATGGCATGCACTGAGAATTCTTTAGGGCATAAGCGGATGAGACAAGCTAGGTCTAATTCCTCGTTGCATGATTCCTGTGCCATTTCTAATCTGATGACCTCAGCCGGAGCCAAAAAAGTGACCTCGATGTGGGGAATGGACATCCCTTGGCCAGTGCACTTCCTTTTCTTTCCTTTGGAAGCCTGAAAAAGTTCTTCATTGGAGGGGTTGTACCTCAGACCGAAACCTCCTTTGTTGTCCGGGAGTTCAATTAAAGCAGCCTTCCCATGTCCTACAGCACCGAGGCCTTGGCCTAACTGATAGCCAAATTTGAGCATCTCTTTGGCAGCCATTAAAGTAGTGGAGGGTCATGCTGACTCGAGTTCTGAAGCTCTGGAAATCATGGAGACTAGCTCAAAACTGTGAAAAGTTGCCTCCGGAAAGGCATTAGCACCAATGCAGGGGACAAAAGTCTCCTTGAAGATAGTCAGGGGTTCTTCAGCCATAATAGTGATCAACAGATCCTTGGATGGGAACTTGAGCCTCCGGTGAAGGGTAGAAGCAACAGCAGCTGCAGCGTGTAGCCAAGGTCTCCCTAGGAGCATATTATATGGGGAATCCACTTTGATGACTTGGAAGTTGACCATGAAAATCATGGGGCCAATTCCAATTACTAATTCAATCTCACCTTGCACCTCCTGGAGAGTGCCATCAAAGGCTATAATGATCATGGTTGTAGGGCAAATAAGAGAGGTATCCACATAAAAAACGCTCTATGGTAGACATCGAGCAAACATTCAAGGCTGATCCATTGTCAATTAGTACTCTGGAGATGATCATATCTTCACACTTTACCATAATGTGCATGGGCAAAATATGCTCTCTGCCTTCTGGTGGTAGCTCATCATCTGTAAAGGAAATCTGGTTGGTGGCCAACACCGTCGAGACCATACCCTCAAAGGAAGATTCTGTGACACCTGTAGGGACACATGTCTCTTTCAAGACTTTCAAGAGAGCCTTACGGTGGACATCAAATGATAGCAATAGCGCCAAGATGGAAATCTGGGCTGGCGACTTATTTAGCTACTAAATCACACTGTACTCTGAGCTTCTGATAATTTTCAAGAATTCCTCGGCTTCTTCGGTTGTGACCCTATTCTTGACGGGTTCGGCTGTACCCTTGCCAATCTCTTTCCTTCTTTTTCCTAGCTCCTCGGGAGTATAGTAGCGGCCACTCCTAGTAAGCTCAGATAGACCTGAAGAGATATTGGAGCAGGCCTCCTCTTTTCCGGTTCCAGTGGAGATCAAGGACACGTCATATTTCCATGGGACATGATGGCTATCTTCATAAGGGAATGGCTTTGGCATGCGAATGATAACGCCCTCCTGAGTTTACAAATTGGGCGCTATGGAGAACATTTTCAGATTAATGACCACCAGACTTGGAAGAATGGCTTCAAGGGCTTTTGAGCTGGATACCCCAAAGATTCCTGAGGCAAGCTTCGGCAGAATAAGAGGATCGAATCCTCGGATAGCGGGAACAATAGCGGTTCCCTCCTGAACTGATGATGAAGTTGGCCCTACGATCACAGGTAATGCAAGAACCAGAGGAGTGAATCCCTTGATGGTTGGCAGGTCTTTCCCTTTTACTAAATCTGATAACTCTGAATCCGCAGGTGATTCTATGATCTCCTCAATGACTACTGAAGAGGGAGGCACTGAAGTAACCTTACCAAGGTGTATTTGTAGATATTCGTCCTAATCCTTCCTCGACCCAACTGATATAACATTACAGTTGGTTCCTGATTGGGTAGCTAGAGAACATAGGCTGGCTGCCATGCAATCATCTCTTCGCACAATATCCATTTCAATCCAGATAATACTGCGGTCAGCTAGACTCTGAACCTGTGCTCGAAGCACTTTACAATCAAATAGGGCATGTCTATCTTCATTGTCACAGAATGAGCAGATTCCCCAATCAAATCTTGGGGTTCCTATACCCTTAAGATCAAGGTGGGCCTCTTGGACCAAGGCTCGGAGCATGGCCTTCCATGGAAATGACGGTTAGGAGAAATCCGGAACCCTTTCTTCCACTGTGATGATGGCATTCACATTCCTTTCCTCACGGGGAGGCAAAGGATTGATGATGATATTCGGAGCGGCTGCATTATCGAACTGTATCAACTTGTTATCTATGAGATCCTGGACACGGTCCCTCAAATGATAACATTCTTCCAAAGTATGCCCATCGGCCCCAAAATGGTGTTCACACTTCTTGGACGGATCAAAACTAGGTGATAGAGGCCTTCTTTGGGCTTGGAAAACATCGGGGTCACTAACTTCCTTTCCAGCAGATAAGCGTAGAGATCTGCCATGGGCATGGGTAACGGAGTGTACTTTCAGTTTTCCCTCCTCAGGGGACAAAGTGGGTCTGGCCTCCCTCTCTGATTAAAGGTTCGGTTAGGTGCTTGAGTAGACTGAACTTGTTGCTGATAAGGTCTAGCAGCTGGGTGGCATAAGTAGAAGTAATACCCCTAGGCCTTTCTGATGTATTGTCAATCATATGCACATCAGCTTCCTTAGTTTTGCGGCCGGTCATTTTCTTGACTTATTGTTCAACCATGGAACTCAAAGGCTCAGGGTCCATGATCTTCTTGCTCCTAATACCCTCATCAATACACTCCCCAATAGGGATGAGGCTAGCAAAATGAGTGACTTGGGTGCTGATCATCTTTTCATAGTAAGGAGGCTTAAGGTTGTCAATGAACCATTTGATCATCTCATTTTCCATCATGGCGGGTTGCACTTGTGCGGCTAGCTTACGCCACCTCTAGGCATATTCTCGGAATGACTCCCCACTCTTCTTCTTCGTTCTCATAAGGACCGTGCGGTCGGGAGGTATCTCGGTGTTGAACCTGTAGTATTCCAAGAAAGAGTTGGCCATTTCCCTCTAGCTAGAGGTTTTTTCCAATCTCGCATACTAGGTGGCTGCGGGGTCAGTCAAACTATTAGGGAAAATCTTGCAAAGCAAAGGGTGATTATCCCCATAAGGAGCCATCTTCCTACAGAACATGCGCAAATGCGCGCAAGGATCTCCTATACCATCATACTTGACGAACTTTGGTGCCTTGAACTTGGGAGACATAATGACCTGAGGGAAGTTGGTCAAACTGTCTAGATCAACACTTCTATAGGCGCTGGAGCCCTCTATGATACGAAGCTTCTCAGTTAGAGTTTCCACTTTTCTCTTGACTTAGCCATACCTAGATTCAGGATCCTTGTCCTTAGAAGGATTTGTTTCTTGGTCATTGCCCTAAGGCGGTATATTGTAGCCCTGATCCTATCTTGGTGGGCGCTGATTTTCATTCTTGGTTCGGGGACCTCCTTGACTATGGCCAGAGGAGTTCTGTCCTCCTTTTACAACTAGTTGTTGCATCATATGCATCAATTTTGACATTTTCTCTTTCATCTGAGCGAACTCAGCAAGACTCACTTCGGGAGTCGAAGGCCCACTGGTAGACATCTCTCTTGCACGAGACCTAGTGATGATGGGATCACGATGTGATGGTAGCTTGACAATGTGGAAACACAACACCAAAATCAAATTAGTTTATGTCCTTGTTATTTAACATGCACCTACCATTTTCAGAAAAAATTCAGCTTTTGCACCCTTGATGGGGTATTTATCATGGTGAGTTTCTATAATGATGCAAGATTAATGCACTAAATTGGCAAGTAACCGAAACTTTCATGACATGCTCAACAATGTGGGAAGGACCTTTCTTTTGATTACATGCTTGTACAATATTTGCTTTTACAATGCTGGGTTCATCGGCTCCAACAGTGGGCCTTTTACAATGCAATTACGAGGAAAAGCTCGGCTTCTGACAATGTGGACTTCTCGAGGAAGCTCTTGGACACTTGGATCTCTTGGTAACTTGGATCTCTTAGGGGAGCCCTTGGATTCTTGACATCTTGGACCTTTGGCAATCTTGACATCTTGGGAATTTGGATCTCTTGGCAATTTGGATCTTGGACCCTCTTGACCATTTTAACATCTTGTGATCTCTTTGATGATGTAAGCTTATGGGAAATCTTTTTGGATCTTTTCTAGGAAAGCCCTTGAACTCTTGATGCTTTGGAATTCTTGACAGTTTCGGCAGCATTTCCTCCTGGGGAGTTTCGGTTACTTGCCATAGATTTTATCTTTGCACAATTAGGTGACAGGACCATTTAATGTATGCAAGAATGTCCTTGTAGGGTTGTAAACCCTTAGGGATAGGGTATGATCTAGCATGTATGATCTTGGTGGAGGAAGGTATTTGTCTACCTTTGGCAATGTGGCAGGAATTTTGGCCAAATTTTAAGGGATTACAAAAAAAAGTGAAGTCGCCACCAATCATTGGGTTTTTCTAAGGTGTGATTGGTCACCTATTTCTAGTTGATTTTATTGTCGATCCTAGGCTAAGAAAAAAGGTATTTTTTCCTAATTTAATGTGGATGGTAAAAAATCTTGATTCTTGAGTCCGGAAGTTTGGTTACGTGTGGGGAAGGTGTTAGGCACCCCACAACACCTGTCCAAGGACAGTCATTTGTTTTGATGAAACCTTAATTTTTTGAGATTGACAGTAAAAAACATGATTTTGGCATTGGCTTTCGAAGCTTTGCATGCATGGGGGACTCTGAGGTTTGGTGTTTGAATGGGTGTGGTCCCAATCTATGCTTTCCTAAGGCATTCGGGCTAAGTACCAGATTTCCACGGTGAAAATCTTGTGGCACGTCACCTTACTTTCGCGGTGGAAATTAGGCATCGCTTTGCCTTAGGTAACATGGACTGTGACAATCACACCAGAAGGGGCGAGCAGGTATATATATACATACATCATGCACAATGCAAGCACACAGAGCAGGAAAGTAAATGCCTACATCCCTAGAGCATGGCCCAAAATATAGGTGCAAGAAAGTAAACAAGGGTCACCATACTTTAGAGATGAGGACGAATGGTACATGACATGATATACCTAATACAAACCATCTAAGAGAGAAGGGAATAAGGAAGGAAGGGGTTTTAAAAGAGTACATAACCAAATGGGAGAGGCTAGACCCCTAAAACTACTGAAAATTACCGCTTGGCTTATTTCTACATGCTTGCATCCTCGCCCTTTTTGCTTGCGCCTGGGAGACCGTGCCTTAGTTCCATGCGTCCTCGCTCCATGTGTGTACATGCAAAGGTAAGAACAAGAAACCAGCAGAAAAGCAAAGGAAAGAAAGAGATGTGTAGGGCATGTGAAAGAGGCATAAAGCAGATAAGCATGATAGACATGGCAAGCAAAGAAACAAGAAACCAAGCAAACAAGCAAACAAGCGAGAAGGCAAACAAGCAAGAAAGCAAACAAAAGGTGGTGTCCACGGGGGACAAATATAGGTTTGGATCAAATGTCCATAACTTCATTGTGTTAAAGCATGGACGACACACTAGCAAGCAAGACTCATGCATGAACATGTAAGCAAGCGTGCAAAGATGCATGGAAAGCCAACGGGTGGCATAAACAAGCATGGTAAGCATAACATCGCACGGAGCGGTAAAGGGGAAAAGTATGCACGAAGCAACTGGCATCATGGTGATGCATCCCAAGTGGTTACATCCAAACAAGGCCTTATGGGCGTCGGATGGAACCACACAACCACGAACCCGCTAAGGGCGTCAAGCGTGGCAAAGCCTAGAACTAGAGAGGCTAACACAAGCATAAAGCATAGAGGCAAACAAGCATAGACATGCAAATAGGGGTGATCCAAACCCTTTTATGTGGGCCTTGGTGTATGGACGATGACAAAGACCATAAGGTCTAGATCGGGTCCTAACCATTAGGCCAAAACACAAGAAAATGCAATGAAAAGGAACAAAAGGGCTACAATAGCATATGGCATGACAAACAAGGTCTAGGCCTAAGCACATAAACAAGGTGTGAAGCACACAAGCACACAGATGATGGCGTAAAGTATGTAGAGAACATCGACCTAAGCATGCAAACACACCAATATACACATATAAGCATGGAAATATGTATGTAGGCATGTAAAAGCCTAGCACATAGACATGGAAGAACATGGATCCAAGCATATAAGCATGTGAAGACAAGGATCTGACCATATAGCATGAAAATAAACACATAGATACATAGATCCAAGCAAGGCCTAACCAACAACATCATACAAGCATGTGAGCATGTAACCCTAACATCATCCTAGAAAAAAAAGAGGAACAAAGCATAGGAAACCATGGCAAATAGCATAAGCATGTAGATCTAAACATATAAGCATGTAAGGATGTAGATCTGAGCATGAAACATGGCATAAGGCATAAAAAGCAAGGAGATTTAGGCTAGAAGCACAAATAAAGCAAGCAACATGCTAAAGAAAGCAATAACTCATGTTATTCAAGCAAAAAGAGCAAGATAAATGCTAGAAAAAGATTTAGAAGGTTAGGGGTGTGGATAGTAGCTAAAATGCTACATCCACACCCCTAAACCCCAAATCCAAAGTGTAAAACCAAGGAAAAGAAGATAAGGTATAAGAACTATACCTTGTATTTTTGGTGAAGAAGGAAGAATTAAGAGATTTTGATGTATTTTTTATGTTTGGAAGAGAGTCAAAATGTGAAGAAATCGTCCAGGCAGAGCACAGAACCAAGGAAGTCTTTTTTTTCTTGGTCTGAAGGGTGCTTGGGGCCTTTTATAGCCCCGACACGCTTTTCGAGGCAGCAGCCTTCAAAAGTCATGGATTGGGTTAATCTTGACACCTCTACAAATATCTTGACTTCCTATTTCTGAAAAGGTATGGAACTTGAAAATCCAACGGTCAAATCAAAAGTTATGGCTCCCGGAAGTTAGTGGTGCATCGATCGGTGCGTTAACCTGGTTTTCATGATATCTCTGCCATTCTAACTCTGATTTCGACCCATGAATAGTCGTTGGAGTGAGAATTTGATAATCTTCACAATGGCGTTGGTCTCAACCCATTCTGACGGCCAGATCAAAATTATGGTTTCTAGGGCCAATTGAGAGTCAACTCCAGGTCAAACTTGGTCAAAGTTGCTAAAAATATCCGAGGAGCTCGGGTTTGATATAAAACCATGTAAAATGTTGTCTTGTAAGGATTTTGACCTTGTTTGACCTTCGGTTGACTAGGAGCACTTTGGTCATTTTGGCTGAAAAAGGAACTTTGAGTGCTCCAGTGTCCGAACAGGTCGCGTCACGCCATTATATATGTTCTCCTGACCCCATAGAGAGAAAATGATATTTTTAGGTTTTTAAGAGTCTGGCACACAAATCGAGGGTAGACAAAATATGGTATCAACACTTTTGCTTAATGAAATCCTTCGCATTCATTTTTTTTTTTTTAAATGGACTCTTCAATTTTTGCAATGAGTAGTAAATACTTGCACAAAAATTAAGAAAATTGAATTGCCACATGGCATAAAATTAGACTTCAATTAAGATTCAAATTAGAATCTAGTTGAATTTTCTCTTAGTTTTGGCTTTAATATATATATATATATATATATATAATTCTCTCTTCCATTCTATGCATAATTTTCCCTCACAAAAAAAAAATGTTATTTCTCTCTCAATTTTTTTTGTTGAATTTTATTTTTCTTGCATCTTTGCTTTAGGTTGATAATTTTTTTGTATTTTTTAGAATTCTACTTTGGGTTGAGGTGATTTAGTTTTGTGTTTTATTATTTTTATTTTTATTTTTTGTTTTCTTTGATTGTTAAATGTTATTCTATTACATAACATGATTTTAATAATTTGGTGAAGAACATTAAAACATTATAATGTAATAAAATCAACCGTTACATTCACTTAAAAAATTAAATACAATCATAGTACTACATTAAAACTTAAAACTAATTAAACTCTAACTATGGAAACCATATTTCCAATTTTAAATAAAAAGGAGATGTTCTCCAATAATAATAAAATTACATAGGAAATAAAGTTAGAATTTTTTTTTGAAATTTCATTTAACCTTATTTATAATACACATACACGCGCGCGCACACACACGCACACGCACATACAGGGACAAAGCCAGGACTTGGAGTTAGGGGGAGCCTCTCTGTTGCTGGCTGTGTGCGGTGGCTTTAACCTTCGACTTTGTTGCTTAACCACTAAGATTTTTATTTTTTTATTTTTTATTATTTTTTTATTTATTTTTTTTATCTTTGTTGGGGGCATGCTGGATAAGGAAAAAATTATTTTGTTTAAGATTTTTTAAAGGGAAAGGCTGTTTGTTTTGGGTAAAATAGGTTGACTGGGCTTAATATTTTTTAGCTTTACTATTGGTAATTTTTGTTGTTGGGCTAATTTTTTTGAGCTTGTATATTTTGTTTTAGATTTAGATCTATTGATTTTTTTATGGCCTTAAAAAGAAGGAAAATGCTAGAGTTACAAATTTTCTTACAAATTGATGATGTAGTGAGTGATTATTGATAAGTAAAAAGGTGATGTAAGTGGTGGGCTTAGATGCAAATTAATAAGAATTTGCTACCTCAACCGTTCAGTAAAAGTCTTTTAGAAAAGTTTGTAGCTATAGCATTACTCTTAAAAGAATCAATCATATTGTTAAGGGGGACAAAGTGTAATTTTATAAAAAGAAATTGCTAAAAAAATTTGGGGTGTCATTGCTCCCCAAAGTCAATATCTACCTCCTTCCCTAATGAACGATACTACCTCTCATTTAACATCTTTGTTATGCAAATCATCATCCAGTAAATATATGATAATGGTAAGAAACGTTACAAATGAGATCATAAAAAAAGTGATGAAACTAATTAGTCACTATCATTATGGAGTAGTAGTCTATGGTTTTACTCATCTAAAGAAGTGGAATATATAGAGTTTAGTTAAGGTATATGTAAAAATTCACATTAAAGTATATGTAAAGGTTTTAAAAAAATTGTATATGTGAGATTTTTATTAACTTAGAAGATAATGAAAAACTAATTGTTAATAACTAAAACATTAATAATAATAATAAATTATATATATTTAATGAGACCATCCTAAAAAATTATCACGTGCAACACACGGGTCTGCAACTAGTATTACTAATAACAAGATTTTCCTGTTTAGGTTTCACCATTTTATGTACCAAAATATCCTCATAGAAATTCTCAAATAACATAGCTTTAGTTAAAATTTAATTTATTTCCTACAAAAGACAAAAAAAAATATGTTAAAAGAGTCATTTAGCATTCTTTAAACTAACAAAATTGTAACTACCAATAACAAACACTCCATTCTCTCTCAGAAAAAAAAAAAAAAAAAAAAAAAAAAAAACACTCCACCAAAACCCATTACCTCACATATTCATCAACCTTCTAAAACAACCCATTACCTCACATATTCATCAACCTTCTAAAACAAAATCGGTTGCTTCTTCTTCTTTATTTTTATTAATTGGCAAATAATTTCTTTTGTTACTATTGTTATAAGTCTAAGAAGATAGAATGCCAAGAAGAAATATATAAAAAAAAAAAAAAATTATTAAAATAAAAGAACACGAAAAGGTAGTAAATGTTGATGATTATGAAGAAAATGTCACTGAAAAAATAATTTTACAAGATTATGAATGTGGTGGTAACATTGACTAGATGAAATTGATTAGACAATATGATAAAAGCAAATTCTTATTTTGGCTCATATGTCATATATTATTACTTTTGAGTTTATATTTTATACACATGTGTTATTTTGATTTATTCAATTAGCTTTGTTAAATATTATTACATAAGTGATAACTAAATTAGTCATTAGTTGAATATATTCTAAATTCATAATGAGTATATTATATATATATATATATAGAGAGAGAGAGAGAGAGAGAGAGAGGTGTTTGTGAATCTTACAATACGATACATAAAAATTAAAAATTGATTCACCATACAATTCACAATTTGATAACCATATGCAACAAGTGATTTGTCTTAATGTTATCAATTTCATTATGTTCCAACCATTCACTTGACGGTACAAATCAACCTTCTTGTTCCACTTTGCCCTGAATTCCTGTTCATTCCAGTCAGTTTCAGCCATTCCGACCTATTTCAGTAAATTTCAGCTGGTATTGATATAAACACAACACTTTTCCTTTTTGAGTTGAAAATTGAAAAATAAACCCAGTACAATAGGTCACCTGAAAAACAAACCCAATCCATTTCAGATGACGCAAAGGTCTCCCTTTCTTCTTCTTCTTTGTTTTGTCTCTGCTCCTTTACTAATTTCTTTGCTTTGTTTTGTCTTTTATCAAAAAAAAAAAAAAAAAAAAAAACCAACCAAAACCCAACGCCTCAATCATCAAATGGTAATGCTAAAGCAAAACCTAAAATCAGAAACCCTAAAGAAAAAAACCTCACCATCAAGCACATAGGCTGAGAGAGAGAGCTTTGCTGATGATCTTGCCGGAAAAAGATGGTAGAGGTGATGATAAATGAAGGTGCCAGTGGGAGAGTGAGGGAATGTGAGAGAAAAGTGTTGTATGGAGAGAAAAATGAAAAACAAAAAGAAAGGAGCAAATCAGTGGCCGGCCAAGAGATAAGGTTGTAGTTGAAATGTGTGGTGGGAATTAGGGGGGTAGGTGGGTCACGTGTAGCCCCTTAAAAAAATCTGATCTTTTTTTTTTTTTTTTTTTTTTTTGCTGGGGCGTTACATAGGTTTTGTTTAGCTGCATTTAGCATTCAGTGTTTTTGGCTTTGCTATACTTGTTTAGTGCAATTAGCTGCTACGTGTTAAAAAAAAAAAAAACAAAAAAAACAAAAAACAAAACAATTTATCTTTGGGTGTGTGCACACATGAGGTGTGTGTGCTAATGCACAGTAAATTGTGTGTTAGACGGCCAGTAGTTAGTAAAAAAAATTTAATGAAGCAACTAAATACCAATAATTAATAATTTAATTAACTAATACACTATAAAAGACAAACAAATTAAATTATTTTAAGCTAAACAATAATTAATAATTTAATAATTAATGAAACAGCAATACAACAAATTAATGAAATAACTAAACAACAATAATTAATAATTTTATTAATATTTCAAATGAACTTACAATTTTATTAATGAAACAACTAAACAACAAATTATAGTTTACAATTTTTTTTTTTTAAGCACAAACTTCATGTCAGTCAAATCTTGAATTTCGGCCGGTATTTACCGAAACATCCCGAAACACCCAAAACTTTTTTCAAAGTAAAATAGGAATATCCTGGACAAAATTCCTGGAGTCGCCACTGTATGGGCATGTGATCTCCTATTTCTAATAGGAGCCTTGTCCATAATGTAGCTCTCTTACTACCAAAGTGGTCTAGACCCACAATATTAAATTTCTCCTCAATTGACGGATGAGCAAATACACCCATTAACAAAAGAGTAAGGTTATATCTACAATATTTTAACAACAATTTCAAATAATAAGTTATTATTAGTTTATAAGTTATTATTAGTAAGCTCTGGGAACTCAATTTTAGTTTGGGATGATTCTTGGTTACCTGACAAACCAGGTTTTATCCCAACACCAAGGTCTCAATCAATTAACTCTTGTCTGGTGGTTTCCTAGCTTCTAAATCCTTCAAGTTCAGGTTGGGATGATAACTTACTGAATGAGCTATTTGACCAAGAGTCAGTTATGGCTATTAAAAATATCACATTTGGTCTTCTGGTCAGAGGATAGATCGACTTGGACCAAATTTGAAGATGGGAAGTTCTCGATGAAATCTTGTTATCGTCTCATTATTGAAGGTGACAATATATCCAATAGTGTTTCTCTTACAAGCAAAATTTGGAAGACTAGCATACATGAAAGGCAAAAAATGCACCTTTGCAGAATTGCATTCAATCTTTTTCACACTCTCCTCTGACACTAGATGCCCACTCTGTAATTATGAGACAGAGTCAACTTTGTACCTCTTCACTCAATGCTTTACCTGACAAACCAGGTTTTACACCAAGGTCTCAATCAATTAACTCTTGTCTGGTGGTTTCCTAGCTTCTAAATCCTTCAAGTTCAGGTTGGGATGATAACTTGCTGGATGAGCTATTTGACCAAGAGTCTGTTGTGGCTATTAAAAATATCACAGTTTGGTCTTTTGATCAGGATGATAGATGGACTTGGACCAAATTTGAAAATGGAAAGTTCTCGGTGAAATCTTGTTATCGTCTCATTATTGATGGTGACAATATATAGTGTTTCTCTTACAAGAAAAATTTGGAATACCAGCATACATGAAAGGCAAAAAATGCACCTTTGCAGAATTGCATTCAATCTTTTTCCCACTCTCCTCTGACACTAGATGCCCACTCTGTAATTTTGAGACAAAGTCAACGTTGTACCTCTTCACTCAATGCCACCTTGCAAGAGTCATTTGGTTAGGCAGTCATTGGAACCTTAGAATTGATAGATGGCAAGTTCAATCTCCATCCCATTTGATTGAGTTGTTTCTTGATCTCCTTCCATCTCTCCAATTGGATAAGGAGCAAAAAGATGAATTCCTTCTATTTGGAGCTCTGGCATTAGACTTAATCTGGCGGTGGAGGAATAAGGCAGTTCATGAGAGATCACTTCCAGTGGAGGGTCGAGTTAGCAGAAGCCTACATAAGCTGTTTTTGGAACATTGGCGGCCCAAAGTTCCAATGTTGATAAGAGTTCCAGCTAGAAGTAGTACCAAGTGGTGTTGTCCAAACCATGGTACGCTAAAATTGAACTGTGATGCAGCGGTAGGAGACCTGTGTTCATGTATAGCAATTGTTGCTAGAGATTGGAAAGGGAAGTTAGTGTTAATTTCTAAGAAAGTGAACACCAATATCCCTATTCAAGCAGAGGCTTATGCCATCCTATTGGCTTTCCATATTGCTCTTAATTTTCCTTTTTACAGGCATGTTATAAAAAGTGACTATAAAGTTTGTATAGATGCCATCAAAGCTAGTGTGAACTTAGTTCTATGGAGACTTTGAATTTCGTTGACTCAGTTAAGAATTTAATTAGTGACTCTGAGCATGTATTCTTTAATTGGGTTCATAAGGAGGCTAATAAGGCTGCTCATGTGCTAGCCAATTGGCCACTTAACCGGTCTTTGTTTAGTTCTTTTGATCTGGGATTCAACCCCCCAAGTTTTGTAGTGTTATCTTGGCATAGGCATCCCAGGCTTTGTTGTAGCTTGTTTTTCTAATAAAATCTTTTATTCAGCAAAAATAAAGTTATCATTAGTGAATAAAAGGGTAATGTCACCGATTAATTTACACTAAAATCAATAACAATTTTATAATGAAAATATTGTAGACACAGTATTACTTTTAACAAAAATTCGTATATAAAAATGGTTCGAACATACATTAATCATCCATTTTAAAAAACTTTTTAGAAAAATAAAAAAAAATAAAAAAAAAGCTATTAAAAAAGTTGATCATTTTTTCATTGTTTTATAAAAAAATTTATTTACTAATATATGCCCTAAGTCAGTAAAACCTATATAAAAAAAATCTAAAGGGTACACAAGGCATATGAACATGCATGCATTATTGTCAGTCTTTTGAGTCTCTTTTAATTATTATGTGATTGAGATTGATGCATGCACGTCTGCACTAACAAAGTAATGGATTGAGATCAGGAGCAATACCTAGAGTATTACACCTAATACAATACGTATGGATGGTTGAGATTTAAAATTACAAAAAGTAACTTTAAATTCCAACCATTAAATATAAAAAATGAGTAAAAGGAAAAAAGTAAAGGTAAAAAAATAATTAAAAAAATGTATAAAAAAAAAAAAAAAGTTGTGAAGGGTTGGGGTGAATTGCATGGTGCAATTGCATTTAGCATTTGCACCGCATCTCAATCCCAAATTAATAATCCAAAGATTCCTTGCTTACTGTCCAAAGGGTGCACCTTGCACATGATTCCCTGGTCTACCACGACATAATTTTGGAACTACGCAAAAATAAATTATGTTCGAACCCAAATAAGAACAAGAAAATCTTTTCAGCCACGATTTGCAGATTATATAAATAAAGAAAGAAAAAAAGAAAGAAAGAAATATATACTAGACTCATCACACGCATTTTGCGCATGCAATAATGCTCTTTTTTATTTATTTGGATTTTTGGTTTAGTGTTATAATATTTAAAAGTGATATATAAATAACCGTTTGTATTTTTTTAAATTTAAAAAAGAGATAAGATATCGTAGAATAATGTTTAAAAATGAGATAGAAATTGTATTCTAAATTTTAAGCCGAATAGAGAAAATAAAGGAAAAAAACCTAAAACCTAAGAACAGTAAATTACTCTTTTAACCATTTTTTTTTAATTTAAAATTATTTAACTAAAAGACGGGTATTTTAGAAAGTTTAAAAATTTGTGTGAAGGTATTTTTGTATGCAAAAACTTAAAACTCAAACAGAAAATCCTGTTATTAATAGTGTGTGTATATATATTAAAAGGGGTTGGTTAGTTGGCAGTAGAACCTCCCCAATCCATCTCACCCACCCAACTAGACACATTTGGCTTTTCTTGAACAATTTTCATGATCTCTATAACACGTTTTTTTTTTTTTTTTGATAAGTCTACCACTTGTTCTTCATCGCTTTTTTCTATTGTTCCAACTCGTTGATTAATTTGTATGACCATTGAGGAACTTTTTTATCAATTTTGTTTATTCCAATATGAATATATTTTTCTCTAATTATTGTTTCACCATTAGGATCAGTTATAACTTAATTGATTTGATTTTCTAAATTAATTCTTACTTGTTTGTTTTCAAAAATTAAATAAAGTCTATGGGGATATTAAGCCCAGAAGTTGTTATCTGGGTACGTTTTGGGCCTGAGGCCCAGTCCGAGGACTAGGATTTGTCCTAGGACGGGATATCTTTGTCAAAGAAAGCTGAGATAGGGAGAAAAGGGATCGGCCTCGGTCACAGTAACTCTAAGGGGGTGAGCCGTGGATAATTTGGTCCTCGGCTAACCGACGCCGAGGTCCGAGGGGTTTATTGGTCATCCTGGATGACGTTCCAGAAAGCTCCGCTGGTACAGATATGTATCACATTGAGAATAGACTAGAAGAATCCCTAAAAGTATCTAAAGGGAAAGCTGCTGCTTCCACATTAAATGCACCACAGCTAACTTTCTAGCCGCATTAATGTGGAGGTGATGCCTGAGCAGTGGGCAGCAGTCCTACAGCTATTACAGGAAGACTTATGGGGAAGGGTTGATAGGACAAGTATCAGCACCAACCAACTGGCATGCACATGGAGGGTAGGGATAAGAAGAAGAGACCGTATAAGAGAGGAAGAAGGCAGAAAAGAGGGGGGGATGAAAAGTGAGTGAGAAAAGAGAGAACATACTGTAGCAAAGAGAAAAACTAAACTTGTAACTGTCTTCAAAAGCATTATATAAGAACGAAAGTCCTCGGATTTTGGAGAGGAGGTTCTGTCTTCAACTTGATTTGTATATCTTTATTTCCTGATCATTCAAGCCTACCCGACTTGTTGGTCTTTTAACTAGACCCAATTTTTTCAACCCATCTCTCTATAAATTCATTGTTTCAGGCCTCTTGTGCCTAGGTCCATTCACTTCTTGGGCCAGGAATTCAAATCGGGTCCTTACAATTGGCGCCGTCTATGGGAAAAATTGACGTTATAGTTGGACCAACTTTCAGCAATGGTAGGTTCAGGTCCACACCAGGCGGAATCTATGGGGTCCCAACGTCAGGATCACTTTCGTGATCTTGAACAGAGGAGGGACCGGGAGGGAAGCGTACATACTACCCATACCAGTGAGAGCCGATCTCGGGGTAAGGGCCACGTTTCTCAGGAGGAGAATGCTAGGAACATGCAGAAGGAGATTGATCACCTAAAGAGGAGCTTGCGCTATGAACGACGAAAGCGAGCTCCATCTCATTCTGACTTCTCTTCTGACAACGAAGAGGATGATAGCTATAGGCGCAGATCCAAGACTCCTCCTAGCGAGCCTCTTTCGTACGAAAAGGATCACCATCGTAAGTGCCGAAATAAAAATTCATCCTCGGAAGGCCTGGGAAACGACGCTATGAGCAGGGCCCTCAACCGAATCTCCAAATCACCTTTCATGAGCTGGATTAAAGAAGGGAGGCTTCCTCGGCATTTCCAGCAGCCCGCTTTCACCTTGTATAGTGGCAGGACAGACCCGGTGGAGCATGTCAGCCACTTTAATCAAAGGATGGTCATGCACTCCAGGAACGAGCCCTTGATGTGCAAAGTTTTCCCATCCAGTTTGGGGCCTATGGCTATGAGATGGTTCAATGGTCTAAAGGCAGGTTCCATTGATTCCTTCAGGGAACTTACTTAAGCGTTTGGATCCCGCTTCATTACCTGCAGTAGTGTTCCTCGGCCTTTAGCTTCTTTGCTGTCTTTGTCCATGAGAGAAGGGGAAACCCTAAAAACATATTCAAACAGATATTGGGAGATGTTCAATGAGATAGAGGGTGATTACGACAATATAGCCATCAGCACCTTCAAACTCGGCCTACCTACCGAACATGGTCTGAGGAAGTCCCTTACTGGGAAGCTGGTTACCACTATTTCTTAACTTATGGATCAGATTGACAAGTACAAGAGGGTGTAGGAGGACCAGCAACAAGACAAGGGAAAGAGCAAGGTTATCCCTTAGGAGAGGAGGGATTTTAGGTCGGACCGCTATAGCAATAATAGACCCCGGAGGGATTACGCTGGGCAATCTGACTCCACGGCTCCTCAAATGGTTAACATTGTGTTCCGAGAGCCGGTGCATCAGGTTTTGGAGCAGGTCAAGAATGAGCCCTTCTTCAAATGGCCGAACAAGATGAGTAGGGACCCCTCGAGACGCAACCAGAGCCTTCACTGCCAATACCACCAGGAACGGGGGCACAACACCGAGGACTGTAGAACTCTGTGGAACCATCTTGAGCAATTGGTGAGGGAAGGAAAATTGCAGCACCTTTTGTATCGTCCTAACGGGCAAGGAGACCAACCAAGGTCGATAGCCCAAGGGAGTTCTTCTTCAAGGCCCCCGTTAGGTACCATTAATGTCATCTTTGCTGCCCTTGGGAGAACGGGTTCTCAGCCATCCAGGGTAATGTCTATAGCTCGGCCTACCGCTGAGGGTGGCGATCTTGGGCTGAAAAGGGCTAGACTGGAAATCCGACCTTCGCTAAGCTTCTCGAACGAAGACAAGATTAGAACCATCCAACCACATGATGACGCTTTAGTTGTCACCCTCAGGATAAGGGGGGTACGATGTGAAAAGGGTAATGGTGGACCAGGGCAGTTGTGCAGAGATCATGTACCACTGAGGATTGAATTTGAAGCCCGAAGACCTGACCGCCTATGACTCACCGTTGGTGAGTTTTGATGGGAAGCTTGTTGCCCCGAAGGGCCAGATTACGATGCCCGCTCAGGCTGGCTCAGAAACAGTGGAAGTGAACTTCATAGTAGTGGATGCATACTCCCCCTACACGGCCATTATGGCCAGACCTTGGCTTCACACCCTGGGCGCTGTCTCCTCGACCCTGCACCAGAAAGTAAAATATATGTCTGGTGACCGGATTGAAGAGTTGATAGGAAGCCAGTCTGTGGCTAGGCAGTGTCTCGTTTCTGCAATTTTGCATCAGCCAGCAACTGAGTCCTCGGCCTCTACTGGGGGAAATCTATAGCAATCAATGCCTCCGGCTATACCTAAGAGCGGGCAAGCCGAGAATGCTAAATGTGAGGATTTGGAGAAGTTTCATGTGGGGGATGATCCGAAGAAATTTTTTTAGGTTGGGGCACAATTGCCGCCTCGAGAAAAGGAAGAATTGGTGAATTTTCTTAAGAAAAATGTCGATGTGTTCGCTTGGAATGCTTACAAGGCTCCAGGGGTGGATCCGAGCTCCATTTGTCATCATCTAAACGTCAATCCATCTGTCACCCCCAAGAAACCGCCTCGGGGCTCGTCTAAGGAGCATTCTGACGCCGTCAAGGACGAGGTGATGAAGCTCAAGTGGGCCGGGGCTATTAAGGAGGTTTTCTACCCTGAATGGCTGGCCAATACAGTGGTGGTAAAGAAGAAGAGTGGTAAGTGGCGAGTATGTATGGATTTTACGGATTTGAACAAGGCCTGTCCAAAAGACCCTTTCCCCATGCCTCGGATTGATCAGTTGGTGGATGCAACCGTAGGTCATCCTCGGATGAGTTTTTTGGATGCCTTTCAAGGGTACCATCAGATACCTTTGGCCTTGGACGATCAGGAGAAGACCGCTTTTCTCACCCCTGTTGGGAATTACCACTATAAGGTGATGCCCTTTGGCTTAAAGAACGCAGGGGCAACCTACCAGAGGATGATAACCAGGATGTTCGAGCCACAGTTAGGGAAGAACGTTAAGGTCTACATAGATGACATGGTGGTCAAGAGCAAAGTAGAATCTGAGCATGTCAACGATCTCGGGAATATTTTTAAAGTCTTGAGAAGGCACAAGTTAAGACTTAATGCTTCCAAGTGTTCATTTGGCGTCGGATCAGGGAAGTTCTTGGGCTATATGGTCACCCATCGCGGGATTGAGGTTAACCCCGATCAAATCAAGGCCATCAACAACCTGCAACCACCTCAGAATCCCAAAGAGGTCCAGAGACTAACTAGGATAACCGCTGCTCTAAACTGATTCATCTCTTGATCACCAGATAGGTGTAGACCTTTCTTTCAACTGTTAAACAAGTGGAAGGGATTCGAATGGACCGAGGAGTGTGCCCTAGCTTTCCAGCGTTTGAAGGAATACCTTTCTTGGCCTCCCATCATGTCTAAACCAGAGGTGGACGAAGTTCTGTTCTCCTATATTGTCGTTGCCTCCTATGCAGTAAGCCTGGTTTTGATCCGGGACGACGATGGCGCGCAGAAGCCAGTCTATTACGTAAGCAAGTCGCTGCATGAAGCCAAGGTCAGATACTTGCCACTCGAGAAGGCCATCCTGGCAGTGGTGCATGGAATGCGTAAATTCCCCCATTATTTCCAATCGCACACAGTTGTCGTCTTGACTCAACTCCCGCTCAGATCTCTATTCCGAAGCGCTGACTAGACAGGGAGGATTGCGAAATGGGGGACTATTCTAGGGGCTTTTGACATCAAGTATATGCCTCGTACCTCGGTCAAGGGTCAGTTCCTTGCCGACCTGGTGGCCGAATTTACCGAGACCCCATTAGAAAGCAGGTTGGAAAAGCTGAGCATGGATGGGAAATCGGTTGGCGTAATCTCCTTTCAAGAACCTCTGTCCTGGAAAGTCTACGTCGACGGTGCAGCTAATCATAAAGGATCAGGGGTGGGGCTAGTCTTGATATCCCCAGAAAAGATCATAATTGAGAAATCCTTGAGACTGGGATTCTCGGCCACAAACAATGAGGCCAAATACGAAGCTCTGCTGGTAGGAATAATCATGGTTCAGAAAATGGGCGGAAAAGTAGTAGAGATATTCTCTGACTCAAGGATGGTTATAGGCCAAGTTCAAGGGGAGCTAGAAGCAAGAAATCCTAGAATGCAGGAATATTTGAGTCAGGTCAGGCATTTGCAGTCTGAATTTAAGCCTTTTGTTTTAACCTAAGTACCTAGAAGCAGAAATGCCCATGCGGACTCTCTTGCCACGCTGGCAACATCCTCGACACAGGATCTACCACGGGTGATTTTGGTGGAGGACTTGTGCAAACCCTCAGGAGTAGAGGGGAGTGTGGCCCATGTTCACCAAATAAGGGTGGGGCCTAGCTGGATGGACCATATTGTGCTATTCCTTAAGGAAGATGTCCTATCGGAGAGTAAGTCCGAGGTCGACAAGATAAGGAGGAAAGCACCTCAGTTCTGGTTGTCCGAGGACCACAAGTTGTATAAAAGATCCTATTCCGGCCCATACCTACTATATGTACACCTCGAAGCGGTTGAGCTACTCCTAGAAGAATTGCATGAGGGGATTTGCGGGAGCCACATGGGGGGCAGATCTTTGTCTCACAGGGCCCTCACACAAGGTTATTGGTGGCCAAATATGCAGAGAGGAGCGCAGGAATATGTGAAGAAATGCGACCAGTGCCAAAGATTTGCTCCGAACATTCATCAACCTGGAGGGGTCCTTAATCCGCTGTCCAGTCCCTAGCCTTTTGCTCAATGAGGCTTGGATATTGTGGGACCCTTTCCCAAGGCAGTAGGGAATAAGAGATATCTATTGGTCGGCACGGATTATTTCACCAAATGGGTTGAAGCTGAACCACTGGCAAATATCAGAGACCTTGATGCTAAAAGGTTCGTTTGGAAAAACATCGTCACCCGTTTTGGAGTTCCTCATACACTCATCTCGGACAATGGACTCCAATTTGATAGCAAAGCCTTTAGGAGATACTGTTGCGACCTAGGGATAAAGAACAGGTATTCTACCCCGGCGTATCCACAAGGGAATGGACAGGCTGAGGCTGTCAATAAAGTTATAGTGAGTGGACTCAAGAAGAGGCTGGATGATGCTAAGGGGAAATGGGTGGAAGAGCTACCACATGTCCTTTGGACTTACCGGACCACTCCACGCAAATCCACTGGGGAGACGCCTTTTTCAATGACCTATGGGGCAAAGGCTATTATTCCTTTAGAAACTGGATTCCCCACGCTAAGAACGAGTTCTTTCACTAGGAACAGCAACGATACGCTGTTGAAGAAGAGTTTAGACTTAATCGAAGAACGAAGAGAAAGTGCCATGGTCCAATTGGCCTACTATCAACACAAGCTTAAGCGAGGATATGATGCTAACGTAAAGCTAAGGCCTTTGACGGTTGGTGATTTGGTATTAAGAAAGGTTTTAGGCACGGCGAAGAACCAAGCATGGGGAAAGTTAGGACCTAACTGGGAAGGGCCATACCGTGTCACATCAGTGGCCGGGATAGGGGCATATTATCTTGAAGACCTAGAGGATTGAGTTGTACCACGCCCCTGCAATGTAAATAATCTAAGGAGATATTATTATTAATAAAAGCTTCTTTCACTACATTCGGATTTATTATGTTGTATGTTGTCCACCTTGGCACCCATCTAAGTATTAAACTGAACCTAGGTCATGCCTGGCTCTTCGGACCACATACCTAGGGAAAATTGATATCTTGTAATATTTATCTAAGTAAACTGAACCTAGGTCATGCCTGAATCCTCGGACCACATACCTTGGGAAAATTAATACTCCTTGGCATCCATCTAAGTATCAAACTGAACCTAGGTCATGCCTGGCTCCTCGAACCACATACCTAGGGAAAATTTATATCTTACAAATATTTATCTAAGTGTTAAATTGAACTCAAGTCATCCCCGGATCCTCGGATTACATACTCTTCATATAATTACTCCAAACAGTTTGTGCGTGCCAAGAATCTCAAGTAAATGCTCACGAGCATCACTTAAAGCATTTATGGACGTGTCAATAGATATGTGAAAATGGTTTGCCTTTCTTGTCTTGTAAAACTGTTAGTAAAGGAGGTTCCAAACCTAGATACTCTTTGCAGCGCGGTGTGGATCCTTAAAATTAGAGTTATTCTTGGCCGAGGTGATAAACTTAACAGATTTCACTTAATATTGATCGTTTTATGCATAGAATTTACGCTATCCTTTAGGCAGGTTAGTAGTGCAAGATACATCCAGTGGTTACTTTTTTCTTCTTTAAGTGTTGATGTAAGCAAAGGCTAAGTTAGGAACAACATTAACATTAAAGACATGAAATAGAAAGTTTGCAATGTTCATTACTATATAAGCCTCTAATGAAGGCAAATGGATTACAAGGATTTGATGCAAATACAAAACAAAGAAACAACAAACAAAAAAAAAAAAGGGAAAGAAAAGAAAAATGGCAGCCTATTGTTTCATTTTTATTACAAGTTTCTCTTTTGAATCCTTAGAGGGTTAGGTACTTGCTGTCGTGGTGAGTACCTTGGCCTTGTCCTTAGGATCTTCCATTGGGGGGATGGAGAGGGTTGCCAACACCAACTCTTTGCTTTGAGAGTTCTCTTTTTCCTTGGAAGCATCCTTCTGGGCCAAGGGAGGTAAATCAGAGCCTTGGACTGCTTTTTCGCTAACATCCCCAGCTTTTGTAATGTCCTCGGCCTGCTTTACCCCCTCAGAAGACATGTCAACTGCAGGAGGAGCTTCGGGTACGTTGCTTGGAATCTCACCAACCTCCGAGGGCACTGGGTCGGCCTTAGAATCCGAAGAGCTGGAAGGGCGTATGGCTGGGGGATAGTAGACACTTCCTGCTTTCCTCAGTACAGAAGAAGCCTCAACCCCAGCTTGGTTAAGAGCCTCATCCCATACCAAGGCACATTAAGTCCTACACATGGCTGGGACCTCAGCCCTAAGGGCATCCTCGGTCTCAGCCACCCCTACGTCATACCCATGCTACTCAGCTTCATCTTTGGCTTTCTCTGCCTCATCCTTGGCTTTCTCGGTGAGGGCCTTGGCCTTCTCGACGTCCTCCAGTTTCTTTTTCAGTGCGGCGATTTGGATCTTGGAGGATGCCAATTGGTCCTCGACACTTCGCAGCAGAAGCCTCTTGCTCTCGGCCTGTCTTTCAACATTCTCGAGAGCGGCAGCTGCATACTTCCTTTCCTTCTCCTCCTCCTGTAGTCTCTTCTTATGCTCCTAGAGACTCTTATTAGCAACTTGAAAAGCCTCCACGACGACAATGTGCCTTCCCTCCTCCTCCTTCATCTGCCAATGGCAGTAGTTTGTCATCTCTTCTGCCCGGAAGAAGGCTTGAACAGCCTGCCCAGGAATGAAAGAAAGGTTAGAAAAGGGAAGGGAGGAAAATGTTTCGAAAACGAAGAAAAGAAATAAGAAAGAAAGGTAGATTAAGGATCATACCATGGCCAAATACCTCTTGAGGCTAAGGAAAACCTCATGCCTCCTCATGGACCGCAGCTCGGCCATATCTCCAAGTAACAGTAGGGCCTGCTCCACTGCATCGGCCACATAGCCGGCTTTACCCCCTTGGAAGTCTCTGATGGAGGCATCAGCTAGGAGAAGTGCCCCATCTAACATGGGCACGGGGAGCCAGGCCGAGGGTTCAACCTGGATGTCACCTCTCCTCTCGGCACCCCTCTGCCCCACTTTGGCCTGCTTAGCCGCCCTCTGAACCTCGTCCTCTTGAGGGGGGTGGGATTTGCTCGCATCCATCACCTCTTTACCTTTGCTTTCCCTCTTCCTCTTCAACTCGGCAGGACCAAGCAGGAGTTAGGGCAAAGCAGGAAGGGGGGTGGGAGGTTTGGTTTGAACAGCTTTCCCCGATGCATCCTTTCCAGGTTGGGACTCTATCAAATCGAACAAGCTAGTTTTTTGTTTGCATTGGATACCCATCTCGTCGATTATTGGTGAGAAGGGCGGGCTGAGATCAGGGATTGAAGTCTCTGGAGATAGGGCTTGGTTGAAAACTTCAAACTCGTCCTCGGAGTCTTCAACTTCAACAACCTCTTCCTCTCTTATGCTAACTGGACGAGATGAAGTGGCTGCTCTGGTTTCATGCGATAGGGGCAGAACTGCCTTTAGTATGCCCTTGAATACGGGCTCTATGGGGAACTCACTTTTGGGTATGGGCCCTGTAGGGAGCGTGCCTTCAGGAGTGAGGCTGGGAAGAAGGAAGCCGGGAGTTGCTACGCTGATCCAGTTCAGCCGAGGGTCATTGGCTTTAATAACACACTTTGGTGCCTAGAAGGTCTTGGTTATGGGGGTGTAGCCGAGGATGATATGTGCCGCTCTTAATTGGCCGTCGAAGTGTACAAATACCTCAGCCTTTAAGATTTTGTCCAAACTCGACACGCTCACGAGGTTGAAATTGGGCACGGCAGCGTGAATATCTGCAAAATCATCAAGAACAACAAAAATATCGTCAGTGGGAAATAACACGAGTAGGGGAAAGACTTTAAACGTCAACTTATCACCTAAATCTAAAAACCCCACCTGGTGTCCCCTCTCTCGTCAGGCAAGGGAGGCCGTCATGCCACTCCCCGGACACAATCAGAAAGTCCTTATTTAAGCCTTTGTTCGAATCAGGGAGGCATTGAATAAGTCTAACTTCGGGGTACCTAGATTTCAAGTAGTACCCCTGCCCCTTCAAATGGTGGAGGTTGTAAACCCAATTGACGTCATGATGGGTAAGCCCTACACCCATCTTCTCATTGAAGGCATCAACGCACCCCAAGATCCTAAACATGTTTGGGGCGCACTGGGTAGGAGCTAATCTATGAGCCCTAAGGTAATCCCTAGTCACGGTACCCATGGGAATCCTCATCCCACCTTCTATGAAGGCGATCATGGGGATAACCACTTCCCTCACCTACCTATCTTCATGCCATTGACCCTCTCCACAGTACCTAGTTCCTACACCCAGGGGAATCCTATACTTAGCTCTAAAATTCTCCATACCTTCCTCAGAGTCTACCAAACCTTTGAATCTACCCATTCCTAGAAAGGCTTAGGTGAACTAACAAAGATCGAGAAGAGAAAATGGGGCCGAGGAGGGAACAGATACAGAAGAAGAAAAAAAGAAAAAAGAAAGAAAGGAAAATATGTGGAAGAACAAAATGAAAAGGGTTGTGAAGACTTACAGTAAAAGTAAAGTGGTCCTCGGACAGGCCTTTAGTATTTGGAAAGGGCTTAAATGAATCAAAAAGGAGAACAGGTTCAAAGTATGTGCGCTGGAACGATATGAATGCTAAAGTGAAAAGAGAAGTTGATTTGAGAGATATTTATATTGATGGGAGAGCGGTATAGCGGGAAAAATCCCACTCAGATCTCCGTAAAACTCCCAGCCGTTAGATTCGCATCGAACCGTAGAACGTGGGGGACACAAGGCACTCAAAATTTAATAAGGGGCGCATCCCATAAGCAGAAACATCAGGAGCGTGTCTCGGGCAGGTGAAAAGGCATTCGCCCAAGCGAGAATACTGCGTCATGGGCACGAACTGCCAAATGGTGACGTCGATATCCTCCTTTCTTGCAGAGGAACCAGAAAGAAGAATCTTGAGGGGCTATTGTGGGGATATTAAGCCCAAAAGTTGTTATCTGGGTACGTTTTGGGCCTGAGGCCCAATCCGAGGACTAGGATTTGTCCGAGGACGGGATATCTTTGTCAGAGAAAGCTGAGATAGGGAGAAAAGGGATCGGCCTCGGTCACAATAACTCCGAGGGGGTGAGCCGTGGATAATTTGGTCCGAGGGGTTTATTGGTCATCCTGGATGACGTTCCAGAAAGCTCCGCTGGTACAGATATGTATCACATTGAGAATAGACTAGAAGAAGCCCTAAAAGTATCTAAAGGGAAAGCTGCTGCTTCCGCATTAAATGCACCACAGCTAACTTTCTAGCCGCATTAATGTGGAGGTGATGCCTGAGCAGTGAGCAGCAGTCCTACAGCTATTACAGGAAGACTTATGGGGAGGGGTTGATAGGACAAGTATCAGCATCAACCAACTGGCATGCACGTGGAGGGTAGGGATGAGAAGAAGAGACCGTATAAGGGAGGAAGAAGGTAGAAAAGAGAGGGGGATGAAAAGTGAGTGAGAAAAGAGAGAACATACTGTAGCAAAGAGAAAAACTAAACTTGTAACTGTCTTCAAAAGCATTATATAAGAACGAAAGTCCTCGGATTTTGGAGAGTAGGTTCTGTCTTCAACCTGATTTGTATATCTTTATTTCCTGATCATTCGAGCCGACCTGACTTGTTGGTCTTTTAACTAGACCCAGTTTTTTCAACCCATCTCTCAATAAATTCATCATTTCAGGCCTCTTGTGCCTAGGTCCATTCACTTCTTGGGCCAGGAATTCAAATCGGGTCCTTACAAAGTCCTTTCAAATTAAAAATTTGATGTTGATTTTACTGCAACCTTACTTAATAAATAAGTAATTTCTTTTTATGATTTTTGGAGAGAAAAATTTCAAATTCCTTCTATATTTTTTTTTTATTAGATGTGAATTTTGAAAATCTAACAATTAGATTACATTTTTTTATGTTCTTAACATACATGTCAAATTTCATTCGAATAAAATATTATTTATCATTCGATTGATAAACTTAATTTTTATACATAAATTTAGACCACAAAAACTTGACATTTAAACATTTGATTGATGATATAATATTGATTTTTGATCTTCTTGAAATATTGCAAGCATAGAGGATATAATAAAAACATACAATTCAACGGTTAGATTTTCAAAAGTCATCCAATAACAACCTTTTCCTAGATATGCACTTAGGTCAGAGTCTTCATAATATCATTTCGTTTCTATTACTAGAAAATCTTTTATGAAATTCAAAATATCTTATCAAGGCCACTGTATGGTAAGTAAAAGCCAACCTGCAAGTGCAACTTTTATCGGCACTCAAAATTTGATGAGAAATTTTTTATTATACTAGGGGGAAGTCTTTATGCAAAAAAATATATAATTAAAATTAATTAATAAATTGGATAAAAATTTAGGATGGAAAAGTGTAATATGCCCTTAAATTTATTGTGCGTTTTTTTGAAAAAATGTAGCTATTTGTTTTTGTCTCAGTTTTTTTGCAAATAATCTAACTTTTAGTTTTTTCTTTTTCAAAATAAACTAATTTTTATTTTTTTTTTCAAAGATATTTAACATAAAAATTATTTAAAAATTGTACGTTTTAATAGACACTAAACAAATAAATTACTAGAAAGTAAACAATTTCCAAACGCAAACTTAATGTCATGGTTTAAAATATCACACACAAACTTGTTTGCATTTTGGCCAATATGACATACAAACTTGGTTGCAATTTCATTGCCAAATGCCAATTCATTCTAAGACACAAGGCCAGCCTTAGGCTACAACTTTGTCCCTAATAGTAGGGGAAAATGCCTATACACCTCCTAAACTTTTAATAGCTGGCCAAAATACCCTCTAAACCTTTTTATTGGCCTATTTACTCCATAAACTATACACATCTGTTAAATCAATACTTCTCTTAGCTTAGTGTTAAAAAACTAACAGAATAAAATCATGTAAGATACATGTGAGATTTAAAATTAGCAAACTCAATGTTATTAATGTGAAATGGATGGAAAGAAGAGAAAGCTACGTCTATGCACAAGAGAGAGGAGAGAGACATAGAACCAGAGCCACCGTGACAAGTAGCTCCATCGTATCGCTGCCAGTGTCTCAACAGAGGCTTGTGCTTCCACCGCCATTCGACAGCCACACCTAAAACGTTTTTTTTTTTTTTTTCTTCTTTTTCTTTCTTTCTTTCTTTCTTTTGCTGGTATTGGTATTTAAATCTACAAAGATCCCTTTGAATTTTTTGATTTCCATGAGTGAATTTCTCTAGGAATTTTTTGGTTAATTGGTTTTATTTTTTGGGGTTGGGTTTTTGTGAGCTTGTTTGTTTCATAGAAATTAATAGAATTTACAAATGAAACAAATATTAAAATTTGGGATTGAAATTATAGTATACATATTAGGCGAATGAAGTATATTCTTTATATTGTTTTGCAATTGATGTTTATGTGGCCAGTGCTCTTGTGAATGTGTATTGCATTATTACTTTTGAGTATGCTATATAACTGTTTGATTAAATGCCTGAGAGAGATATCTAAGAAATATAAGAAAACAAAGCAAGGCTTCTGGATTCTCAGAGTTTAGTGTTAAAGTTATAGCTTTTGGTTAGTTTAAAAAAAAAAAAAATCTTTGGACATTTTGAAGCAATGTGTCAATCAATTTTCTTCTGGACCAAGACCCTCTGATGGTGTGCTTTTCAACTTTACAGGAAGTTTGTAAGTTCAACTTGACCTCATCTGTTATGTTCATAATAATGTGTTCTGTTATGTGTTTTTGATCATCAAGCCGCTCAGTGGCTAATAACTAAGGATAGCTTCTAGGGAGTCATCTCTATTCCAAGTTTATTTTCTTTTAAAAATATTTTCAATGCTGTTAATAAAAAAGTCTATCAACGAAATATTAGAAAATATTATTGATAAAGGGAATGCATTATATTCCTTCAGCATAAAAAAATTCTTTTACCACCACGCACCCTTGATGCGGTGGTCACTCCACAAGTATAAATGTTTGTGAGGTGTGGGTGGCAAAGGCTGGGGTTCAAGTCTTTAAGAGGGAGCTTTACACACATATACACTTAGATTAGGCTAGAGTAGAAATTTTATCTTGTATTAAAAAAAAAAAAAAATCTTTTTGCTATTCTACTTTTTGAAATTTTTTTTTATGATCCGTAACTTGCCATTGTCACTGACCGTTACATTAAGTTGAGCTAATACATTCATTTACCCAGAAAGCCAGACTTGTCTTTACTGACCAAGCCACCATACAAAAGAAAGAAAGAAAAAGGAGCACAACAAAGCAAGTAAAGAAGATAAAGCAAATTGAGTTGGTATTTGTTACAGATCATTACCCCATCTTTGAACAGTTCCCTGCTCCGTGGAAACTAGCATCATTGATCATGTGCACGATCTATTTATAAATGGTAAACAATGATCTTGATTTGCAGCAATCATGCATATTGTAATATTTTGAATTATGTGAATTGAATTAGCAGCAATCATGCATATGTGCATTGTGTATTTGTGTATTACTAATATATATTTGCGTATTTTTTATGGCAAGGATTAGTAGAGACCTTTAAGGATTTGATGCCTAATGCAAAGCACAAATTTTGTGTTAGGCATTTACATTCAAATTTTAAGAAAGATTTTCCTGGGAAGGTACTCAAAGATGCAATGTGGAGTGCTGCTAGGGCAGCAACAAAGAATTCATTTGACTTTCACATGGATGAGTTGAAGAAGCTAGATGTGAAGGCATATGAGTGGCTTGTGAAGTTAGATGTGAGAACATGAAGCAGAGATGCTTTCAATCCAATAAGCAAGAGTGACACTCTAGTAAACAATATAGCACGGTCTTTCAATGCTTGGATTTTGGAGGCTAGGGATAAACCAATGTTGACAATGATGGAGCTCATAAGAGTGATGCTGATGCAAAGGTTGCAAACCAAAAGAGATCATATGAGAAGGTATGAAGGGAGGTTTTGTCCAAGAATTCATAAGAAGCTTGAGAGGATAAAAAGCGAGGTTGGATGTTGCATTTCTCATTGGAATGGAGCGTCCAAATATGAGGTGGAGTATATTTATGGTGGAAGATATGTGGTGGACTTGAATGAGAGGACTTGTGGTTGTGGCAAATGGGGATTGAGTAGAATCTCATGTTTTCATGCTGCTGCTGTAATAATTGAGCATGGAGAGCAACTTAAGACTTATGTAGACATTGCTTACAGTTAGGAGACATTCCTAAGTTGTTACCAATGGATGGTAAGCCCACTACCAAGCCATGAACAGTGGCCAAGAACACCCTATGACCCAATCAAGCCCCCAAAATTTGCAAAGAAAGTAGGCAAGCGTAAAAAAGAAAGAAGGAAGTAGGAGAACCTATTAATGCATTTAGGGTGAGCAAGAAAGGAACAACCATGAAATGTGGGAATTGTTTCCAATGGGGCCATAATCGAAGAACCTGTAAAGATCCTGATAACCCCAACAAAAAGGCTTATAAAAAGAAAAAGAAAGGGCAATTAGGATTTAAGACAATCATCTACGTCTAGAGCTAAAGGGAGTAAAAAAAATTACCAGTAAATTTCAAGTACTACTTCTTTGAACTTTTCATCCAAATGGTTTCTTTGATTGGATTTTTAATGTATGGTTGTATATTATATAAGGTACTCAGCAATCAAATATGGGTACTCAACAATCTAGTCAAAGTTGTACAAAGAGGGACAACACTAATGGAAGCAAGGATAAGAGAAAGGCTAAGGTCTAGTGGTAGCAAGAAGAAAGCTAATTTTTTTAGTTCGATATTTTGTTTAGTGATACACATCCTTTTAAAAATACTGATGGGGCTAGTATACTTTTGCTTTACAATTTTGCTGGAAAAGTGTAATTATTGATTCATTGGGTGTTAACTTTTTGGCAAACAACATACTATTTGTAAACACTCATTTGATATTTCAATTCATGGCAGATTGAGATCCATTTAAGAATACTGATGAAGCCATTATACTTTTGTTTTACAATTTTGCTGAAAAGAGTAATTATTGATTCATTGGGTGTCATTTTTTGGTAAATGATATACTATTTTTAAACCTTAGAATAATCCAATTTGTGGCAAAAATTAAGCCAAATTGAGGACTTGCTCATCCCTTTATTCCAATGCAAAAACAAAAAGTGCACCTTAATAATCCCATTTATGGAAAAATTAAGCCAAATTGAGAACTACACGAATCTTACCCTTTGTCATAGTTACAACAATATGTTGTTAATCACTAAACACAAAAAAAAAAAAAAAAAAAAAAAAAAAAGTCAAATTTGGTTCAAAGGTGTTGAAGAAGAATACTAGTTCCGTTCTTATTATGTCACAAACAATTTTTTCAGTACTAGTACATAAATAGTCATTTCAAGTGACTTCCAAAATTAACAATCAAACCTAAACAAAATCCTCTTATGATTTGCAACTTTGCTCTTCAGCCTTTGGCTGGTGTCTAATAGTCCACTAATAAAACTTCAACTCCTTGCTGTGAATTCAATATCATGTCACCCAAGGTAAATACATGGGTTACGATCCTACACAACCAAAATAATAAATAAATAAATGGATGTTATTCATCAAAATAAATAAATAATAAACAAATTTATTAGACTATGCTGCACAATTACAAATAAATGTTATAGAGAAAAAAAAGATACAATTGAATTAATGAAAAGAAGCTTTTGAATGAAGTTGTGGTATGCCTTAATGTTAAAACCCCTTTCCCTCTCCTCTGTGTGTGTTTGGTTCTCAAAAAAAAGAAAGAAGTAAGGATATAAAAGTTTTAATGCCCAGTTTAAGTGAAATTTTAACATACAAAATCCTGTGAAAGCATAATGAAATAGATATAAGAGAACGCATATAAAATCCAAATTTTCTTTTTCTTTGCAGTATACTGAAAGTAAGATCTCACCAAGCAAACAGCACAAGTCAGATCAAATTCTAGCTTTATCAGATGTGGAAGCATCAATGTCATTACAGGTGGGTTCGCACTGAAATCACAAGAGAAGTTACTAGAAACCTCCTTAAAGCCTCCTTCATCTGATCCATTAGAATTCAAATAAAAGGCACCCAATTCTATAAGCCAAGGCGATTGCAAAAGTTCAACATGTTCAGCCCGCAACTTGGATTCGAAATTCCTCCCCTTTACAGAGCCATGAATCTAAAAAGGAACATTAAAATCACCGAAATCATTGTTTGATACAGAAGAATATCAACAAAATCAGTAAGTCTAATTAGTAGATATAGACGAATTGGGGGCATACTTTGTCATACTTCTTAAGAATTTTTCTGATTGCAAATTGCATTCATGAGAGCATATTCAATCAGCATCCATCCTCGTAGTACCATGGCTTTCTGATCATCCTTGAAACAATGACACAAGCTCAATACATATCTTTGCATTCCAGTAGCAACATGAAGATGAAGGAGATGCCTGACTCTCGACCTAAAGCATCCAGCTATTTGTGAAGCTTCCTTCATCAACTCAGAAAAGAACTTCTGATCACACACTACAAATTCCCCAAAGCATAATAAGAGGAACTGCAAACGACCCACATATAAATATACACACACAAACACATAAAGAATGTATAGTATGGCAAAGAAGCAAAATCAATCATGGCACAAACCAAAATGATTGTGTTTGACAATTGACAGACATCAAGCTTTAAATTTTTTTTGCCTAACCATAGAAAGCCTTATGCTGAATTCTCACATAAATGTGAATGTAATAATGATCCTACAAACATTCCTCTTCCTTCATCCTTCAGATACTCTTATATAGAAATTTAACATTCACATTTAGTACAATTTAAAATAAATTAATTAAAAATATAGTCAACAGGAAAAAAAAAAAAAAAAAAAACAGATATCTCTGTTTTCTTATATTTTTTAGATATCTCTCAGAGGTGTTTAATCAAACAGTTGTAGGTAGCATACTCAAAATTAATAATGCAATACACATTCACCAGAGCTCACAGAAACCCAACTCTTAAAAATTCAACCAAACCAAGAAATTCCTATAGAAATTCACTCAAGGAAATTATTAAAAAAAAAAAACAGATGGTTCTTTGTAGATCTAAATTCCAATACCAGCAAAAGAAAAGAAAAAAAAATGTACCAGGTGTGGCTGTCGAACCGCGGTGGAAGCACAAGCTGCCGTCGAGACACTGGCAGTGATACAACGGAGCTACCCGTCACGGTGGCTCTGGTTCTACGTCTCTCTCCTCTCTCCGGTGCACAGACGTAGCTCTCACTTTTTTCCATCGGTTTCACGTTAATAACATTGAGTTTGCTTAGTTTTAAATCTCACGTGTATCTCACCTAATTTTATTCTGTTAGTTTTTTAACATTAAACTAACATAAGTATTGATTTGACATATATATATATATATATATATAGTTTAGGAAGTAAATTGGCTAATAAAAATGTTCAGATGATGTTTTGATTAGCTATTGAAAGTTTAAAGGGTGTATGAGCATTTTTTTCCTTAAAAATATAATATATCTTTTGGGTTTTGAGTTGAGTTTTCCAAAAACTAATGGCCATTTAATATATGTGTTAAAACACATGTTTTCAGTTTTTAAATAATATTACATGTATTTTTATATACTTTTTTACTTACACGTATTTTCAAAAAATACAAACAACGTTACTAGAACAACATTATCTAACTGCCTTAAATTTGGACAAAAATGCTATCCTATAGATTTAGTTGACGTGGCCCAAGCATGTCTTGGGTCTGGAATTAGTTGGTTGTGATTGAATATTAGCCGAACTTTGGGCCTAATGTTGAGAAGGGCTGGATTTTAATATCTTCACTAGCCTATAAAATGTCATTTGGAGTTGTATGAGAGCAGAGTTGGAATTCGGCCCACATGGATGAGACTGAGAGAGAAGAAGGCTATCCCATTATATGGTCCGGTCGTTGGAAATAAAATGAAAATAAAAAAATATGATAATAATAATAACGAAAAGATTTGGTATGCATGTCTTAAAAAAAAAACAATAAATCTAAGATCACAACATATATATATATATATATATGAAATTAAAACAAAGAGGTCTAATAAGAGATTCTCAACCAAAAAAGAAAAAAAAAATCTAATAAAAGAAAGCATTAAGGATTTCCTAGTAGAAACTATTTAAAAAATAAATGATAAATGATCATTTTGCTCCCTACTATTTTAGTATTATATCAAAATAGTCTCTAATAGTCTTTTTAAAAAAGAAAAAATAAATAAAGTCTCTAATAGAAATTGGTGGATAGAAAATACTAATATGGCTAACGCCTAAAGGTTAAAATAAAATATCATTTTTATGCCATGTGCTAGCACGTTGAATAATTTTTTTTTTTTTTTAAAAGATTCCTATGTTTACCTATTGCAAGCATGTGAGGCAAAATTAGAGATCTCAAAATCCCATAAACTATTGATCATATTTGGTCGAAAAATGCTAATAACAGCATGTTACTTAAGATTTGTTGTGAAAATATTGTGCACCTATCATTTATCATTTCTTGAACTTGCCTCATACACCATTTCTAAAAGCACCCAAAAAAAAAAAAAAAAAAAAAAAAGTCCCCTAAAATGATCTGGTCAAGTAGTGTCCGACTTTGCCTCTGAAATTAGTTTCCTCGTCCCCTAATGCTCACTTACAATTGCCCTTCTTTTCTGTTTTGTTGGGCCTTTGCAGTCCCAAATTTTTTCTATATCTGAGATCTTATTAGGCCTCAAATACTATTCCACTTTTTGTAAAATTTTGGTATCGTGGCAAGCCCATTGGGTCATACATTCTTAATGTGAGAGTAGCTGGTTTTTTGTATGATAAGGAGGTTTTGAAGCAAATGAAAGCTTTAGGAGGTGTCACAAGGAAGGCTGGGCAGCAATTAACATGCTCAGGCTTAGGTTCGTCTTTAGTTTTTTTTTTTTTTTTTTTTTTTCCGTTTTTAAATATTTCTCGCAAACCAAACAGAGGGGATTGCTTAAAAATTAAAGAATCTTTAATTTGTTTAGAGGCTTATATTGAAACTTTCTTTTCCTCTTATTATTGATTTCTTTGTGTGTTTCTATGTTGTAACCTTTGCCCGATGGTTCTTCTTGTTCTAAATATTAGTTCCTTTGCATACTTTGGAAAATCAAACAATAGCCCATAATTGGTTTCTGTTTAATTCACCTAAAACTACACCTACACCTACAAAACAATTAGCTTTTGGATCTTCCTCCAAAAACTAGCAGAGTTTGTGCCTCGTATTGTTCCAAATGAAGTAACAAAGTTAGTAAAATTCCCCAAAAATCCATTACTAATGTAAAATAAATGAAATATAGAAGCAAGAAAAGGAAATTTGAAGATAATATTATATCTAAATTGCTTCTTGCACACACGTGTGTGTATATATATATATTTCTATTTCTATTTGCTCTCCGTCTTTCTCAAATATTTCTCAGTGTGCCTATAATGTAGAAGCTTGTATATACAGAAGAAAGAGGAGAGGCTGAAGCAGCTAAAAGGGGCAAGATCCCTTAAATTAGCTGCCTCTATTAGATGTGATGGATGCTCGTGAAAATAAATAGTACATAAGAATTACAGACTTTTTTTTTTGAGAATAATAAGAATTACAGACTTATGTTAAAACAGAAACGATACACCAATACTCAAGTTACTGCATAATTTAGAGCAAACTCGGGAATAATTTCAAACTCATGCTAAAGTAGAAAGTGGATTTTCATATTGTTTCTATATTAATTTGTGGGCATTAAAAAAATGTTTATATTATTATGTAGTTGCATTATGCTTAATGATAAAATAGCATTACTGGATTTGCCTTCGTGAAATTTGTACAAAACTTTGTAAGACTTTGTAATGCTGCAGCTTTGAGTGCTACTAGTTAGTTCGTTTATATATGATCCCTAATATCAAAAAAAATAAAAGCATGAACTATTATAGTGTTTTGTTTTCATGCTTGATAGTCCCATGAAAAGCTAGAAGTTTTCATTGGAAAGTGTTGGAAATAAAGGAGAGATAATACCTGAATTTTCCTTGGAAATTACACAATTTGATTTTACCAAAAGAGGTGGCAGAGATGAGACGTGGATCAAGTCACTGTCTTGAGACAAATCGTGCCGTCTACGGTATAACTGATGTAGTTAGACAAATAGTTTCTGCATGTTGTTCTCAGGATACAACAGCCCAGCCACCTTTGCTGATTATCCTTGTGAGCCTACACTGCTCGTAGGATATAAGCTCTCTATAGTACTTTCTTTTCCCAGAAAATTTTGTAAAAGATAGAATATTTTTGTGAGTAGTAAGAAGCAATAGATGGTAAGTGTTTAAGACAATAAAAAATTGTTTTTGAAAAGTCTGCAGCTTTCTAATTCAAAAATAAAAATGTGTGTATTTAAAACTTTTATTTCTTTCTATATATATAGGACCAGACATGTTGCTTGTCCTTAGCCAAAAAATAAAACGTTTGCTATCTTTAAAACTTTAAATGATCATAAAATTATTGAAATCAATGTGTGATTAATAGCTTTCTTTATATATATATATATATATTATAAACCAGTCAAAACTTTTTGTACGTTGAGAACAAAAAAAGAAAGGATCATAATGCCAAGCATTTAATGGCCCATTATTACAACACCTTTTCAAAAGTTTTCTTTCTGAATATATGTTACAAAATATTGCTAACTGTTTGACCACTGACCATTAAACCAAATAGTAAACATTTGTGTATATATGGTAACATAAAATAATTCAATAATAGCTATACATTTAAGTGCTGAAATTCTTCCATATATGACTTTATTATTTCATATTCAAATAAGAACGTTTGAATACAAAACGTTTAGAATAGAAAGTATATATTTGTAATAAAACCAAATATGCTGGCAATTATGGTATTAATATCACTTTAATGTTCATAAGTTTCCTAATTAAAACCATTGACAAAAGCTATTCAAATTTTGAATTATATTTGAATTTCAAAATTTAGTAATCAACGTATCTGACATTAAGAGATAATTGATACACATCAATGAGTATTAAAATAAATATAATATTTTTTATAAAAATATCCAACAGAAAGTAATTGCAAATTGGGATGATCTAGTAGATTTGTGCGGTAAAGACAGGGCAACTTGTCTGTGAGGGTGTTGAAACAGGTGTAAAAGTTGTTGATTTGGATAGTGGAACTCAGATCCAAAAGAATTGTACGCTGATGATGATAATTTTTCGACAAACTCGGTTAATATTCAAAAGAAAAGAGCTCAAGTACCAATTGTTCCTTTTATTGTTATGAAAAGAAAAGAATGGCACTAAGTGCATTGGGCATCAGGTGTGCCAAATGCCAATTTTTTGGCATTTGGCACACCAAACACCAAAATCATTGCTCCATGAGGTGTTTCAAATCTCAAATTTTTTTTCCAACATGCTACAGTGTGGTTTCTATTAATAGAAACCGCACTGTAGCATGTTAGAAAACTTTTTATTACTGTATTTTTTTTATTCACCTCAGTGGGCCCTCTATTTTTTTATTGATTTATATTTCCTCACACTCTCTCTCTTCCCTCTGCTTCATGTCTCTACTCTCTCTTCCCTCTTCAATCTCCTCTCTTTGATCGCCTCTCTCTACCTCCCACTCTGACCAAACCTAGATTGGAGAAAATATTTTCGTCTGAAGTTGCGTCAGCCATGGATCTCGCTACGTCGTTCTCCACAGCTTGTCCTTCATGCCATGCATCATCTGAACCTCGTAAGCGTCGTCCTCCATGAAGGTGTGAGATTTGGGATGGGTTTTGAGATTTGGAAATGTAGTGGGTTGTGGGGTAGTGTGTGAATTGGTGGTTCTGATGTGCTGTGGTTGTGGGCGGTGGTGCTATGGTTGTCGCGGCGGTTCTTGGTTGTGATAGTGATTATTTGATGGTTGTGGTGGTGTGATTTTTTTTTTTTTTGTTGTTGTGGGTTTTTGTTGTGACTATGGGTTTTTTTTGGTTGGTGGTGGGTTTGCAGTTGTGGTGGTGGTGGGGCTTTCGATCTAGTGTTGGTGGGCTGTGGGTAGTGGTGCTGTGGTGAATGAGTTTTGGATAAGAGGGAAGAGAGAGAGAGAGAGAGAGAGAGAGAGAGAGAGAGAGAGAGAGAGGGATTTTGGGTTTTGAGAAATTGAATGATTTTTTAATTGTTGTGATAAACATTGAATATATAATATATTATTACTAGTTTTAGTAATTTGTGCTTTATGCACATAGTATCAGGACATAATTAAAAAAAAAAATTAGCAAATTTTTTTAACGGGTCGGGTCACGAGTTATTCGGGTCGGGTCGGGTTGATTCGCAAAAAAATCGAGTCGGGTCACGGGTCAACCCGTTTTTGTTTCGGGTCAAAAAAATCGAGTTTGGGTCAGGTATTTTTCGGGTCAGGTCAGAAAATTCTGACCCGTATTGCCATGTCTAGTCTCTACTCTCTCTTCCCTCTCCAGTCCCCTCTCTTTGATCGCCTCTTTTTGCCTCCCACTCTGACCAAACCCAGACTAGAGCAAATATCTTCTTCTGAAGCCGTGTCAGCCATGGATCTCACGGCATCGTTCTCCATAGCTCGTCGCCGATCTTGCCGTGTCGTCATCCACAGCTCGCCGCCAACTCGAAGCGACGTCCTCCATGCCACGCATCATCCAAACCTCCTAAGCGTTGTCCTCCATGAAGGTGTGAGATTTGGGATGGGTTTTGAGATTTGGATATGTGGTGGGTTGTGGGGTAATGTGTGAATTGGTGGTTCTGATGTGCTGTGGTTGTGGTTGTGGTTGTGGTTGTGGTTGTGGCAGTGGTTCCTGGTTGTGATGGTGATTATTTGATGGTTGTGGTGGTGTCATTTTTTTTTTTTTTTTTTTTTTTGGGTGGGTTTTTGTTGTGACTGGGTTTTTTTGGTTGGCGGTGGATTTTTGTTGGGGTGGTGGTGGGGCTTTCGATCTAGTGTTGGTGGGGTGTGGATAGTGGTGCTGTGGTGAATGAGTTTTGGATCAGAGGTGAAGAGAGAGAGAGAGAGAGAGGGATTTTGAGTTTTGAGAAATTCAATGATTTTTTATTGAATTTTTATACTCCTTCTGTCCAAAATTGTTTAGCCTGTATTCCATTTTAAAATGTTCCAAAATTATGTCCTGTTTGAAAAGTCAAACACTATTAATTTACTAACACCTCCTTTATGCCCTTAATTTATTTGTGGGAGCATTTTTTTAAATTAAAATAAATTAAAAACCTAAATTTTGAAATTCACTATACATGCCATCTTTATTCAAAAAAAAAAAAAAAAAAAAAAAAAAACTTCAACAAAGAAAAACAAATTTGTTTAAGGGAAATTTAGGAAATTTTTAACTTTTTTCAAAGAGATAAGGTAGTTAATGATGTTTTTTTAAATAATTAGGTTTTTCTAACTAGGCCAAACAATTTGGAACAGAAAGAGTATTATTTTAATGGATTGAAATGTTAAAATAAAACATGTGATGTAGGATGTATTGTAAAATAAATAAAGTAAGTTTTTGTATGTTAAAATGACATTTAGGGTGACACGCTAGTGCTCTAATGTCTTGGACCTTATGAGTAGGATTAAGCGAAAGACAAATTAGAAACAATTGAGTTTCAACATTACATGTCTGTTTGCCTCCAACTTTTTAAACAATCTTTTAGTTTTTATGTACAACTTTTTAAGTTTTTTAAACAATCTTTTAGTTTTTTTGTACAATTTTTTAAAACCTTACTTTTTTAAAGTATAAGCTAAAGGACAATGTTAAAGTAACAAATTATTTTACGAACTTTTTTACAAACAGCTAATGTAGGGAGTGGTTATTTGTAAGTAAAAAAATGATATTAGTGATAAGTTTAGATAAGAACCAGTAATAATTTGTCACATCAATAATTTGTAAAAATATTATAAAATATTACTCATTTACTCTAAGCTAAATAAGTTGATACCAAACACAAGAATGCGAAATAAGTTCTCCCAACTTCAAGATGACTGACACAAACTATTATAACGGGTGATGTATTTAACTATTTATGCTTTCAATGGATGATTTCACTTTAACTTCACTATTAACCATAAGGTCAAAGTTCTAGTTAATGAACATGCCCAACAATTTATGAAACCCATCTCATGCTCAAGTAAAGGAACAAGGAAATAATTATAGATAACGGGTAGAGCATTAGAAATTTTGGAAAAAAAATATTAAGGAGCAAATGCTCAACCTCAATCCTAAAGTTTGGAAAAGACTCAAAAGAGTAAAACAAAGGAACCACAAGATGTTTAACTTTGTAACATGGCTACATTGACACTGGTTAAATAAAGCTCATGGTCGTATAACCGTTTGTCTAAATAATGTCCATTGTGTAAAAAAAAAAAAAGCATCAATTCATGGACATTGCCGATGTTATATCAATGTTTGAGACTTCCAAGGAAATTATTCATTACTCTAAATAATTTCACACCCACAGTTTATTTATTAAAAGTTTATAAAAGTGTGCATAGACTAGGCAAATCAACTGAATTCCATACTTTGTAACCCTCGGCCCTCTCATCCATGTTGTGGATCAAATTCCATCTCTCCGCTCATACAATCCCAAAAGACACTTTGGGCCACATCAACTAAATTTTTATAGGCTAGTCAAGGTACTAAAATCCAGCCCATCTAAATATTAGTCCCAAGGTTCGGCCAACATTCAATATTTTGGGCCACATCAACTAAATTTATTGAATTTTTTTTTTTTTTTTTTTTTTTTGAGGAAACCATCAATGAACTTATATTTAAAGAGCTGGTGAATCAACTAATAAAGCGTTAAAAATATCTGAAGGAGCACACTCCATCCAAACAAAAAGCAGAAAATAATATGATCTCATCTACATAATAAATACATGATTGGTTTAAATTTTTTAATAAATCTTGTAATTTATAATATATCTAAATGGTCTTATCAGTTATGAATCACATGATTATTAAGTAAATCGTTTAATAAATCTTGCATGGGAGAGCTAGGCAACAATACAATTGAATTACAAGGTTTTTAACATATTGTCTCCTATTTTGTTTAATTATGAAGTGTCAATTTTTATGTTACTATAGTTATACGCTCATACCTTTTCTTAAACAGAGCACATTAACCTGATGTAAATTTATTTTGCTAAGCAATAAAGTAATGTCAGTTGATTAATCAAATGAAGAGACTAAAAATGCTCAGCAAAACAAAATGAGTTCTATAACTTCGATCACTTTTCACCGGGCCCAGGTACAAATTTGGGCTAAATATGGTCTGTCTGTAATGGGCCTAATGTCTGAAACTCATTTCCGTCAAGGAAGGCCCATATCAAAGTTTACAAATACTTTGACCAGGACAAAAATTTGAGGGAACCAATATTTTATTTTAAATTCTTTTTAAAAAGCATGGAATTCCGAAGATTTCCCTAGTTTATGCATAGTTTTATAAATTTTTAAGGGAAAAGTTAACGGATGTTCTAATGGTATTTGTTTAGAAAATGATAAAGTTCAGTTATAAAATTGATTATAATATGAGATTACAACCTTACTCAATAAAATAAACATCATTACTACATATTTTGAAAATCTAATCGTTGAATTGTATGTTCTTTGCGCTCTTAATACACATATCAAATTTTGTGTTAATTGGATATTTTTTACTATATGATCTATAAGTCTATATTTTACGCATAATTTTAAACTATACAAATTTGCAATTTAAACAATTTATTGATGATACTGCTATTGATCTTTAATTTTTTATAAATTTTATAAGCACGGAAGATTTAAGAAGAATATGTAATCTAATGATGGATTTGTTAAAATTCACCTCCAATAAAAATATATTGAGTAAGTTTGTAGCCTTAGACTACAACTAATTTTGTAGCTAAACTTTGTCCTTTAGAAAATGACAAAATTTAGTTACAAAATTAGTTGTAACCTAAGGCTACAATCTTACTCAGTAAAATAAATATTACTACATATTTTGAAAATTTAATTGTTGAATTACATGTATTTTACGCTCTTAATATACATGTCAAATTTTATGTCAATCGAATATTTTTTACTATATAATCTACAAGTTAATATTTTATATATAATTGTAAACTACAAAAACTTGCAATTTAAACAATTTATTGATGACATAACTATTAATCTTTAATTTTTTATAAATTTTGAAAGTTTGGAGGATATAAGAAGAAGATATAATCCAATGATAGATTTGTTAAAATTCACCTCTAATAAAAATATACTGAGTAAGGTTGATTTTGTAGCTAAATTTTATTCTTTAAAAAATATTATTAGCAACTTTTTATGGAAAAAGAAAAAATAATTAATTATTTTCATGGTTTTTTTTTATTATTTTTAATGAAAATTGTATCAAACCTTTCCTAAAATGGTTTATTAACAATTGTCCTAAAGGTATTCGAAAACGTAAAAACCAACTTTTAATTACTAAATTGTGAGTGTGAAAGATTCAACCTAATCAACATCACTATAAGCTTCTCTAGGACTCAAACATGTGTAATTATTTAGAGAATTGAATAACTTATGGACTGAGAAGGTGCATGGCCATGGCCAATAAGATAGATAGATTTTTTTTTTTTTTTTTTTTTTTTTTAGAAGACGATAGATAGAATTAAGATGCAAAAGGTTTTAGATTAAAAAAAGAAACCCACCTTTCTTTCTCATTGGTTTCGCTTTTCTTTCAAAGCTGAATCTTGACATCACATTCGAAGGTTGTTTAAGACAGCTTTATTTTTTACTAGTTAACTTATTTTTGCTACTATTCATAAGTCTCATTATATTTTTTGATACTATTCATGGATCCCACTGTACTATTTCAGCTAACTTTTAGCTTTATCTACATAATTCCCTCTCTTATAACTTTTGACCTGATTCCTTCTCTTTCTTGGTAACCAACCATGCTTGTTGTTTACTTGCCAAAAAAGTGAAAGAAAATAAATAAAGTGACGTTAAGTATTATTTTATTTTATTTTAGTAATGTAATTGGGGAAATGAAGATTTTTTTCCCCTTAATGTGTATTTTTTTATTCATTAATTTGCAAATGTAGGTTTTATATTACAATTTTATATTATTATTATATTAGCCATGTCATCTTTAAATGGGCTATGTTAGCCTTCCATTATTCACATCATAAAATTTAGTAAAGATCGGAATGAAACACTCTGAAAAACTCAACATCTTTTTTTTTTTAACCAAGACACTAATCAGTTTTGGTGTAGGCGGAGATTGAACCCCAAATCTCTTATACGACCATCAAAGACTTTACCAGTTAAACTAACTGAAACCCACACCTAAATCTAAAGACCAAAAATATATTTTAATTTGCCTTTATTATACAGTATGTGTTGTAGGTTTTACTGCTGTAGTCCACCATTTATTGGGAGTCTTGACTAATGAATGATTCCAGCTTGATTGTTCAAAATGTTAGTGGATTATTTCCTAACCTTTCTGTTCCTCTCGGTTCCTGATCGACTAGTTGAGTCTTAGAAAAGTGCATAATACACATTTTGAACGAAGACAAAAGTACATAATATTTTTAGCTTTACATTATTGTTTTTTGTGATATTAAATGAATAAAATGAGAAATAAGTTGAAATTATGTGAATTTAATTACTCACATTTTTTCTTATTTATAAAATGGATGAATAAATAAAAATAAAAGAAAATAATAAATGTGATTCGTTCACGGTTATAAGATGTAATCATTTTCAATTTAATTGATTTTTTTTTTATATAACAATGGAAGATTTTACTTCTTGATTCTTATATATTACTAAAAAAATGAGTTATTATCTAATAAAGACATAAAAGTAAATTTAGATTACATTTTATATCATCCTATTATTCGTCTCAACCAACCAAAAGAAATTTTATATATTTTTCATTCTTTCACTTGTTCATCATCTGTAGTAAACAAACATGGTTTAAAACTAAAAACTTTCCCCTCCTTTCATGTTTCTATCCCTCAATTATTTCCATTATCACTATGTTTAAAAGATAAATGAAAAGGGTTATATTTATATATATATATATATATATATATATATATATATAGACACACACGCAGTAATAAATTGTAAAATGATTCTTAACAGAGATGCCAAATATTGATTATGACTGAAGGGGAGTTTGAGATGAACTATTCTATTTCAAAGTACACTTATAATGTTACCTTTAAAAATAAAATTTAATTAAATCTTATTTTTCAGTTAATGTATGACTTTAGAACATACATTAATTATCCATTTAAATTTTTTTTATGAGAAATTGAAAAAGTTCTTAAAAAATTTAATCACTTTTTTTTATATAAAAAAATTCTTAAAAGGTTTACTAATATATGCCCTCAGTAAAACCCATGAAAAATTTCAAACCTTTATGTTGCATTTTTTTTTTACATAATCAGACAGCAATTAATTAAGAGCCGATCGAGTAGGTATTGATAAAGTGAAATTTGATGAGAAATGAAAGGTGAAATTAGTGGTGTATGTTAGCCCATATGGGTAACACTTGGTCCATGATAGGTATTGTTTGTTTGTTTTGTTTTTTTTGTTTTTTTTGTTTTTTTTGTTTTTTCACAAACACACACCTCATCCTAATCCTAGAATCACAAGTACACAAAGAGTCACATCACCAAGTAACTAATGTGCAATAAACCAAAAGAAATAGGAGAAAAGCCCTAAACTAGCTTTTTTTTGTTTTTTCTTTTTTGGGGTGACCATAGATGCGTACGCATACTCAAGTATGTGCATGCATATTTTCGAACATGCATATGCATGGTTAAATATGCGTATGCATCCCAAACTCAGATTTGGACAGATTTTTTTTTTATTAATTAATTTTTTTACATGTTTTTTTGATCTATTTGACTCTGTTTAGTTTAATTATTTGTGTTTATTTATTTTCCATGTTTAATATAATTTGTTTGATATGTTTAATTTGTTTCCTTATGAGTTGTGATGTGATCTTTAACACATTGTGTGTCTTTTTTATTTAAGTGCATGATGTATATTTAGGTTAGGGATTAGAGCTCTCTTAATTAACTTTTTAATTAAATATGGCCTAACAACACATAATAGAAGTCGGCCCACAAACCGGGTGGTCTTGGGTTCCTAACACATTTCTAAGCTATATCCAAACTCTAGACCCATAATTTGGTATGTAGACCTATGCATGTAAGTAAGTGACCCAAAAGGCCCAATTTGGTTTTTGGATCTAAACTAGGTGACAAGTCCATTTTCACCCTCCACCCGGTTCATTCCTAGCCGAGGCGTACTTTCCATGAGGAAACTACTCGTTGCAGGTGCTTGCACCTACAATCCCGAAAGGCCCAATTTGGTTTTTGGATCTAAACTAGGTGACAACTCCATTTTCACCCTCCACCCAGTCCATTCCTAGCCAAGGCGTACTTTCCACGAGGAAACTACTCGTTGCGGGCGCTTGCACCTACAATGGGAAAAAAAGAAATTTCAATAGTGGGTAGCTAAAGCCAATAATAATAATTTAAAAATAAATAAATAAAAAAGCGGCCTTCTTGATAAAAATAAAGATAATTTTTTTTTTAAAAGTCACTCCCACTAAAGAAATTAATGAGACTACATATTTGAAAAATCTAATCATTGAATTACATATTTTTTATATTCTTAATACACATCAATTTTCATGTTATTTACTATACGATTCATAAACTTATTTTTTATGCATAATTTTATATTACAAAAAATAGAAATTTAAATATTTGATTGATGACATAACTATTGATTTTTTAATTTCTGAAAATTCGCAAGGATGGAGAATATAAGAAAAAAATATAATCTAATAGTAGATTTATTAAAATTAACTTCCAGTAATAGAAACTAAGTAGAGATGTAGACTTGTAGATCAAATTCAAATATGTTAGGCTTCCACAACTCTCATGTGGGTAACTTTTTTTTCTTTGATTTTACCAGCAATATTTGTGGGGTACTGAATTTTCTTTTCCATTTCCTGGTGATGGTTTGTTTCCTTAAGTTCCAGAAGTAGAAAAAAAAATTTCTGAAAGATTTAGATAAGACTTTCTTTCTTACTTCTCTGCTATACTAAAATTATTCTTTGACTTAGAGAGGTTGACACTGCTAAGTGCAAGCACTACATTTTAACTAAAATTCCACTCATACCCTTTCTTTACACGATTCCTCTTGCATTATCAGAAAAGAACACTTGAGAGACATTATTCCGTCTCCATATTAATTTTCTTGCTAGCTAGGTGTTATGAGGGGGAGGCGGACCTGTTTTTTGAAAGCTAGGTGGCTATAGAGAATTTCATTCACACCCATATATATAGCTCTCATTCACAAGGCTGGTTTGCACGTGCTAAAGCCAACGTGGATGTATACCTATGTGCACACGTCACATGGGACTCGTTGAGCTTACTATAAATATACTTGGCTTTGCGTACTTCATGATGATAGTGATTATTTGATGGTTGTGGTGGTGTGATTTTTTTTTTTTTTTTTTTTTTTTTGTGGGTTTTTGTTGTGACTATGGGTTTTTTTTTGTTTGGGGGTGGGTTTGCAGTTGTGGTGGTGGTGGGGCTTTCGATTTAGTGTTGGTGGGCTGTGGGTAGTGGTGCTATGGTGAATGAGTTTTGGATCAAAGGGAAGAGAGAGAGAGGGATTTTGGGTTTTGAGAAATTAAATGATTTTTTATTGGATGTTTATATTATTTTAATGTATTGAAATGTTAAAATAAAACACATAATGTAGGGTGTATTGTAAAATGATGTAATAAAATAAATAAAGTAAGTTTTTGTATGTTAAAATGACATTTAGGATGACACAGCTGATGCTAATGCTCTAATGTCTTGGACCTTATGAGTTGGATTGAGCTATAGAAACGATTGAGTTTCAGCATTACATGTTTGTTTGCCTCTGCTTATTAAATAATCTTTTAACTTTTATGTACAACTTTTTAAAACCTCACTTTTTTTAAAGTATATAAGCTAAAGGACAATACTAAAGCTACATATTATTTTACGAACTTTTTTATGAACGGCTGATGTAGCGAATGGTTATCAGTAAGTAAAAAAGTGATATTAGTGATGGATTTAGATGAGAACCAATAAAAATTTGCCACATCAATAATTTGTAAATATTACTCATTTACACTAACTTATATAAGCCTGTACCAAACACATACCAAATTCTCCCAACTTCAAGACAACTGACACAAACTATTATAATGGGTGATGTATTTAACTATTTATGCTTTCAATGGATGATTTCACTTTAACTTCACCATTAACCATAAGGTCAAAGTTCTAGTTAGGGTATCTTTAGATACCGCTTATTACTAAAAATTAAAAATTAAAAATTAAAAATACTGTAGCAAAATAATTTTTAAATGTGTGAATAGTGCCGTAAAACTCAGTTTTAACTTAATTTTTGTGTTTTTCCGTACTTGCGGGTCCTGTAAACAGTGCACAAAACTCACAGAAAAAACGCCAGACGCAAATTTTTTTCCTTTTCAGTGCAATCCAAACGGTCACTTAATGAACAAGCCCACCAATTTATGAAACCCATCTCAAGCTCAAGTAAAGGAACAAGGAAATAAACAAAGATAACGGGTAGAGCGTTAAAAATTTTGGAAAAAAAAAATATTAAGGAGCAAATGCTCAACCTCAATCCAAATAGATGGACAACATTTTTTACAATACCTTCAGGCCTAAAGTTTGGAAAAGACTCAAAAGAGTAAAATAAAGGAACCACAAGATGTTTAACTTTGTAACATGGCTACATTGACACTGGTTAAATAAAGCTCATGGTTGTATAACCGTTTGTCTAAATAATGTCCATTGTGTAAAAAAAAAGTATCAATTCATTGACATTGCCAATGTTATATCAATGTTTGAGACTTCCAAAGAAAATTATTCATTACTCTAAATAATTTCACACCCACAGTTTATTTATAAAAAATGCTAAAGGATGCCCTTAAACTTTTATTAAAAGTTTATAAGAGTGTGTATAGACTAGGTAAGTCTTCTGAATTTCATACTTAGTAAACTTTTAATAGAATTTAAACAAAATATTGGGTTCCGCAAAATTTTTTTTCCTGGTCAAAGAATTTGCAAACTTTTATATGGGCCTTCCTTGACATAAATGAGTTTCAGACATTAGGCCCATTACGAGCAGACCATTTTTATCCCAAACTTGTACTTCTACCAGTGAAATCTGATAGAGCTCATTTTGTTTTGCTGATTATTTTTAGTCTCTTCATTTGGTTAATCAACTGACATTACTTTATTGCTAAGCTAAATAACTATATAACTATATAACATAAAATTGACATTTCATAATTAAACAAAATAGGTGACAAGATACTAAGAGCCTTGTAATTCAATTATATTGTCATCTTGTCTAGCTCTCCCATGCAGAACTTGGATTGGAATTTCCCTCCCCCACTTATGTAAGGGGAAAAATAAATAAGACTCAAAATAACAGGTCATATATTATCAAAAAAGAAAAAAAACAAAGATAACAGGTCAATGTTTGAGTGTCCTTAAATTGAACAACATTTTTCTTAAAAACTTCATTGGACGTATTACATGACGATTTAAGTATATTATAAACTAGTCGCTAACCCGTGTTATGCACGGGAACCTACCTATTTGTGAAGTAGACTAAAATAATTTTATAAAATCTTAAATTGATTAAGATACTTCACCAATGCATGATTTGTGTTATAATTTGGTGAAGAAGTCATTGCTTGAACGTGCAATGGCTTACAAAAAATTTGCCAGACAGTTTCAGATACTGCAACAAAATAACTCAAAAATTAAGATATTAAAACTTCTGAAAAACCAAAAAATATTAAAGAATCAAATGATTCACTACTTAGAAATTATTGAACAAAACAAAATATAAATTACTAAACAATAGAGAAATATAAGAGAAAAATGGGTTACATTCAAAAGAATAATCTATGGCTATAACTATTGAAATAAATCGAAAGATTCAGAGCATACAAATTATATATATATATATATATATATATGTGTGTGTGTGTGTGTGTGTGACTACACAAATTTAGATGTTAAAACTTCCAAAATGCCAAAAAAGATATATAATTAAAGAATAAGTTAATAAAACAATTCAAAAAATATATGACTATTCAAAAAAGAAATATAAGAAAAAGAAAAAAGTACACGAACCCATAAAGCAATAAGTTTCAAATTTTAATGGGTTTAAACTTTAGATGAACCTTATCAGCATGTGGCCCATGCTAAAAAATGATGAGCAAAGACATATGCAATAGCAACCTTAAATTTCAATTATTGCAAGCTTTTTTATCTTGTAAAAAACGGATAAAGAGAATTTGGTGGTTTATGCATGAAAATTACTTTTTAAAAAATACATGAAAAACCATAAAATAAATTTTTTTTTTTTTTTTTAACAAAGTAGAGGAGAAAAAAATTAAAATTTTTTTTTAACAAAGTAGAGGAGAAAAAAATAACAAAAGAAGAGTTCATACCTCTACTCGACTTTAAAAAAAAAATATTGGGGTTTGCACTGCTTTTATAGTGTTCATGATTAACCTCACAAATTTGGAGATAAATTATCAATGTTTGAGTTTGAATTTAAGTTTAAGTTTGACTTGTTAGAGAGATAGGGTTTCATTCCTTGTTAAGTTTGGACTAAACAAAAATAATTTTGTTTTAAAATAATGATAATTATGAGTTTGAGTTTAAGTTGGACTTGTTAGAGAGATAGAGTTTTACTCCTTGTTAAGTTTAAACAAAACAAAAAAAATTTTATTTAAAAAAAATGATAATGATGTGGCAAGTTCTGGAAAGGTCAATAAAAAGTTAAAGGTTTCGGTTTTATATATGTATAAGTTTCATCTCAACCTTCCTCCCTGAAAATCCTTCAAAATAACAGGTTGTAAGCTGTGATGATAGACATTTAGGAACACCTCGTGGCTTCTTCAAGCAACCAACAAGTGAAAAAAAAAAAAAAAAAAAAAAAAAGATAAAGATAAATCACTCCACGGTCCACACTCCAAATACTAATTACTATCTTAAATATTTATAATCCACTTAATAATATAAAATTTACAAAAGAAAAAAAAAAGTGAAAAAAAATTTAGCCAGTACTTGATTTCTTGAAAGTAAAGTACCATACAAAAAGAAAAAGAAAAAATATATATAAATCGCTCCACAGTCCACAGTCTAAAAACTAATTACTATCTTAAATATTTATAATCCATTTAATAACATAAAATTTACAAAAGAAAAAAAAAGTTTAAAAAAAAAAAAATCTAATACTTGATTTCTTGAAAATAAAGTACCATACAAAAAGATAAAGAAAACAAAAAGATAAAGATAAATCACTCCACAGTCCACACTTTAAAAACTAATTACTATCTTAAATATTTATAGTTCACTTAATAATATAAAATTTACAAAAGAAAAAAAAAATGAAAAAAAAAATTTACTCAATACTTGATTTCTTGAAAGTAAAGTACCATACAAAAAGAAAATGAAAAAAAAAAAGACAAAAATAAATTATTCCACAGTCCACACTCTAAATACTAATTACTATCTTAAATATTTATAATACACTTAATAATATAAAATTTACAAAAATAAAAAGTGAAAAAAATAAATTTACTCAGTACTTGATTTCTTGAAAGTAAAGTATCATACAAAAAGAAAAAGACTAAAAAAAAAAGATAAAGATAAATCATTCCACAGTCCACACTCTAAATATTAATAACTATCTTAACCATGCAATGCACGGGAACTTACTTGTTTGTATGGTAAACTAAAATAATTTTATGAAATATTAAATTGATTATAAAACTATACCATTGCATAAATTGCTCCTATTTGGCTTGAATTTGTGTTACAATTTGATGAAGAAGTCAAAACTTAAATTATTAGCGAATCGGAAGATCCATTGCTTAGGTATTATTAAAACAAAACAAAATATATATGGCTACACAATAAAGCTGAAGCTGAGGCATTAATATGGACTATGTTTGACAAACGACATGCACTTAAAGTTAATGTTATTACCGTAGGTATGAGTATAATTATGTTCAAATTTGTAGCTAGGTGCAAATGTTGCATAACTAACATTTAGAAGGTCCATGATCATGAGGCTTGGGAACTCCGGGGCAACTCCAAAGGTTGATTAGGATGAGTATTTATGGAGAGATCAAACTCTTTCACACCATGCCGAAAGGTGGCATGGATCCATGTGTCAATATGGAGTGGAAGACAATTTTTGTGCCATCGGATGTAGACATGGCAAAATGGGTCAGAATTTTCTGACCCGACCCGACCCAACCCGACCCAAAAAATACCCAACCCGAACCCAATTTTTTTGACCTGAAGCAAAAACGGGTTGACCAATGACCCGACCCGTGTTTTTTGCGGGTCAACCCGACCCGACCCGAACCATTTTTTTTTAAAAAAATTTTGGTAAAAAAAAAATAGTAAAATTAAGACAATATTGGTTTAATTGTTTATTGTGAACTTTAAGGAAACAATTGATACATTTACATAACTGTATGCAAATTAATTGAAAGATAAATGCATGTGATTGAGCATTCTGTAATGAGTAAAGATTTTTAGATATCAAATAGCAAAGTACATGTCAAGATAATCTGTAGAGTTAAAAACATAGATTTAAAATTGTAGACATGTGTGAGAAACATTCACAAGTGTGAAAATAGTGAAGCCAAAGTATCAAATTAGCATAAATTATGAATACTTAGACCTATTTTTTAACAATTTATGTCCAAAATAAACGATTTTTCAAAATAAATTATGATATTTCCTAGAGTATGTGTTGCTTAACAATGATATGATATTCATAAAAAAGACCATGTGTAAATAAGTAAGCAATCAAACTTTAATGTATATCTCAAATTGAAATAGAGTGTCAACCACAATTGATAATAGATTATGAAATTAATTTTTAAGATTGCAAATTTCTTATATATTTTAATTCTTTATCAAATGAGTTATCCAATAAGTCATTTGTAATTTTGTTTTATGTTTTGGGGTGTTGATATTGTGTAGAAATAAAACTTGTGTATTTTTTTTACTTATCTTTGTGTTATTTTGTTTTAGATAGCAATGTTAGGATTTGTATAATTTTAAAATTATTGAATAAGTATTAATAAGTTTAACTGAGTTCATTCTTGATATAAGTGGTGAATTCAAAATAATGCATTTTACATTAAGTAATTTGTTGCATAACTTTCTAAATAGCAAATACATGTTGTTTTCTTAAAAAAAAAAAAAATTCATGTGAAAAATACGAGTCAACCCGACCCAACCCGACTCGAACCCGATTTTAACTCGCTTAAAATGACCCGTTTTTGACCCGTGACCCGTTTGACCCGCAACTCGATTGACCCGACCCGAACCCGATCCGACCCGCCCGTTTTGCCATGTCTAATCGGATGTGCAACTCTTGTATAGGCGTGGGATTAGGAACTGTATTGCGAAGAATAAAGATTCTCGACACAATTTCTGCGAAACTAAAAGTATGATCTGATGTTGTAGAAGTTTTATTCTGATGTCTTCTTCGTCTTTGTCAATCTCTTTCAATTCTCTGTTTTTTCTAAACCTTCATGCTTCCTACCATGGCTTTAATTTGCTATGTGTGTTTTTTTTGTGAAAATTTGAGTGAGCATGAAGGATTTCGAACTTGGCAGGAGTTTATATTTGTTGAAATTTTTGTTATAGAATTTTAGTTGAAGTCGAATTTTCAAGCTCTTGAAACATATATCTAATAGAGTTTCACTTGATCTAAACTATTGTAACATTTGATAAGATAATTACACGTTGAAGAGAAATAATAAATATATAAGATATAAAACCAAAAATAAAAAGAATCTAAAATAAAATAAAAAAGAAAATAGTAGTAATGTGGAAAATTGTAGAAGCTTCAGAAGTTTCGTGTATATATAAATATATATATATTAATGATTTATTAAAAATTTTAAACCAATCACATGATTATTAAGTAGATTGTATGAATAAAAGTACAAAAGTATATATGGAAAGTTTTTTGGGTTTTCATGTAGTAAATTGAAGGAATTTTCAAACAAACCGATTTGGAGAAAAATTCTATTATCTATAGATTTCAATAAATTTCGTTGATGTGGCCTAAATGTTGAATGTTGGCCGAACCTTGGGACTATTATTTAGATGGGCTGGATTTTAGTAGCCTGACTAGCCTATATAAATTTAGTTGATGCGGCCCAAAATGTCTTTTGGGGATTGTATGAGAGGAGAGATGGAATTTGATCCACAACATGGCTGAGGGCTATCCCATTGAATGGTCCAAAGAAAAATAACGAAAAGACTTGTTATGCATGCGGGAAGGCAGAAAAACAAATAAATAAATAAACATTTTCATTTATTTCAACAATTTCTTTCTCAATTATTGATATAATGTGCTGTGATTTTATGGTAAATTTGTAATTGATTAGGTTTAATATATTATTACTAAGTCTATCATAAAAGAAATATCTCAATAATGTTGCATTTATGTACCACATACAAATTTATGGAGTATGTTGTCTTCTCATATGAAGCCGAGGGATTAGGACAATGTATTATTATCTATAAAATTAGAAGAGAAAAGAAGAATCGAGAAGTTGTGAAACTAGTAGAGACTAAGACTAGAAAAACTCAGCAAATGAGAAATTTAATGAATGAAAAAGAACTAAAGAAGTATTGGGGAAAAATCATGCCAAGCTTCAAAAACAATGCAAAATCAACAAGTTATTGACTTTTTGAGAAATGTGTTTTTTTTTTTTTCATTATGTATGATGCAACCGTTCCAACTTCCGACCATTGTGCTATGGAAAGTGCGTGTGAAAGTAGTTATACTAGGAAAAAAATAATTGAATTCTAGATGTCTTTGTTGGAAATACCTTAAGTATTACCAGTTGAACTATATGACTCTTGACTATGCAATTGAAAATTGATTCTAACTAATGCAAATAGAGCATTTGGCAAATTCCTATCCCATGTAGTCAATAATGGCATCTATCTATAAGTGATAACTCTTCAAGGAAGGATGGTCTTTAATGTTCATTGGATGAATTAGGACCCATCAAAATTTCTTGAAAAGAAATATCACATTGAATAGGAAAAAAAAAAAAAAAATTGTGAAGCACGTGATGCACATGAAAAATACAAAAAGAGCTATGGTACAAGAACGCAAGTAGATGCATCTCGAACACATGTATTATGTGAAACAAGAACCTATGGAAGTTAGTAGTAGGTCAAGTCCATCTCTAGGATAAAACTAGCACGTGAAGGCTCTAAGTGTATGTGAAACACATAAAGGGTATCTTTAGAGTAGAAAGCAATGTATGCAGCCACAAGGAAGTGCTCGATCCATACTAAGATGGTGCATGAGGGTGTGTGCGATGCCAAAATGATGATTCTGAGAGGACCTGAATGCAAATCTAAGGAGTCTAAGTATAGATGGAATTCCCATGGATCTAGATCTTGGGTGTGGACTTTGATGTTGTAAAAGGAGGACTCAAAGTGTAACAATGGTTGCAAATTAAAGGCATTTGATTTTGATGTGCTACTTGAGCAGATCAAACACACACACACACACAAAAATGCTTGAATATAGAAATTCTACACAACGACAAAAGGAGGCTATATTATAGACCACATAATTGTGGCACTGATATCATATTATTATTTTTATTTTTATTTATTTTTAAATAGAGACTAGAAACAAGGATATATTTCGGTTCAAGTTGATGATCTATGCTCATAGCAAAAAGCACCAAACAACCATATCTTTACTATATTGAATTGAGTATTACAATGAGTCCAACAGATACATATAGATATATATGGTGTGCTTTTGGATGCAACTTTTTGCTAATTGCAGATTGATTATTGCTGAAAGTTAGTTAACATATAATTATTTCTTGAAAATTGAGGTTTTAAAAAAATGTATACAAGTAAATATGTTAAAAAGCTAAAAAACGTGATGATGGCAAACAAACTCTAAGAATAATAAACTCATAAATCTATGGGTTTCTAGAAAACTACTATCTATGTTATTTATAGTGGAAAACTTCACTAATCTGGTTTTTATTATTAAACTCACATTATTATATTCAACAAGTGAGTATGAGTTGAGTGATTTATGACTTTTCTCATATGTTCATTTGTTTGTTGTGGTTTTGTCACGGATTGCCAAAGGGGAAGATTGTTAGGACATATATGTGTTTCACTTGTTAAGAACATATATCATTCTTTTATGTAATTGGCTAATCCTTTGACAAAACGCACTTTACTTGTAATTGGGTAAATCTAGGATGTGTTTAATACTTCAAGAAACATGTTGTTCAAGTCTAGTATTAAAGCCATAAAGATTGGACCAAGAAACAAGTGAAGAAAATATGTCATTAAAGCTGGACAGATAGCTCGACACCTGCGGACAGATAGCTCGACAGCTGCTTGACACCTCTCGACAGCTAGGCTATCTATTAAGCTCTTTAGTTTATTGTTTTCGCAATCTTGACACCTCTCGATAGCTGGTGGATCGATCGAGAAAGCTCATGTCTTCTCGACAGCTCTTCGATAGCTTCTCGATAGCTATATATGTCGAAGTTTAAAGCTCGACACCTCCTGATCAATCGAGGTTACAGGAATTCAAATTTTCAAATTTGATTTTCGGCCCATGCTGACATGTATGTGTAAGGTTTCTTTTCTCACAACCCTAGACCTGTATAAGGCTTATTTTAGAGGCCATCACATAAGAGAATACAAGGAGAACATATGCAAAAGGTGACCGATGCCTTATTTTCTCTGAAAGAAGCTACTGCGTCTTTGCGCCTTAGGGTTTTGTAACCAAGTGCTTCTTGATCTTCATTGTTGATAAAGTGAAGAACTTTGCAGCCAACAATCTTCTTAGTTGGTGATTGAAGTCGCGTACTGGGATCCGCGCAATTGGTTAGTCACGTACTAGGATTCGTGCATCATCAAAGGGTGGCGTTCATATATTGAAGAGTTCAGAGGTTTTTAAGCGGTAAAAGGTTTCTGCTGTGAGTTCATCTACGGGAATTGTAGAGTCTAGGGACAAAGGTTTTGTATTAGATCTGAAACTTTTTTTCATTATAGTGGATTGTTTTCGGGAAGGTTTTCCCTCAGGTTTTTTATTGTGAAACTAGTTTGTTTCATTGGTTTTCCTGGGTTATCATATCTAGTCTTATTTACTTTTCCGCTGCATGATTTTGACTTGATATTGATGTTTGTTTGTTTTAACAAGTTTTATTCATAATTAATCTAATTAACAAACTTGGATTTAAAACTTGTTAATTCTATCAACCGGTGTCTAAATTTCCCAACAAAATATTTAGGATTTAAGAGAGCATCTGGTTAAGTTTTAATATATAATAAGATTTAAATGTGTTAAAGAACCAATTACAATAAGATGGTAGAATAATGCTAGAGATATAAACTATTTTACAAAAAAATTTACAAATTACTGATATGATAAGTGGTTATTAGTAAATGAAAAAGTAATGTTAGTGGTAGGCCTAAATGAAAAACCAGTAAAAAGTTGGCCACATCAATTTTTTGTAAAAATATTGTAAAATAGTTTTTGTTTGTAGCATTACTCTAAAATGATGGGATGTTCTAATGCTGAGCACGCGTCCCTATTAAGTATTTGTGTGGACCAGATTTGAGTCCTTAGCCCAAAAAGTAGATGGAACTAGGCCCAAAAAGGCCAAAACAATGAATTTGTAGAGAGTGGGTTGGAAAACTGGGTTAAAATGGGTTGGACAACAAATATAGTGGGCTCAAAAGATAAGAACAAGAAGATAGATTGATTTCAACTAAAGAGAACCGTCCTCGACACGGTCCGAGGAGATCAGTTCTTGTATCTATACTACTATTTAAGAGGCTGCCCCTGTTTGAACCGGATTTTTTTTGTTCCAAAATACCCCTACAACTTATCTTTAAGTAGGGGCAAAACTTGGTAAAAATGCTTCTTTAACTTCCACATAAAACACTATCTACAAAATAGGACCACACTCACGTTGGTTTTCAAATTATTTATCTTTTTTTTTATTTGGTCAATTTGATGGGTGTTTAAGTATTTTCTCTAATTAATGACTATTTTTTAAAGAATAGAAATGATATATATTGATTTGTCTTTTTTTTTTTTTTTTTGTGTGATTATCGAGTTTGACTCATTATTTTAGTGTATGTGTTCTAAGTGGTGCCTTCTCTTCCTCTTATTATTTTTGTTTGTTGTTTTTCTTACATTTAAGCCTTACTCTCTATTTTTTTTGTATTTTTTTTAGGGTGACATATTAGCAGTTTGGTTAGAATGCATAGCAGACATATTGAATGAATTCGGGTGAGCGAAGTGGTAGTCAATCTATCAAGTAGTTGTTAAAAAACATTTTTTGTAATATGAATATCCTACCTTATGAAATTTAATATTGTCCTTTTTTGTGCCTTTCATTGCACATTTGATGACTTTGTAAGCAATTGTCATATACGCAAATTTGCTAAAGCAAGAATGAAACTGGAGAACTTATCTTTAAAGATAGATTTTTAAAATTGTGGTGAAAATTGCTTCTAAATAATAGACTAACAGTTAGGGGTAAAAACCTACACCCTTAAATATATCTTATATTTGATAGTTTAAAATGTTACTTCATTTTACAATTCTTAAAATTTTAAAAATTGGTAAAATTTAATCTGATCCAAAATAACTTACCAAAAGACAAAAAGACTCCAAACAAACCATGTCTTTTAAATTTGCATCAAGTGTTACGTGTACTCAATTAAGAAATTTGCATCAACGTTTTTGTTTTTGTTTTTTGAGGGTGGTGAGTCCTTTAACGTTGGTTTCCTATTTTTTTTGAAACTTCAAGCAAAAAAAAGTCCATCAACGTTGGTTTCCTATTTTTTTGCAACTTCAAGCAAAAAAAAAAATCCCAATGTTTTAGGTATTTTAATAATATTCCAGCACTGTTTTACATTTAATTTTTTTTTTTTTTTATGTTTTAAGTATTTTTATTCCTAAAATTTTGCCTATTATTTAGATACCAAAGCAAGAATGATACTGGAGAACTTATCTTTAAAGATAAAATTTTAAAATTGTGGTGAAAATTGCTTCTAAATAATAGACTAACTTTTAGGGGTAAAAACCTACACCCTTAAATATATCTTATATTTGATAGTTTAAAATGTTACTTCATTTAAAATTTAAAAATTTTTAAAATTGGTAAAATTTAATCTGTTCCAAAATAACTTACCAAAAGACAAAAAAGACTCCAAACAAACCATGCCTTTTGAATTTGCATCAAGTGTTACGTGTCCTCAGTTAATATATTTGCATCAACATTTTTTTTTTTTTTTTTGAGGGTGGTGAGTCCTTCAAGGTTGGTTTCCTATTTTTTTACAACTTCAAGCAAAAAAAAAAAAAGAGGTGCTACATCCACAATATTTTTGCAACATTGTCACAACAAATCATAGGTAGTTAGTTGTTATTGGTTCAAATTTGAAACTAACACTAAGATTACTTTTTTGACTCAACAATAATAACCAGTAACAACTTGCCACTTAGAATTTGTTGTAAAAATGTTGTGGACATATCATTTCTCAAAAAAAAAATCCCAATGTTTTAGGTATTTTAATAATATGCCAGCACTGTTTTACATTTAAATTTTTTTAATAAAATGTTTTAAGTATTTTTATTCCTAAAATTTTGATATTATTTAGAAGTAATTTTTTCCATATTTTTTACTTTTATATTTAAAGAAAAGAGGAAAAAATAAAAACCCACGTTTTATAGATTTTCAACCAATTAATAACATGAAGCCTTTTCTATACAAAAAAAAAAAAAAAAATCCTTCAATAGTTGGGGGAGGGAAATTTCAATCAATTGAGCTATTATTTTTTAAAAAAAACATTATATTATGGCTAAAATATTGTGTTTACATATTTTAGTGTCAGACCATTGCAACTCAAAAATAAGGGTGCAATGTTATTTTGCAAAACTTTTATATAAGACTAGCCTCTGAGCACGCGCTCACACGCGTGCTCAGAGGCTCTTCTATTTTTTGGGTAAGGGTTAATTTAGAGCATTTATTATACTTTGGGATTATTACATTTTCCAATAACAAAAAAAACCTAGGGGTGTGATGAAAAAATATTTCACCACACATAATACTCATCACACACCTAGGTTTTTTTTGTGATTGGAAAATGTAGTAATCCCAAAGTATAATAAATGCTCTAAATTAAATCTTACCCAAAAAATAGAAGAGCCTCTAAGCATGCGCATGCTCAGAGGCTAGTATTCCTTATAAGTTTGATTACAAGTCTATTTTCTGATTGCTACAGTCTTTTTTTTTCCCCCTTTTTTCCTCTGGGGTCTCTCCCATTATATATCTCCCTTTCAATGATCTTGGTCCTCCAGTTGTTGATCATGTAGGGCACTACTTGAGTGCTTGTCCCATCGGTCACCTTCTCTGGCCCTCTGTGAGTTGGGGTAGCCAAGACAACACTGTTCAGGAGTCTTCTCCACATAAATGCGGTCAGAAAGTTAGCTGTAGAGCATTCAATACGGTGACAATAGCTTTTCCTTATATATTTTCTAGCTCTCATCCCTCTAGTACGTTCATAATGCGTGTCTTTATCAATAGAGCCTCTTGGGTCGTCATCATGGATGACAGGAGGTACATCTTGATGTTCGTTGCGCTTAGCCGAGGGGACATTCCTCCTCGGATAACCTCTCCCAGCCATTACGATCATAGTCTGCCCATGAAGTTCGAGGTATTTCGTCTTTCTGGCTACTGGCCTGTTCTCTAACCATTGTGCCTCCTCAAACAAGGCCCAAGGCCCAATACACATTTGAGCCTGCATCCCCACAGTATTAATTTCTAAGTATTAAATTCTTTTAGTAACTAGTTATCAACCCGTGCTTTGGTTTTTTAATTATAATTTGTAAATATTATAAGTAAAAATGTTTTTAAAAAGTCATACTATTACATGGAAAAGTTGTTTTTCCCATTAGTATTTTGTGTAGGACTCTTTTATTTTATTTTATTTTAATTTTTATTTTGATAGGAAGGCCTCTTTTATTTTGGGGTTGAATTTGATTATATTTTGTTAATATATATAAAAGTTCTAAATATCAAAATGTATCTTGCATCATGCATGAAATTATTTTAGTGCATTTGAGGACCATGTCATTAATGTGTGGTGATTCTTCCACTGAATAGTATAATGTCATGTGTGCAATTAATTGAGTTAGATTTCAGTCACAATCTAGATTCATCGTCATCCCAATCAAATTAGGTACCATTTTCATCAATTTTGGCACTTTTCTTGCTATATTGGGTAGCGTCTTTATTAGTCCTTCTTATTCTCTTTCTAATTTTTAATTTCCATGATTTCAAGCCATTAGGATCTATCTATCGTGCCCATCATGCATGTAGGTAAGGTTTAAACCCTAAATCTTTTATTCGAAGATAAAAGACTTTATCAATTGAGTTAAATTATAACACAAAATGTCTCTAACTTTGAAGTATGAGGAAATTGCTACGAAATTCAATGCAAAATCAATCATCGATTATTTTTTAGGATTTAAGAGAGCATCAAGTTATGTTTTCATATATAATAAGGTTTAAATGTGTTAAAGAACCCATTACACTGTCTTTTCTATTTATGTTTGTTGTTAAATTTAAAAAACGAGTTTTACTTTTCATGAGGGTAGGGGGCACCTAAATGTCAATGTTTGTCAGTCGGGCTCTAATTGGATGCTTTGTGGAGTCTTGCCTCATGCTGTATTCATGGACTTCAATTTATGTTTAGAGGCAAGGTATCGTGATCTGATGATAGAACTTTCTTTTGATTTGAAATAGAAATTCTATTTTTACTTAATTTAAGTATATATATATATATATGTAAAACTTACTTTTGAAGACTTGAATATCTACCCTTACCTCTCATCTAACAAAAACTTATACTTGTAAAATGACTATCATGCCAATAATACATAATGGTGACGGTAGAACATTCTAATGTCAAGCTTTGTGTCCCTATTAAGTTCTTCTAGTAATTGTCTATTTGAAATCTATATCTCTACTACACGTATATGTATATAAATCCATTCACACGCATGAGAAGGAAAAACAAAACAAACTTTCAAAATTCAAAATCACTACCAAGAAAATTTACAACATTTCGAGTAAAATAGTACTAAAACTCACCTCATTGATTATTCAAAACCAAAAGTCCAGAACCTTTGTCGTAATATACATAGAAAAATAAAATAGAATAGAATAGCAAAAGAGAACGAAAAGAGGCTATCAATTCCATGTCCTCTAGCGAGTATTTAGGTTGAATGGCGAAATTGAAGAAGAGAAGGAAGTTAGCAAATCGGATACGTATCAGCTACCTTAACTTCCCTACAGACAGGACTGAACGAAAGGATCTCCTTGGCCTCGGATTGTAAATGCCATTTCTCTCAAATCTAAAGAACACTGAAAAACACTTGGCCAAGGCAGTTGAGCTTTGAGTATAGATAATGTTCTTTGCAATATGCAATATACGGATACTTGGTAATTTTATTTGAAAATAATTTGTATTTATTTAAGACTCATATATAATACCCATTTTGCTTGGTAATTTCATTTAAAAATAATTTATACTCATATATAATATCCATTTTGTTAGATAGCATTTATGATGTTTCCCCACAATATTGTTGAATGCTTTGAAGCTTAATCTTCTTAATTAATTCATATTTTATCATTTTTCTTTATTCTAAAAGTAGTTTCTGACTATTAGTGGGTTTCCTTTCTTTTCTTTTCTTTTTTTTTTTTTTTTTTTGAGAGTGATTAGTGGGTTTCCTTTATTAATATATATATATATATATATATGAGATTGGAACTGTATAGTTATTAGACGTTATCTTTCATTAATTAGTCCATATCTTTGATGTGGCATTTGAGTAAAGAATTTATATGATAACTTGTCAACGAATGGAAGAGCTTACCAGTAAGTGTGATAACTTGTCTCTTTCAGCGTGGGAAGGCACGAAGGTTGTGCTGTCAAAGAAAAACCAGGCTACAGAATGTGTGCTAGTAGCGAAATTTTTTACTAAGAGGGCGTTGAACATTGAAGCAGTGGCACGAACATTCCGTCCTCTTTGGCGTACAAAGGCAAGCTTCCATATTACTAATGTGGGAGATAACGTCCTTTTGTTTACTTATGATCGACACTTAGTAGTGATACAAAGATTTGAAGGTAAGAAACCTATTAAGGAAATTGAGTTTAACAGAGCAAAATTTTGGATTCAATTACATGACCTCCCATACAAGTTTATGAACACGGAGACTGCTATTGAGATCGGAGAAACTATTGGTGAAGTTATTATGCCACAGGATGTTTCGGAGATGTGTGGAGGTACTTTTATGAGAGTAAGGGTCTTGGTTGATATAACTAGGCCCCTATGTTGAGGAAGAAAGGTCAATTTTGAGGAAAATTTGGAGGGGTGGGTATCGTTTCAATATGAACGATTACCGAATATCTGTTTCTGGTGTGGGATGCTATCGCATGCGATAAGGAGTGTGAGATTTGGTTGAAAAGCAATGGTAAACTGTCTACGGAGCAGCAACAATATAGGCATTGGATTAAAGCTTCAATTTTCAGCCCGGCCAAGAGGCAGGTTCTTGAGGTAAAGGGATATGAGTCTGTAGCAAGCAGTGTCTCTGCTGAGCAGTCTACTCGGGGCGGTAGGCAACGCCCCTTAATGCAGCTGATTCAGGGAGCAGAGAGGAGTAGTTTAGGTCCGGGGAAGTTCACAACGGCGGCGGAGAAGCTTGGGGGTGGCGTTGGATTGGGTAAGCAGATTAGTGAGCCGTCCGAGATATCTAGCACTTCCAGTAATCACGAAAAACAGGCAGATTTTGAAGTGATAATTGAGGAAATTGATAAGGAATTGGTTGATAATACTCAAACTTCAAATACTCTGGTTGCTGAAGTTATCCGTGAAATTAAAGAAAGGGAGGCAGAGAAGTTAATGCCGGTTTTGGTGCATGATACAGAGGAAAGGGTAGGGGAGTTGGAGGCAGGTAGGTCCGATCTGGTCTCTCCTAGCATGCAAGCCGAGTTGGGCAATGTGGGTTTTTCAGTGGGCTGGACTGAGGTGACGGAGAAGAAGAAATCTATGAAAACTGGACAGAATAAAAAGACATCCAAGGGGTCTAATGATGCTGGCAGAACTGATGGAATTGACCCCATAAATGAACACAAAAAGGGTACGTGGACTAGACTTCCTGGTAGGCCCAACAATGAGCAGATGGTGATGGACAATATAGAGGACTTAGAGTACGTTTGGGTCTAGCTGATGCGTTTGCGTTTGCGTTTTCAAATTTTTTTTTTTTTTTTGGCACGCGTTTCAGGCCAATATTTTTACTCTAGACTTGAACTCTTGTTCCTTGAAGTATTAAATACATCCTAGATCTACCCAATTACAAGTAAAGTGCGTTTTGTCAATGGATTAGCCAATTACATAAAATAGTGACATATGTTCCTAACAAGTGAACCGCATATGTCCTAACACAACCCAAGAAGACAATTGAAACTGGCTTTGGTTGTCAAGGCTGGCTTTCCATTCCAAAAGAGCCTCTGCTTCTCGTACCATCATTGTTACTATATTGGAAGGTGAAGTTGTAGAGGAAGAAGAAGCCAAGGCAAGAATGATAATGAAAGTTGCGGTGAATAAGCAATGGGAAATCGGCCTCTCTATATTTTAAGGACATCATGACTTTTATAAGTTGCATGCGAGCAAGGACGGAGCTAGGGGTGGTTGAGGGGGAGCATTAGCCCCCTTTGGCCCGCCCAAAAAATACCCTTAGTTATTATTAAATACCCCTGCCAACTTTTTGTTTTTGGGTTTATTAAATGTCACTACGTTTCTTTGGTTTTGAAACAGAGCACAACTTCTAAATGAACCATTGAGGAACCTAAAGCCCTCCACTAGCATGCTTGGCACTTATTTTTTAGTTTGTCCCGACCATATTATAATTTGAACCTTTTATGGGTTCATATTAACCAAAATAATAGAAATTCACATATTTATCTAACTAATATTAGTTTCATTCATAACTAGAGTTTTGGCTCTAAAAAAAAAATTAAAAAATATATCACTCATGAATAAGCTTTTTTGTAGGATTTTTTTTTTTTTTTTGGTATAATTACATTAAATATCACTTTCTATTTAAATGAATAGGTTTTAATTTTTCAAATTGGTCTCAAATATTATATATTCGCATAATGTATGTAAGTGAATGTATCATATATAAATTTTGCCCCGACTCAACTCAAATCCTAGCTCCGCCACTGCATGCGAGGATATAGGTTGTTGGTAGATGGCAGAAAGGAATTGGGTGATCAGAGAACAAATGGCTTTTATGGTTATGTAGGTCAGTAGGTGCGTGAAGTAGTATATATAGACATTCTCCACATTAATTAGGAGAATCCTCTGAGGGCTTTAACGTAATTTTATTTGTTTTTGTCAGGTGTAATATAATCACTGTATGTTGTCTGAATGATTTAAAAAAAAAAAAAAAACTTTAATTATTTTATTAAAAAAATAGAAAAATGAATATGCAACAATGTATAAATAGTGTTGTATAAAGTTTTTTTTTTTTTTTTAGAAATAATTATAGTATGTTGTTAATCTACAGTTCAAACATTTTTCCTGTTGTTAATCTACCCAATTACAAGTAAAATGCGTTTTGTCAAAGGATTTGCCAGTTACATAAAATAGTGACATATGTTCCTAACAAGTTAACCACATATGTCCTAACACAACCCAAGAAGACAACCGAAACAGGCTTTGGTTGTCAAGGCTGGCTTTCCATTCCAGAAGAGCCTCTGCTTCTCGTCCCATCATTGTTATTATATTGGAAGGTGAAGTTGCAAAGGAAGAAGAAGCCAAGGCAAGAATGATAATGAAAGCCGCGGTGAAAAAGCAATGGGAAATTGGTCTCTCTATTTCTACCACCTATTTCGCCTAATTTTTGTAGCATATAAGCATATTTCTTAGTGATGGCTTGTGATAACTATTATTTTAAATCAAATTATTTTTTTGTACTAGTTTGCTTAGTGGCTTGTGATAGTTTACATTCATTAGATTAAATAATAAGTTGCACCCAAGGGTGGAACCACTTGTAGATCGGGGGTCATGGCCCTAACTTTTTTGAAAATCTGTTTGAGAAAACTTATGTGAATGCTCTTATTATATTCATGACTTTTAGGAAAATTAATGCTTTCCCCTTCACAAATACTTTTAAATTATTATTTTTTTTGGTAAATTACTTCTAAATTCTAATTGTACCTTAGGTACCGTAAAGAGACATATAAGAAAAAAGAATCTTCAAACAATTAAGTCATGGCTAAAATGTATGCCTAGTGAGTGTTTGTTTGGCATGATTAATTTTGCCAATTTATTTTACTATTCAGCTTATTTTTTCTATTATTCATGGGTCTCACTACACTTTCTGGTACTATTCATAAGTCTATTGTAATTTCAAATAACTTTTACCTTTATTTACAACACTTTCAACGAAAAGTTTTCAGTTTCAACAAAATAAGCAGATCCCAAATGAATTTCAAAATGTAGGGACCAAATTTATTGTGACCCCAAAATGTAGAGTTGAAAATGGTGTTTTCTTTTTCATTTTTACTATGCTTCTATTGAGTCACATCAGCAGTTATATCATCCGCCTATTTTCAACTCTCTCTTTTATTTTTTAACTCCTTTTCTTTTTATTATTATTAATTCTCAAATTATATGATTTTAAAGTTTCTCTGACCTAGAGTCCTGGCGGCGCCAGACTCTCAGTCAGTGGAATCCTGTTCCTCTAAGTAGGCCGTAGTCCCCTTACGTAACAACGTTACGTTGAGGGCTTGTAGTTTTGTGGGGTCAGGGAAACAGTGAAAGCCATGGATTCATTAACCAAAGATTGGAGCTGTTTGTCTCTTTCAGAACAAGAAGTGGACACCTTTGACTTTGAGAACCAGAACCTTAAGCCAGGTTGCATGTTAGCAGCAAAATTTTTTACGAAGCGAGCACTTAGCATAGAAGCCGTGGCTCGCACTCTCCGATCATTGTGGAGGACGAAAAAGCTATTCCATATCAAAGAACTCGGAAACCACCGTATGCTCTTTACTTTTGAGGACGAGTTGGATGCGGAACGAGTACTTCTGGGTGCGCCGTGGAGTTTCGATAAATACCTGATTGCACTTTGTCGATATGAAACTGATCAGTCCATCAAAGAAATTCAGTTTAATACGGCAGTATTTTGGGTCCAAGTTCACGACCTGCCGGCGCGACGAATGACGGTAGAAGCAGCGGAAGGAATATGTCAATCTCTTGGGCGAGTCATTCACTGTAGTGATGAAGACGAAGCTGACGGCGGGGAGTTTATGAGGGTGAGAGTCGAGATAGACATCACTAAACCATTAAGCCGAGGGAGAAGGGTGCGGTTTGGCCCTACTAATGAAGGCTGGGTTTCATTTCGTTACGAACGCCTCCCAGTGTTCTGCTACTGGTGTGGGAGGCTAACGCACGACGCTAAAGATTGCGAAGTCTGGATTCGCAGCAAGGGCACACTCAACATCCAAAACCAACCTTTTGGGGAGTGGATGAGGGCTTCCCATCTTAACACGTCAAGGAGGAAGGTGATATCGGTGGCTGGACAGGAAACACAACGAGGAGGTGATTCTCGAAACAACGGCAAACCGGCCAGCCCACCCACTACCCAGCGGACGGCGGACGTTACGCCACCTACGGAGCCTCGAGATGAGTGCATCACGAGAATGGAAAGTGCGGATTTTCAGGAATCTTCTAAAACTGAAAATCCGACAAGATTGGCAGAGATTCTCTCGGACAATGATAAATTCCAGGCGCATATCAAGGAGATTGATATTGCCATCAATAATAACTCTGATTCTACTCCGTTGACTAATAATCTTGATGATGATATTGATTGCAGGAACGGTGAAGGTGCTGACAAGGAATTGGCTGACAGTAAGAGTGGTGGGCCTATTTGGGTAGAGATGCTGGATCAAGGCCCAAGTACGAAGGCCATTGCATGTAGTGGGCCTCTGACCAATAGCCCGATTATAAGAACTTGGAAAAGAATTAATATGGGGCCGAAAATTGCAACCCCAGTTACTGAGAAGACCCATGCTGGGAGTAAAAGAGGAGCCCAAGACCATGAACAGAATGAGTTAGAGAATACTCTAAAAAAGAAGAAAACGGACACAGAGGTGGCGGAAATAAGCAGGTTGATGGCTATGGAATTCATTGAAACGGCGGTGGCTGCTTGGCAGCACCACCGAGAACAATGAGTGCGTTAAGCTGGAACTGTCGGGGGCTTGGGAACCTCCGAACAGTTCAAGCACTCCAGGAGGTGATAGCCTCTGAAGATCCCAGCCTAGTTTTCCTTATGGAAACTAAGTTGTCCAAAGAAGATATGACACGTAAAAAGTACACGCTTGGATTCACGGAAGGATTAGTAGTGGGCAGCATTGGAAGTAAGGGAGGTTTGGCCTTACTGTGGAAGAAGGATGTCATGGTAGACGTTCAAACGTTTGGCCCATGGCACATAGATGCTGAAGTAGGAGGAAATGACGGTTCAGGGAGATGGAGGTTTACGGGGTTTTATGGGCAACCGGAGACACGTAGAAGGGAGGAGACATGGCAGATTCTTGAGAGGTTAGGAACTTCAAATTCACTACCTTGGCTGTGTATAGGGGACTATAATGAAATACTGAGTGATGCTGAGAAAATGGGTGGCAATCCGAGAGCACCGAAACAAATGGAGAGGTTCAGAGAAGCAATGAATAGATGCCGTTTCAGAGACTTGGGCTATGTGGGACCACGGTTTACTTGGAACAAGATTTTTGCAAATGGAGATAGTTGGTGGGTAAGGCTTGATCGTGCCCTGGCCACTCCGGAATGGTACTCCCGATTCGCAAACGCGAAGTTGCACCATCTGTCCACCACGGCTTCAGACCATTGCATGCTCGCTCTAAGGTGGGGTCAGAATGGGAGACGGAGGAGAGTTGGTGCAAAACTTTTCAGGTTCGAAGCCATGTGGCTCCGTGACCCTTGGTGCGAGGAAGTAGTACGTGATGCATGGGAGCATGGTTTATGTACTTCCACGGGCCATCCACTGAAAAACTGCATTTCCTCGTGTCATGCTCAACTCACTCAGTGGAATAATCGAGAGTTTGGTCATGTTGGCCGCCAGATTAAGTTGCTGAAGAATAAACTTCAGGTGCTTGAAGCTTTCCCAGAGAACAACATGGACAATATTCGACAGGTCAGACTAGCCCTTAATTCTTGGCTAGACACGGAAGAGGTAATGTGGAAGCAAAGGTCTCAAAACAGATATCTGAAGGAGGGAGATAGAAACACAAGCTTTTTCCATACAAAAGCTTCAAACAGAAAACAACGGAACTGGATTCAGGGATTGGAGGATGATAATGGCTTATGGCAGGAGGGGTTGGATGATATTGAGCATGTTGCTACGCAATATTTCTCTTCTTTGTTCACTTCTTCTCAGCCTTGTGAAATGACGGAGCTCCTTAATGCTGTTCTTCCTTCAGTCACAGATGCAATGAACCAACTCCTAGCAAGAGACTTCCAAGCTTCAAAGATAGCACAGGCAATAAAGCAAATGCACCCCCATACTGCGCCGGGACCTGATGGATTGCCCCCTCTATTTTACCAAAGATTTTGGTCCTTCACTAGCAACTGTGTTATTCAAGCTGCCCTTGGAAAATCACTGATTATAGACCCATTAGCTTATGTAATGTGGCTTACAAAATAGCCTCTAAAGCAGTAGCTAATAGATTGAAAAATGTATTATCTATTATTGTCAGTGAGAACCAAAGTGCTTTCACAAAGGGACGCTTTATAACTGATAATGTATTGGTGGCGTTTGAAACTATGCATCATATTAGCCAAAAAAAGATGGGAAAAGTGGGGGAGATGGCTCTAAAACTAGATATGAGTAAGGCGTACGATAGAGTAGAATGGAAATGCTTGGAGAATATTATGGGGAAGATGGGTGTTCACCATAAAATGATTGGGGTGATCATGAGGTGTATATCTACTGTCACATATTCTATCCGTATTAATGGGCAAACCCGAGGCAGAATTGTCCCCTCCAGGGGCCTTCGCCAAGGGGACCCATTATCACCTTATTTATTTCTCTTCTGTGCAGAAGGTCTGTCCGCTCTCATTCATCGTGCAGCAGAACGACAAGCCATCCATGGAATTGCAGTATGCCGAAGAGCCCCAAGAATCTCTCATCTCTTCTTTGCTGATGATAGTTTGGTGTTTTGCCGAGCAACTCTAGAAGAGTGCAATGAGCTCCAACGCATATTCACTTTATATGAGGCTGCCTCGGGTCAGCAACTTAATAAGTCCAAGACCGCTCTATTCTTTAGCAAGAATACCCCACATGCACTTCAGGAGGAGATCAAAAATAGATTTGGAGCCCAGGTCATCCGTCAACATGAAAAATATTTGGGTCTCCCGTCCTTGGTGGGTAGATCCAAAAAGAATACTTTCAATGACCTTAAGGATAAGCTTGGGAAGAAGCTTTCAGGATGGAAAGAAAAACTATTGTCGAATGCAGGAAAGGAGATTCTAATAAAATCAGTAGCCCAAGCTATACCCTCATATACCATGAGTTGCTTTAAGTTACCGAATTCACTATGCGATGAGCTAGCTGGGATGGTCCGAAAATTTTGGTGGGGGCAAAATAATGGTGTGGACAAGATGACTTGGCTTAGCTGGGAGAAGATGTGCACACCGAAGGAATGTGGTGGGATGGGCTTCAGGGACCTGAAAGCATTCAACTTGGCCATGCTAGCCAAGCAGGGGTGGCGGCTCCAAACTTGCACCAACTCTCTGTTCCACTGTGTTTTTCGAGCAAAATATTTTCCTCACGGAGACTTCCTTTCTGCATCTTTGGGAGCTAAGCCGTCTTATGCTTGGAGAAGTATATTCTCTGCACAGCAGATTGTCAAAAAAGGTAGCCGTTGGAGAATAGGAAATGGGGCAAAGGTGCGAGTCTGGGGTGACAAATGGCTTCCTATATCCTCTACCTACCAAGTAGTCACACCGTGTCCAGAAGTTGGCTCTAATGTGCTAGTGACCACCCTTATTGACCACCAGAAAGGAGAGTGGAATCTGGAGGCCCTTCAACGCACTCTCATGCCTTTGGATGTAGAGTCTATCCTATCCATTGCTCTGAGTCCAACTCTGCCTGAAGACCGTTTTATATGGGCTCTTACCTCTTCCGGAAAATTTTCGGTGAAGTCAGCCTATAAGGTTGCTTTGCAAGAAAGGAGTGAGCAATTATCTGAGGAAAGCTCTAATGCTACGTGTATGAAAGAATTCTGGAAATTCATTTGGCGCTTGCGGGTCCCAAACAAAATTCGGAATTTCACATGGCGGGCATGCAGAAATATCTTGCCCATGAAAGCTAACCTGTACCGTCGTCAAGTAACTCAGGACAGCAAATGCGAAGTGTGTGGAAATGCAAAGGAAACAACAGGACACTTACTCTGGCAATGTCATCGTGCTAAGGAGGTGTGGAATGAGGTGGGCCTTGCTAAAGATCACGTCATGGATAACTGCCCCGAATTCTTGGATCTGCTGTGGTATGGTCGAAACGTTAAAAAGTGGTCGGAGGAGGATATCGGGTTGATGGTCACAATGGCGTGGGGTATTTGGACAAGCCGGAATGAGGTCCGGCATGGAAGGAGTAGAAAGCCAGCCACTGTTCTTGCTCGGTGGACAAAAAATTATTTGGAGGAATATTTAACAGCCAACCATGAAGTTCGGCCTTACCGTGAATCTGTAGAAGCAGTGTGGAAACCCCCTAACCCACCCTGGTATAAGGCGAACATGGACGGTGCGACTTTTGAACAACAGAAGGAGGCCGGTATCGGAGTTGTTATCCGGGATCACTTTGGTGTAGTTGTGGCAGCGTTGAGTAAGAAGTTGACAGCTCCACTGGGTGCTCTCGAAACGGAAGCTAAGGCCATGGAAGAAGCAGTTGAGTTTGCTTGGAATATGGGAATCAGGGACTGTATGTTTGAGAGTGATGCGCAAATAGTAACGAATGCTATGCTTCGCCTCACTGAACCGCCTTCATCCATTGCCAATCTCATAGCTGGTGCCGTGTCCCATCTTCACAGGTTTCGGTCTGTCCAATTTTGTCATGTACCACGCACTGGAAACAAAGTAGCCCACATGTTGGCACAGTATGCCAGAGGGGTGTCGTCTTTCCATGCATGGGTAGAAGAAACACCAAGTTGTATTGAAAACCTGGTGACCCAAAATGTAACGTTTTTGTCATATTCTGAATAAAGTTGCCTTATTTCACATCAAAAAAAAAAAAAAATTCTCAAATTATTGTCACACCTTTTCGGTTTTTCCACATTTCCACTCAGTTATACATTTTCATCTCTCAATTATTATCTACGTTAATATAACTCATCCCTATGAATAAAGGGAAAAAGGGGAATTGTTTTGTCAATAAAGCCACAGTATTAAAGCTTGACATTATGTCAATAAAGCCTGAAATTGTGGAGAAATTAAATTAAAGCTTGACCTTAAGTAGCCATGACCATGACCTCTTTTTATCAATTATTGTCATAGGTCTTAACCAAATAAATAAATAAATAAATAAATAAAATAAAAATAAAAAATTATCGTGATAGGGGTCTTCAAAAAATATATTTTATGCTGCTAGTTGCTATTAATAACCATGAGCTCACTTAAGTCAACAAAGCCTGGGCCCTATAGTGGAGGAATTATTATTTATACCCGGAGTGACAATTTTGTTTGGCGCCCTGGACACGTCAAATAGGCTTCGGCTTAATTTTCCACCTAAAGACCCCAACATGGATAGCATGTTGTGATGGACCTTAACTTAACATGTAAGTTAACCATGTGATACACGAATAATTTTGTGATATTTTATGTAAGAAAATTTTGGAGAATTTTGTATATATATTATAATGAAAAAGTAAAGTAAATTAAAGTAAAAAAATATACATTTTGAGATAGTAAAAATTAGCCTTACTCTTATCGTAAATTTGCATAATATACATTTCTATTAGTTCATATATATATATATATATTTTGTGTAGAAAGTTATAAAGTACTATAAATTTTACTGTAAAAAACTTATAAACTGATGTGACATTTCAAGAAAAGAATAAATAAATATTAAATTACTTATTGTGATTAGACATATTAATTTATAAGACCTATGTAATAAAAAAAATGTACAAGTTACACACTTTTTTTTAATTAGAAGAAAAAAAAAATTTACTGGACCCATTTTAATTTGGGGCATTTCTACGGGGGCCTTGCCGACCCTGGTAGGCAAAAGCTAAAAGTAATTGTTCATTCTTCAAACAGTACAAAAATTTAGAAACACCGTTGGAGATATCACTGAGGAGTTGATAGTGCTTAAAATTTAAAAAGGGAAGAAGATTAACCGTTCTTTAAATTATACACTTATGTCAATAAAAATGAACGGTTCTACGACCATAAGCTATTTTCCAATTTTTTGCCATAATTTCAATGCAATGAATTATTAGTGTTTACCTATCATTTATATATATATCGACTTACCCTTTTTTTTTCTTTTTTCTTTTTTTTTTTTCTCATTACTCACACTTTGCCATATCATAATTATGATAAAAAAGCTGTGTAATAGTATGTGTTACTAAATTTTTTTTTATTAGTGCTCCACTTAAGTTAATAAAGCCTAAATTAGTGCTTGACTGAAGTCTTTTTTTTTTTTTGTGGGGGGGGGGGGGGGGGGTTGAGAAACTGTACTTGACTTAAGTCAATAAAGCGTAAATGCACAAGTAACTAACTCACAAGGGCATTTGCCTCTTCGTCAATTATAAAATGATAGTTAGGAGTTAGGACAAAACCATGGGCTTGACTTTAGTCAATAAAGCATGGGCCCTGTACAACCCATTTGTTATGACCATGGTTGTTAAAATCGCGATCTGGATCGTAAAATCGTACGATTTTACGATCCTACCTCACCAAAAAGTTTAAAATCGTAGCAGGATCGCAAAAATGGTAGGATCATATGTAGGATCGTGTAGGATCATATAGGATCGTAGGATCATATGGGATCCTACCGATACTACCATTTGGCTTGAATTTTTTTTTTTTTTTTTTAAGTGGGATTCATTTGGGTAAGATAATCCACCTAAACCCACAAGCTCAATGGGTTATCAGAAGCCCAATAATGAATTGAAGTCCCAAATTTACCCCTATGTCATTACTCACACTTTGCCATATCATAATTATGATAAAAAAGCTATGTAATAGTATGTGTTACTAATTTTTTTTTATTAGTGCTCCACTTAAGTTAATAAAGCTTAAATTAGTGCTTGACTGAAGTCTTTTTTTTTGGGGGGGGGGGGGGGGGGGGGGGGGGGGGGGGGGTTGAGAAACATTGCTTGACTTAAGTCAATAAAGCGTAAATGCACAAGTAACTAACTCACAAGGGCATTTGCCTCTTCGTCAATTATAAAATGATAGTTAGGAGTTAGGACGAAACCATGGGCTTGACTTTAGTCAATAAAGCGTGGGCCCTGTACAACCCATTTGTTACAACCATGGTTGTCAAAATCGCAATCTAGATCGTAAAATCGTACCTCACCAAAAAGTTTAAAATCGTAGCAGGATCGTGTAGGATCATAGGATCGTATGGGATCCTACCGATCCTACCATTTGGCTTGAATTTTTTTTTTTTTTTTTTTTAAGTGGGATTCATTTGGGTAAGATAATCCACCTAAACCCACAAGCCCAATGAGTTATCAGAAGCCCAATAATGAATTGAAGTCCCAAATTTACCCCTATGTCAACATAAAATCTCAGAAAAACCTATAGTACTTAAGTTTAACGTTTTGAATGTTGATACTAGGAAGGATATAGAGGATGAAATGAGATATGACAATGACAGTGATTAGATTAGAAGAACCTTAGAATGAGAATTCTCTTTTGGATTTCATATTTGTAATTAGCTAGTTTACCTTAGATTGAGAATTCTCTTTTGGATTACATATTGTAAATTTGTAGTTAGCTAGTTTTTATATGCTAACTAGCCTAAATAATTTTTGTATCTAATAATTTACTTGCCACAAAAATTAAAAACTTAAATGGACACGTAGTAGAAAATTGAATTTCAAATGAAATCCAATTTAGAATTTAATTGGATTTAGACTGTGTGTGTATATATATGATGTACTAATGCCATTTTCTAGATAATAGTTTGGCAAGAAAGTACAGTTTTGAGTTGTTTGATGTGTTATGTACTAATCTGATAGGCTGATAATTTTTTTTGTGCAATTAATGCTACACTTTTATTTTTGGATTGTTTCTACATAACAGCATCAACGTACTCTTTTTTTTGTTACTAAGTGCATACTGGTTTACTTGAATAATTAGTAACATATAAATTTTATTATTATAGTGTACATATAAATTACAATAGTGTAAAAATTACAAAAGATTTTGTAAGCAGCAAAAACGTGGTGCAAATTTACACTACATTCAGCCCACAAAAACGTGGTTACGTTGAAAAAAAAAAAGAAAAAAAGAGAGAGGGAACCTGGACGTTGGTGTGCTGTGAAGGTAAGGATGAGAATAGGCAAAAGTGATAAGGATGAGAATAGGCAAAAGTGATAAGGATGAGAAGAGAAAGTCATCAGGTCATGAATGAGGGGTAGGTGAAGGGTATTTGTGGCGAGCGGTGGCTGTTTTGCACTCCGACGAGGAACTGTATCGCTTCGGTATATATATAAATACACACACTATAATCAACATATATGTATCAATGTTTACAGTTTTTTATTTTTATGTTTCAGTAGATTGAAGAAAACCTAGAGAAGCCATGAAAGCAAATGCAAGGAACAGGAAGAAGAAGAAAACGGTGCTGGACTTTAGGATAGGTTTTCTTTTTTTCTTTTTCTTTTGGGGATATATACAATCTAGCACTAAAACTACGTCGTTTTAGGACATGATATTATATTTTAATATCAGCTCCAAAACAACGTAGTTTTATCATCAGATTAAAAAAAAAAATATATGTTGTGGAGGTAGAATCTCTCTAAGTTTATTGCCTATAACTCGATTTCATGGAGGTCGAGTTATAAAACGCCACTATAGGTCCTTAAAACGTCACTATAGGCTCCTTAAAACGCCACTAAAGGGCTCTAGAAATTTTTTTTTTTTTAAACTCGATTTGGAGTAAATCGAGTTTCAAAAGAGGGACATTTCCCTAATTAGTTTGGGAAGGGGGGCATAAAGCTATATAATTTGCCCGAAAAGGGCAAAGGGCAATGGGCAATTTTGTCCCGTTAAACGCAGAAATATCTTCCTACTTTTTTTATGGAATAATTTCTTTAGGGAATAAGTCCACAAATTATTTAGGAAATAATTTACCACGAAGTCAAAGGGTCTCTTTCACTACTCAACTTCCGTGTTTAGGCCACAAATGGTATTTTCGCAGTAGACTATCAATAGTATTCTTGGCCTCAAAAGAACAACTAACATTCAATTTCTTCACTCTACCATTCCCATTCTCTCTCAAAAATCCATTCAGAAAAACCTCTTATTTTAATTTTGATTCACTTTCCTTTGCCTAATTTCATCAAGCTTTCTTTCTCCTCTTTCTTTTAGATCTTCTCAAACATACCATTTCACTATGGCTTTTATGACAAACAAACAAGCCTCCTTTTCCTCCATCACCCACCAATACAAATATGATGTGTTCTTGAGTTTCAGAGGGGATGATACTCGCATGGATTTTACTAGCCATTTGAATGGCTTTTTGAAGCTGAAGGGTATTCATACGTTCATCGATGATGAACTCCCAAGGGGAGAAGAAATTTCCATTGAACTTCTCGAAGCCATTAAAAGTTCAAGGAGTTCCATAATTGTATTCTCTGAGAACTATGTATCTTCTACCTGGTGCTTGGATGAACTTGTCGAAATTCTTGAGTGTAAGAAGAATGGACAAATGGTGTTACCGGTGTTTTATAAGGTGGATCCCTCGGAAATACGTAACCAAAAGGGAAAATTTGGAGAAGCTTTAGCAAAACATGAAGTAAATAATATAAAGAAGGTGCAAAAATGGAGGGAAGCTCTAAACAAAGCTGGTAGCATATCTGGTTTGACCTACAAGGACGGGTATTTAATTACTACCCTTTCACTTTTTTTTTAATTGTTTTTTTTTATTATAATTTTCAATTGTGTCTAGTCACTAAATTTTAAGTAAATTAACACCAATTACCACTAATTTTTTTCATTGATGGCTTTAATTTTTTTGGGGCAAATTATGAAATTGCTGATCTAGTTGCTACAAAGATCAATGACAGAAACATAAGAATATACAATCAAGATAATCTTACCAATTAATTAGGACTTTCTTCCGCAATAATTAGAAAGTTTTTTAAAAAGTACCTAATAATTTTGTAAAAACATCAAAAGTAGGTCCCTAATAACTTGTTTCCTCGCATCTATAAAATTTATGTAATATACTTTTATTAGCAACTAGTGTTATGCATGTGTGATGCAAGGTATAATAAAAAATCATATTTAAACTAAAGAATATACTTCAATAATATTGTTAAAAGTGAATTATAAATTAGATAATAAAAATTTACTTAAGTTACATAGTGAATACACACCATGTAAAAGTAAAAGCATGGTTTTAAAAATCAGATCGGACTGAACGGTCCGACCGATTTAACCGGAAACCGATCACTAATCTGGTCCGCTTATATCTAAAAACCGGAAATCACTCAAAAATTGAAAACAACGAAAAACTGGTCGGTTCAATCGTAAAACCGGAAACTGGTATGGTTGAACCGGTTATTGGCCGGTCACGGCCCTCACTACCTCTGCTGAGTCTGCTCTGCTTCTCATGGCAAATTTTCTTCGACTTCTTGGCTTCTGACGAGGAAGACGCAAGATTGCTGTTCTCAAATTTGTAAAATCTCAAATCTGGGATAAAAGGAGATTTGGGGAGACACTTAGATTGGGTAAAATGATGTTACAAGATCACCAGTGGCTGATACAAAAGTTGCAGTTGCAGTAGCACGTGATCCACCCCGACCACCTCTACCGCGGCCACCACTCCTGCTGGTATTAGATGCTGAGACACTCGTTCTTCCACGTTGAACATTCCCTCCTGTGACATTGTTGAGGTAATCCTCCCATCTGCATCACAGGCAACCAGATTTTACTAAAAATCTCATATTTGTTTAAGAATATGTGAGAAAATGATTATGAAATAAGAAATATCTCATAATTTGAGCGAGGAGCCAAACTGGGCTTTGGAGGAAACAGAGAAAGAGAGGAAACTGCAGCTCTGCCGCTACTTCTTCTTCTTCTTCTTCAGAGTGAGAGAGAGAGAGATTTGAGCAATTTGTTTAGACTTCTTAGATAAGGAGAGGAGACTCAGGAGAGGACTATCTTTTTAAAAAGATTGGGTTGGATGTCATTTGGCCACGTTGATGGTTTGGTGGAAGAGGCAGACGGGGCCAGCTTCCCTCCTCCTGTTCTATTTTCTTCCGTTGTCTCCCATTTTTTCACAAATGAAAGACACGTGGCTGACAACAAATCCAAGGCTTAAAAATGAGCCACGTCTAACATTATGCCCTCTCTCTCCAACTCTTTTCAGCAGCTTCCTAATTCCTTAGAAAAACCACCTACCACACTCCACCAAAACTTGCTCTCCACTAAGTTGAAGCCGGCAAAGAAGATCTTCATCGTTTTGTTAATGGATGAGACTTCATCGGAATTGTTTACTGAGCTGTGAAAGAATCATTCATGGAAGCTTTAAAAGCTTCCTCTCCTTCTTGAAAGCTGCCATGATATATGCTCTGCCGAAATCACTCCTTCATCCAACTCATGGTTTCTTTCACAAGTTCTAATCTTTTATTCATTAATTTGTTTATTCATTTATCCAATTAATTGCCCTTTCTCTTCACATTTGAATCACAATTAATAAAACCCAATTCAAAGACCCAATTCATTGTTCCGTTCCCCATCAAATTGTTGAAGCTCCTGAAAGAGTTTTGAGCATGCTGAAGATGGCTTTGGAGTGGCTGATCATTCTGTACTATTGGAAACCATCAAAGATCATTTTGAAAGATGAATTTTTGTTACAGGTTATACAAACCCAAAAAAAAAAATGGAACTTTAATAGTATAACCTCTATTTTAAATTTTAATTTTGATTTGGTGTTGTTTAATTGGTCACCCCCCAATGAAAAATGCTTTATAATAGCTAGCTTCATGTGTCCCCACGACTCCGATCAAGTTTTGATCTTGTTGGAAAAAGGCATTACGGTGGCATGTGGACGGTGGTTTTTCTAGGGAGCTGCTAAAAAGGGTTGAGAAAGAATGAGAGGGTATAATGTTAGACGTGGCTTATTTTTAAGCCTTGGATTTGTTGTTAGCCACGTGTCTCTCATTTGTGTAAAAATAGGAGACAACAGGAGAGGGGAGCCGGCCCCGAGGCAGACTACTTTCTTTTCTTTTCTTTTTTTCTTTTTTTTGATGAGAAATAAGTTTGTGATATGGCTTACGCGGGGTTGAGAAATTAGTTTGTGATGAGAAATTAGTTTGTCAAAATTTGACGTTTACGAAACAATGGACCATCGATATCAGTCTGTTCATGATTGAATGGACCCGTTAATCAACTGGATCAAACAGGAATATGTCCAATTTTTTTTTTTTTTTTTTTTTTGAGAATGAGGAATATGTCCAATTGATTTGTTAACAACATCAATAATAATAATAATAATAATAATAATAATAATAATATATTTATATATTATTATTGATGTTGTTAATAACAATAACAATTTTTTTAGAAGAAATATTTAGATGTGAAATTATATTAACATAGATAAATATTTTTTAAATTAAATAATGGTTTTGTTGAAAATACTAAAAATTATATATGATTATAAAACTTTAAAACCAAAACCTTTTCTTTTGGTAGTTTGTTTAGGTTAACTTCTTTTTCTTCCTCTAAAAATACGATAATTTATTTTTCTTTTGATTTGAGTTAAATTTAACATGAAAATACTTCTAAAATTTTATATCTTTTTTTAGTAAATATCAGTAGCTATACCTATATTCTTATTTATTTTTAATTAAATTATTTATGGCGTCACCGGTTTGACCACCGGTTGAACCTCGGTCTGACCAGAAAACCGATAACAATCTCTTTTTCGGTTCTTTCACCATACCGATTTTTAAAACCATAAGTAAAAGTAAACCAAGTTAAACATAGATTATAAAATCATTTAAATAAATAATGAAACACATTCTAAATTTCTTGAAATTTATAATTGACTTTTTATCAAAATATTATTTTATATTTTAAAATATTTTGTAATATGATTTTACTTAAAAGTAAACTATATTAATAATGATAAGTCAAAAATGTATTGATCCCTTTGGTAAATTAACCAATTAATTAGCCAAGTGAATTAATTAGGTTCAATTACATGCAATAAGCGTGATAGCACAAACAAATCACCAAGTAACTAAATGCAGCGGAATTTAAATTTGACACAGGTGATTTGTTTAAGAATGGGAAAAACCACCGCGACAAAACCTCACTGGGTGAATTTAAGGTCGCCACTCTCAAGAATCCACTATTATCAAAACAAGCGGTTACAAGTAAAAGGAATCCCAATACCTAATACCAACTTACAGTTGAACCCTTACCCCAATACACAATTGGATTTGTAATGTAGTGACAATCTCTCCTTTCAATGCACGGTTCCAAGTACGTGACTAACCAATTGATGCACGGATTCAAGTACGTGACTAACACATCAACTTGAGAAAGATGTTGGCTGCAAAGTTCTTCAATTCATCCAGACGATGAAGATCAAGAAGCTTCTTAGTTACAAAACCCTTGGTGCAAAGATGCAGCAGCTTCTACAAGGAAGATGATGAACTAGGGAAATTTTGTCTCCAGTCACAATATGTGTGCAACAACAATTGCAATAACTTTTTCATCAAGTGAGACAGCTCTTAAAATAATCCTTATATATGTCTAGGATTATGAGAAAAGAAACCCTACACAAATAACTTGGATATGCGTGAAAAACAGATATGGAAATATGAATTTCGTAATTCTCGATAGATACTGTTTCTGTCAAGCAACTGTCGAGATTCCTCATTAAACCTTGATAGATATTATCTGTCGAGTTTTAATGAACAACACTTCTTCACTTGTTTCTTGGACAGATTTGCATGGCTTTAATACTAGACTTGAACTCTTGTTCTGAAAGTTCAAATAGTGTGTAAAACACCAATGACCGTTTAGACCCCCAAATATAAAAATACCAACACAAGCTTATAATCAAACAATATATGTGTGAAAAATGAAATATAAGCTATAACCAAATTGGTAACACACTCTAAACCATAATTAATCATAAACACAGCAGTAATTAAAAGGTAAAGAGAAAGGGAAGAAAGATGCAAACACAAAGATAACACGACGATATGTTATCGAAGAGGAAACCGAAGTACTTGGTATAAAATCTCTCCGCCGCCCTCCAAGCAGTCAATAATCCACTAGAGAATGAAGTTGGGATACATGAATAGTAGAAGACCCTCCAAGCCTAATCTACCTAGTGCACCTAAGCCTTCCAAGCTTCTTACTCCAACAGGGTTACACCGAACCTTGTCTTCTCTATCTTACCGGATCCCGCAATCGCCCATTGCATCAACCAAAATGAATTGGTCCCTTCTAAACTGCTTCCCAAGCACCAAAATACCTCATCATTGATATGGGTATGGTGAGATAAGGATTTGGCTAAATGTACCTCTCAAGGATATGTCAATGGAGAGGGTGAGAGTAGAGGAATTTGGAGAATCAAAAGATGAAGATTGTGGATGAGTCAATCTTGTTTTTCTCTAGGGTTTTTCTCTCAAAATGCTCTCTGGAAGCTCTCTACATTTCATGGGTATAAGGGTATTTATAGTAGGGTGTATGAGGAATGTGAAAGGTCAGGTTTCAATCAAACAGGGCATTCTGGTGACTTAACCTCGCGATTGGAACGAGTCATAAGTTTGAGTTGCGAGCTAACTGCTTGGCCAGACTGGAAGTTTTGTCCTATAGTGCTCCAGTTGTCGTGACCCTTTAGCTCCTCCTGCATGCTTCACACGTGTGCCATTCTGGCGACTTGCCAGTCGCGAGATCCAGTCGCGAGACTCCCTTAAATTGCACACTTATTAAGATTTCTTCACACTTTCTCACAAACTACCCTTACATAATTCCCACCTAAAAACAAGGTATCTAATTGCTAAATTATAAACAAATTTGACACGGAATAAAGCCAACACATGATTGAATAAATTCAACCTTACATGTTCCTTGAAGTATTAAACACATTCTAAATCTACCCAATTACAAGTAAAGTGCGTTTTGTCAAAGGATTAGCCAATTTACAATAACATATGTTCTAACAAGTTTCACATATGTCCTAACAAATAATTTTAATTTATTTATAATAAGTGAAAGGGTGGAATTATATCATACAAATTTCAATACTTATATTACGCTTCATAGTGCAAACATGACTTGTATAATTAAACTTTTATTATTAAACCAAAAATTTGTGGTAGGTCATTAACATAATATAAAATAAATAATGAAATTTCTCTCAAAATTTGAAAAACTCTTTGCCGTAGAATTTTAATTAAGTAACTTTTATTTAAAAATTTTTGAAACATTGGTGATAGAGTTCAACTTAGAGCAACTATGAAATTGTTATAATTTACTTATAGTACACCAAATGACCTAAAGAGAAAAAAAAAAAATGAAAAATATAAACCAAATAAATAAAGAGGAGGGCATCCACTTAGCACAACTACAGTGTAGGATACAACTTTTATTATATAGTATATGGTATGATATAATTTGGACATGAGTTCATATAAAATTAACTTTATTGCAAATTTTTTGGTGACAATAATTACCTGATTGATTATTTTATCATTTTAAAAAAATTTATATAGTGTACCAAAGGTTTTATAATTTCACTAACAACATATATTATACAATTTAATATTTAATTTATAATTAACCAATTTTCTTTTTATGGAAATTAACCAAAACTTTTAAAGGCATAGGAACTTGGCTCGAAGAGAGTATGTCACATGTTGTAACCACAACTTTTACGGTCCAACTTTTGTTATATACAAGTCGTTGATTTGCATAATGTGTTTTTATAAAAGGGTAATACGAATATACCTATTATAATTAGTAAAAATTTCTCTATTATCAAATGAAAAAAAAAAATTCATTGAGAACTTAAAAGGTAAAGCATAAAAATAATCGTTCCCATATAATATTTACAATAAATTCAGCTATGTTAGAAATTTAAAAAATTTTCTCAATATCCAAACTTTATCTCCCTAATATCAAATCCACTGAAAATGTATCTAAAAGATTTATAAGTTAAAAAAAAAAAAAAATGAAACAATTACTTTCAGGACCTAAAATACATCAAAACCTTGATTAAGGGGAAAAAAAGTCACCTCTAATACCTAAAATACCTAAAATGTAGAAAACTTATCTCAAAATTTTATAAATAAAATAATGTAAATAGCATAAAAATTTTTCCAAAACCAAACCCTTACAAAAACATGATTCAAAACCTAAAAGGAACAATATATATATATATATATATATATATATATTTATATATATGTATGTATGTATGTATGTATTTATATTGTTTCTACCTCCTGTCAAACAAAAAAAAAAAAGTGTATATATACAAACACTTTTAGGATTTAAAGTCCAAAAAAAAAAAAAAAAAACCAAAATTAAAAAAAAAAAAATCACATCAACAACCAAATTTCTCTCCCTAATATCCAAAACACAAAAAACATATCTCAAAATTTTATAAATCAAAGAGGGAAAAAAAAGAAAAGAAAAAGAAAGACTTCCAAGACCCAAACCCAATAAAATCTTGATAAAAAAAAAAAAAAAAAAAAAAAACCCACAACAAAGTCATAACTTTTAATTTGTAATATCCAAAAAGAAAAATGCATCTAATTTTTTTTTTTTTTAAATATTCAAGACATACCTCCGGCAATATCAAAGTTTGATAGGCTGCAATAGTGGATTATGATTGATCTTGCTATTTCCTAAATATTATAACATGGCTCTACTTAATGAATAAACTTTAAAACACGCATGAAAAATATTATGTTACTAATTATTCAAGTAAACCAGTATGCACTTAGTAACAAAACTTGAACTAGCTCTGAAGATGCACTTGTTAGGGTTTAGTCTCAATCTGTACTTAATAAGGTGCTTGAATAGCTTTCTCAAATCTATCAAATGATCCCTGGAAGTGCGGGATTTAGCGATCATATCGTGTATGCCAAACTATTATCTAGAAAATGGCATTAATACATCATATATATATACACACACACACACACACACACACACACACACATATATATATATAGCTAAAATTTAGAGAAAATTCAATTAGATTTTAATTGAATTTTAAATTTTGTGCTATGTGTTCCATTTAATTTTTAATTTTGTGCCAGGTAAATTATTGAATGTAAAAATCGAAGAGTTTAAATCCAATTAAATTCTAAATTGGATTTCATTTGAAATTCAATTTTCCGCTACGTGTCCATTTAAGTTTTTAATTTTTGTGGCAAGTAAATTATTAGATACAAAAACCGAAGAGTCTAAAACTAATTAAATTCTAAATCATATATATAATGGTAATACCATGTAATCTCTTCTAAAAACAGTGTATAATCTGAATCATATAATTGTGATTTTTTAAAATTATACCCATGCATATGCACAAGCTACACGCTAGATAATAATTAAAGCTAACAAAGGCTACAGTGATTGAGGCCATTTTGAGTGTGTATGTATTGTAATTTGTAAGTATTTAAAGAATTTTATTCTCTCTACTTTTAGTTACCACCTTAGTCTCTTGTTTTAATTTTACCAAAACCAAATATGGATCAATTAATATTAGTAGTAAATAAACATAAATTAATTTGAATATAATAGCTGGGTAACATTATATCGCTAACGCTTAACTTGGAAACTTTTTGGCCATAAGCATAAAATTGCTAACATAAATGAGATGTGACAATCAAATCAACAATAACAAAGATTTTGTAAGCAAAACATAGAATGAATAGAGGGGAGAGATACAAAAGGGGCAATAAGAAATTTTAATGAAAATTTAAAACAATAGAAGAATGGCTGTAGGAAGAATAAGGTTAGAGTGGGATATAATGGAGGGAGAAGCAGAGTTTACAATGAAAAGAGAAAAGGTTAAGAGATAATGTAATGCTAGAATTTAACAAATCATGAAGGTAAAAATTGATTAAAAAATTATAGAGATATAAGTTTTTTTTTGTTTTTTTTGTTTTTTTGTTTTTTAGGGAATATAGAGATATAAGTTGAGAAGTCATATATTGCCAAAAGATGTATGGTTTTATTATGATTGATAAGTTACAATGAGGTTAGAGAATGGGTAAAATCATGGTGTACTATTGAATTGAATAATCAGTATTGTAAAAAAATATATAAAAAGTAGTGGTGTGTGATAGGCCATAAACTGAATTGACCCTTTGTGATTGAAATTAATTAATTAATTAGCCAAGTTATTAATTAATCAATTTATCATGCAAAAACGTGGTAGCACAAACAAATCACCAATAAACTAATTATGCAGCGAAAAATAAATAACACGGTGATTTGCTTACGAATGGGGAAAACCTAATGGCAAAAACCCCACCGGGTGATTTTCAGGTCACCACTCCCGAAACTCCACTATTATCACAACAAGCAGTTACAAGTAAAGGAATCCCAAGTACCTTACCAACCTACAGTTGAACCCTTACCCCAATACCCAATTGGACTTGTTCTATAGTGACAATTTCCCTTTTTGATGTACGGCTCCCAAGTACGTGACTAACCAATGCGCGAATCCCAGTACATGACTTCAATCACCAACTAAGAAGATTGTTGGCTGCAAAGTTCTTCAGTTCATCCACACGATGAAGATCAAGAAGATGTTTGGTCACAAAACCCTATGGTACAAATACACAGCAACTTCTTCAAGAGAAAGAGATGAACAAGGGTAAGAACTTTGTCTCCAGTCACAATTTGCTTGAACAGAGTTTGCTCAATGCTTGTGCAACTTGTGAACACTTTGACGGCCCTTAAAACAATCCTTTTATATGTTTAGGGTTAGGAGAAAAGAAGACCCAAACACATAATCACGGATCCCAAGAAAAACAGGTCAGATTGCTGTTTTCTTAAACCTCGACAGATAGAAGGTGTCGAGAAGGTGTCGAGCACACGGGGCTGAAACAACTTTCTTAAGCTCGATAGATGCAGCTGTCGAGCTTTAGTAATTTTGCACTTTCAGCTTGTTTTCTTAGACAGACTTGAAGGCTTCAACACTTGATCTTGAAACATGGTTTCTTGAAGTATTTAAACACATCCTAGATCTACCCAAATACAAGTAAAGTGCGTTTTGTCAAAAGATTAGCCAATTACATAAAATCATGACATATGTTCTTAACATGTGAAACACATATGTCCTAACAGTGTGGCTAAATATGGCTTAACATGAGCATAACAAAATTAAATTCTACACTTTGACTTTTATATATTATTATTGATATAGATATAGATTATATGATATTTTAGTTGTAGTGCACAGATGAAACATCTTGAATTCAGTTTGTGTTCATGAATTTCTATTTTCTATTCTAACTTATTACATACTTTTAATGTTATCTAAATGACAGTTGCAGCTGCTCTCAATTTGAATTTATTGAAGAAATTTTTAAAGAGATCTCAAGTGCTCAATTAAATCACATGAAATTATCTGTTGCAAAATATCTTGTTGGAATAGATACCCGTGTAAATGACGTCATAAATCGGTATTTAGATATTAAATCAAATGATGTCCGCATTGTAGGGATCTTTGGCCTTCCCGGAGTGGGTAAGACAACAATTGCAAAAGTTATTTTTAACACAATTCATTATTGTTTTGATGGAAGCAGCTTTCTAGATAATGTTAGTGAAAAAGCAAGGACAAATGATGGCATAATTCAATTACAAGAGACACTTTGTTATGAGATGTTAGGGTATCAAAATTTGAAGGTGGGGAGTATATCTAAAGGAATCAATGTGACAATTGAAAGGCTTCATCGTAAAAGGATTCTTATAGTTCTTGATAATGTTGAAAAATTGGATGAGATAGAATTTTTTCTTGAAAATTATGATAGGATTACATCTGGAAGTAGAATCATTATAACCACAAGAGACAAACACTTGCTTGATACTCTTACAAAAAATATTCATGTAATGTACTACGAGATGAAGGAGTTAAATAAACATGAAGCTCATAAACTCTTTTGTCAAGAGGCCTTTGGAAGAAACAATTTCGAGGAAGATTATTCAGAACTGGTCAACCAATTTGTAGATTATGCCAAAGGACTTCCATTAGTTCTAAAAGTAATTGGCACAGATTTGTATGGAAGAACTAAACATGAATGGAAAAGTGCATTAGACAAATACAAAAGAATTCCCAAGGGAGACATTCAAAAAATACTCAAAATAAGCTATGATGGATTGGACCAAACTCAACAGGAAATTTTTCTTGATATTGCTTATTTTCTTAAAGGATTCTGCAAAGATAAAGTTGTAGATATACTAAGAAGCATCAATAACCATGATCCATATTATGATATTGAAAGACTTATTGATAAGTGTCTTATAATTGTTACTGAAGATAACAAATTATCGATGCATGACTTGATTCAACAAATGGGTTGGGAAATTGTTCGACAAGAATCACCAGAAGTGATCGAGAAGCGTAGTAGGCTATTGTGTTATGAGGATGCTCCTGAAATACTAATTGAAAATACGGTATGAGTTGTTTTGGTTTACTTTTTTCTATTTTTTCACAAGGGGATTTAGTCATTTTTATTCCTTTAATTTTTTTTTTTATGTTTAAGAAAATATAATTTTATTAGTGTTGCTTTTGTTTAAAGTTTAACAATCTATTTTTTTGGTGAATTATTTTCTACATTGTTGTTTACATAATGTTTTGTTCAATTAGGGGTCAAATGAAATTCGAGGCATAAAACTGTGCTTGCCTAAACCAAAAAAGGTGAAGTTGAATCTTGGAAAGATGAAGATTCTCAAATATTTGATAGTTTGCAATGTAATTTGTGAAGACCTTAAATCTCTTCCCAATGGGTTGAGGTTACTTGAATGGAATGAATTTCCTTTATCTTCCTTACCATCCGCCTTTGAACCTAAAAACCTCGTTGTACTCAAGATGCGACGAAGCCACATAAAATTGGACGAGCATTTCGAGGTATGATCATTAGCATTTATAAATTCTTATTAGGCTTTTGTTAATGAGTGCTCTTAGAGAATAAGTTAAGGTGCTTTTTTTTTTTGTGGTTAAAACTAAACCATGTATTTAATACTAAATTAAATAATATTTCTATACATTTCCAACGAACAAAATCAATTTGTGCACTTAAAAAAAGAGTAATGTTACATGCACTACAAGTTTTACTAGATTGAGTGTACAAATTGATTAAATTGAAGTGTTACCAATCATAAAGAGACAATTCAAATATTTATGTATGAGTTAGTTGAAGCCCAACATTTACATTCATTATCACATTAATTTGTAAATTTTATATTGTAATACTTGTAGTATCTTTAGCATTAAAAAAAAAAAACATGTTTACAATAATTCATAATTGAACATGTAGTATTTCTTAATCTATCCTCTTAGCCTATCATATTATTTTTCTTTTATTTTACTAATAAATTTCAAAAAATTATTTCTTCTTTCTACAGAGGTGTCGATTCGAAACATTGATATATATGGATTTGTCATATTGTAAAAATATTACAAAGGTACCTGACTTATCACTGATTTCCCCAAACATAAAGAAATTGAACCTTCGTTCATGCATAAATTTAGTTGAGGTTAATCAGTCTGTTGGACTTCTTGAAGAGCTTAAATTCTGGAATCTCCGTGGATGCCAAAATCTCAAAATTTTACCAAGAAACCTCAAGTTGAAATCTCTAAAAAAGTTTTATTTCATTGGCTGTGGAAGTCTTGAGCAAGGAACGGAAGCAATGTTTTCATCAATAGGATATCTCACTGCCCTTCAGAGGTTAAGTGTAAGTTTAAAAAACGTGAGAGAGGTTCCAAGTAGCATCTCTAATTTAAAAAATCTTAGCTTTCTCTGTATGGAAGATTGTGACAATTTTCCAAAAGCCATGGATACTCCTGATTGTTTCCCCAAATTAGAAACTTTGTCTATCCGTAACAGCAACATTACTACCCTCCCTGAAATCAATATCAGATTTCAGAAATTAAAAATGCTTTACTTTCAACACTGCTGGAACCTTCGGGAAATTCCAATGCCTCCACCACATCTTGAAGTTTTATATATAGAAGGGTGCGGTTCCTTGGATTCACAATCAAGAAAAAGATTATTGAGTCAGGTCTCTCCCTCTCTCATAGAAAGAAACAATTTTGTTTAACTTTCCCAAATATAATATATGACTAAATTTGCTAAACTGAAGTTTCTTAAATTTGTATCAGCTTGGAGAAATGTTTGGGCTTCCACAAAATATGGTATGTTCAAGGGGATCATTGCATCAGGACTCTGTTTCTGAAAAGTGCTGCGATACATCTAAAATGTGTTCTGCATCTGACCTTCTTAATGATGAATATGGATCTCAGTTTAACCTTGTCCTTCCAGGAGCTAAGATTCCAAAGTGGCTCAACCATCAAAGTGTTGGAAACTCCATATCATTCTCGGTTGGTAGGGAATCTCTAGCATTTGCTTTTGGTGTTGCTTTAAAAGCAGAACTGAAGGGTATTGGGGCAAATCGATTTGAAACTTTTATTTGTACTATCTACATTTTCTTCAATGGTTATAAAAAAGGTTTCTGTTCAAGTAAATTTTTTTTAGATTCATCATCTATTACGTGGTTTCACTATAGAGGCAATAGCTCATTTGACGGCATAGTTTTAGAGGATTGCAACAATGTTAAGCTTTTATTTGAAGTTTCAAATTATGATCCAAAAATGGCAAAAATTACAATAGAAAGGTGTGGGGCCCATGTAGCATGCATCTGTCCTTCTCGGAATCCTGCTGTAGATAAGATGGCCTGTGTAAGAATTCATGAAAGTTTAAGAGTGTCATTTGATGAAAACTTTAAAATGTTTTTATGTAGAGTTGTTGCTCAAAACCTCGTCAGATTCTCAAAAACCCATTGCCCTCTCTGTGAAATAGCAGAAGATTCGCTTTTACATCTATTTCAATGTTGTCCCTATGCCAAAGGAGTGTGGTATGGTGGTAGATGGGGTTTTCGAGTCGAAATGATCCGAGCTCAAACTGTAATGGAATTTGTTGAACATATAATTGACCCTCCAAGTGAGTTACTTGCAGAAAGAATCACCAAAGATGAGTTCACGCTATATGCAGCAATGGCAATGAAAATCCTTTGGATGGCACGAGAGGAAGCTTTGGTTTCAAACACTAAACCCACCATAAACCAATTAGTCCATCGTTTGAACAAACAGTATGACTTTTACTTGAGACCACTCACCAAAGAGCTAAACAGGGGAAGTGCTTGGACCAAACCACTTGATCAATTGGTAAAGCTTAATTTCAATGCATTATGTGATCAAAACAATGTAGGCTTGGCTTTGGTTCTCAAAGATCAAGACGGGAATGGGAGAGTGATTGGACGTGGCATAAACATCAACAGCAAGATGGGAATGCCATTGGCCAAAAAGGAGCGCAAATTGTGGTAAAGGGTACAAAGGTAAGCATCATATATATATATATATAATGGTAAAATATGGTAAAGATTAAACAATTGGATTGCTATTTCTCTTTATTTTTTGTAGTTAGATGAATCTCCTCTAGAGATACTCTTTATTTTGTTAGCTTGTTGTTGAGTATTTATCTTTTAGATTGTTTTGAATTGCAGAAAACTTCATTGTAAATCCAGCTTGCAAGCCAAATTCTGCTTTGGCTTTGGCTTCTTCTTCATTTGGAAATCTGGTAAGATCAAGAACATTTGATGCTTTTTCTTAGGAAGTACATTCTCTCATTGCTTCTTTACCAAGCCAAATTCTTTTAGCTTCATCTCATGTGCTGCCAGGTGCCTGTTTTATGAGTGCAGATTTTATTTTGTGGCTAAGTCCATTGTGTCCCGAGCAGAAGATTCACGAACCAGGGTGTGATCAGCCATCAAGCACTTTCTAGAATATGCCAAATGTCATACTAACAACTAGAGGCAGACCTTCTGGAATTGCCACTACCGATTGTGACTGCTTCAGTGACATGTATGATCAGCCATCCTGCACTTCATCTCTAATACTTTGAGTTTAAAATATGTTTGAGTAAGAAGATTTAGAGTATCAAAGCAATGTTCCCTCTTTTCATCTATTAAAAATTGCATGCTGTGGTTTTTTCAGTTTAATTTTCAGTTCATTTAATGTCTATGATTTCAACCAACATCAATGGATAGTGGTTAGCTTAATAAAATATTGTTGCTTTAAGTCATACTTAAGTATAACCAAGCTGCTTGTCTTGTGATGTTACTCTCAAAGTAAGGGGCTGCACCTTGTTGGTGGTAGAGGAGATGTGATTGGTCAAATTTATAATTCTTATGATGATGTTTCAATCTTCAATTCATTTTCATTGTAAATGCATACATGTGTGAAATTTAGCATTCATAAATTATTGAGTTACATATTGATTTCTTTAATTCTTTTCCTCTTTTGTTACAACATCAGCAACAATTATTCTTTGGCTTTGCCTTTTGTGGAGACCCCTTAGAAGATTGGATTTTAGTGTCACTAGAAAGGTTCCTAAGTCCCTACATGCAACCCATGTAGTTGAGTCAATTTATTATCATTTACATTTTGCTCAGCTGCATATGCCATTTTCAACATTCTTTACCTATATGAGGACTGTGTTATCATCTTTATGAGTTACAATGAGTAAATGGAAATACATTGAATTTTAAATGCTTTTATTTTCTTGTAATATAATACATCAATGTAGAATGTATTTAATTTTTAGGGCATTTTTATGTTGCAATCATAGAAATGGACCCCATTAACCCCATTATCTAATATACAAAATCACATAGAAAATGCTTATGTGTTGTGAATATATTAAATAACCAAATAGAAGGACTATATTTCAAGAAGCTAATTTGGGTTTTGAAAATCTAATTAAGTGCTTTGAATAATTGAAAATTACCAAATTTGATAGAAAATATTTAACAAGGAGTCAAGGACAAAAGCTAATAAGGTAATTTGTTAACTTTATATCTTGATGTTTTTATTTATGTGAAGCAGCTTTATGCTTAAGAAACATGCAAACTTGTTTGCAGAAAACTTAACCAGTGAGTGAAAAGGCAAAGGCAAAGCTGCAATTTCAATTCAAGTATTTGATTGCCCTCACTCCAACTTCTCAGTATTGGCTTAGACAATTGAGGTATGCTCATTAGTATAGTATGTTACTCTGCTTGGGATATTCTTGAATTAAACTGATAGGCCAAAAACGAATTGACCCCTTGTGATGAATTAATTGATTAATTAGCCAAGTCTATTAATTAATCAAATTAACATGCAAACGCGTGGTAGCACAAACAAATCACTACTTAAACTAAGTGCAGCGGAAAATAAATTGACACTGTGATTTGTTTACTAATGAGGAAAACCAACACGGCAAAAACCCCACCGGGTGATTTTAAGGTCATCACTCCCGAAATTCCACTATTATCAAAACAAGCGGTTACAAGTAAAGGAATCCCAGTACCTTATACCAACCTACAGTTGAACCCTTACCCCAATACCTAATTGGACTTGTTCTATAGTGACAATTTCTCCTTTTGATGCATGGCTCCCAGTACGTGACTAACCAATTGCACGGATCCCAGTACGCGACTTCAATCACCAACTAGAGAAGGTTGTTGGCTGCAAAGTTCTTCAGTTCATCCCAACGATGAAGATCAAGAAGATGCTTGGTCACAAAACCCTACAGTGCACAAACACAGTAACTTCTTCACAAGAACGATGAACTAGGGCAAATTCTGTCTCTGGTCACAATTTTCTTGAACAAACTTTGCTCAACACTTGTGCAACTTGTGAACACTTTGACGGCCCTTAAAATAATCCATTTATATGTTTAGGGTTGGGAGAAAAGAAAGCTCAAACACATAATCACAGATTGGAGTCAAAAATAGAACTGGAATTCTGTTTTTCATAAACCTCGACAGATGCCTATCTGTCGAGCTACTGTCGAGCAACTGTCGAGCCACGGGGCTGGAACAGCTTCTTAAGCTCGATAGATAGCTAGCTGTCGAGCTTTGATGACAGGCACTTCTTTAGCTTGTTTCTTAGACAGACTCGTATGGCTTTAACACTTGATCTTGAAACACAGTTTCTTTAAGTATTAAACACATCCTAGATCTTCCCAAATATAAGTAAAGTGCGTTTTGTCAAAATATTAGCCAATTACATAAAATAGTGACATATGTTCCTAACAAGTGAATTACATATGTCCTAACATAAACAAATGAAACTCTACAATTATAATTTACCTTCTTGCAATTTGAACTAAAACCTATTTTGAGCTTTAGGTTGTAGAGCAGTCACCTTACACAAGTCCTGTCAAAGGTGATTTGTCTACGGACAAAATTTAACTACAAAATTGGTTGTAGTCTAAGGTTGCAATCTTACTCAATAAAATAAACATTACTACATATTTTGAAAATTTAACATTTGAATTGCATGTTCTTTACACTCTTAATACACAAGTCAAATTTTGTGTCAATCAGATATTATTTACTATATGATCTATAAGCTTATATTTTATGCATAATTTTAAATTACAAAAACTTTCAATTTAAATAATTTGTTGGTGACAGAGCTATTGATCTTTAATTTTCTAGAAATTTTGCAACCATGGAGGATATAAGAATAAGATGTAATCCAATGGTGAATTTGTCAAAATTTACCTACAATAAAAAGATATTGAGTAAGGCTACCACCAATTTTGTAGCTAAACTTTGTCCTTGTCAACAAGTTGGCTTGTAAGTGGCTTGGATGGAACTATATGCAACTTGGTCACAAGATTGTTAGTGCCTGGGCCAAGGCAGGTATATCTTAGCGGAAGCCAGGGCACCCAAAATTTAAGACATTAACTTCTTTATGTCTATAGTGGAATAATTTTATAAAAGGTTGATGATACATTCTTAAATTACCCTCTTCTTGGTTAGCTGCCTAATTGAGGCCAATTTTATGCATATTGCCTGCCTCTCTAATGAATAAATTTTTTTTTCTTGTTTTTGTTTATAATATAACCTGGGGTCTTTTTTTAGGGGGACAATAACTTCTTTATTTGAAGGAAAATATATGCATATTTTAAATAAGGAAAATAACTTCTCTATTGTATTATTGATTTTATGTTAATACTATCAAAACCTGTGACTTTTGAATGGAATTAAGTGTTTGTGATTTTATCCCAAAAAAGAAAAGAAAAAAGTGTTTGTGATATCTGCAAAAACTAAGGGGACCATTGTATTAAATTAGAAGAATTGGGGTGTACAACACAAAGGATTATCTATATACATATAAGAAATATGAAAAACTTCAATCCCATGGGAGGCAACAGCCACCTTGGCCTCCCTTTGCTTAGCTTGTATTACCCTTGCTGCCTCAGTTAAGGTGTTCAGGATGGGACACGTGTGATTTCAATTTTTTTTAATATCCTACTTAGGAAGAAATAAATCTTCTTCTTCCTTTTGGGGTACTTTTGTTCTCTTGCCAAATACTATTCTACCTAGATGTAATATGACCTGGGCATTGTTACAAAACCTTGGGAACTGAGAACTCTGGTAATTTCTTCTTGTTGAAGCAAATTAAATTTACAGTTTGGTTTATTGACAATCAATCATCTTTCTATACCAATTATGCAACTAATGAAAAGATGGCAAAAAATTTCCTATGCAATAAAATAATGTGTTTCTTGTAACTTTTTCATGTAACTGTTTAGTGTGTGTTTTCCCTAAATTTTGGTAATTGTTGGTACTGTAATTTGGTTTCGATCAATATGGGAGTAATCATGTGGTCACTTTACTCCGAGTTTGGTTTACATTTTCTTCATTAAGATTTTAGTTAGTCTGATTTAAGGCTTTCCATATTGCTGATTTGTTACATAGGAATCGAACTTGGAGGTGACTCAGATCCCCTGCCACATGAAGTTAGTTGGAAATATATATATATATATATATATACACACATACATACATAGATATATAGATATCATACATACAAAAAGGCTTATGTAAATATGCTTGATTTTCCAAGAAAAAACAGGCATATGTAAATATGCAAGCTGAAGTCTTGCAATGCATACAAGTTAATGGAATCACATATTTAATGGAACCCTCTAAGCGTAGTAAATTTTACTAAATAAACCTTCAAATTGATGTGTCAACTTTTAAATACAAAATAATAATAATAATAGTAATCTATATATATATAAAACCAGAAGCCTTAAAGAGGTGCTGCCACGTTAGGAAAAAAGGCCCCTTAAAATGCTGACACGTATACAATATTTCCTTTAAAATACCGTACGGTGCATTTGGAAGATACACTTTCATCAAACGTCTATCTATAAAAACACCAAGCCGCCTATAAAAAAAAACGCAAACCCTAAAACGCTCTAACTTCCGTTTCTCCTCTTTCGGATACTCTCTCCTTTCACTTCCTTTTGATTTTCTTAACACCGATGCTTGCGATACAAAGATAGAGAAGGAGGAAAAAATAAACCTTGCGATTCAGAGATGAGAAGGAGATAGACGTTGAGAGAACTACCACCGGTAAGTTTTTCTTTTTTTCATTCTTTCTTAGATCTAGGTATGGGTATGAAATATTAATTAGTTTTGAGAAATTTGGTTGGATTGATTTTAATTTAGGTATTTGGGTTACATTAGGTTTTGATTTGATTTTTTGAAATTTGGGGTTATATATGATTTAGGTTTGGAGAGGGCAAAAACAGAGAAATAAGAGAGAACAAGATTTCATTATTCGGAAAGAGCAGAAACCTTTATCGGTAATTTTTTTTTTTTAAATTATTGATTTAAACGTTTGAGTTAAGTCTTCCTTTTTTTCTTTTTCCCCTTAAACTGCACTCTTAGATACCATTTGGAGGACAGAAAAACAGACATCTCCTTCCATTAGAGAGCGAGTGGGAGATTGAAGAAGTTTGATTTTTTTTAATTTGATTTTGATTGTCAATTTGATTTGATTTTTTTTTTTTTTCCAATTAGTTTGTTCTGGGAATAGAAACAATTAAATAGGAATGTTGATTGAAATCACTAGCAGACAAATAACTTGCGGAATATGACTTAGTTTTGGTTGATTAGTAGTTTGGATTTGTTTTGATTAACGTTTTTGGAATCCATTTAAATATATATATATATATATATATATATTAACATGGGCATGTTGTTCCTTTGGGAAAGGTTACCGTGTAAATTTTAAGGATTTCTCTGTTTTTCGGCATTGATAAAGATTACTGATATAGATGCTCTTATGCTATGAGCGCATCAACTTTTATATGTTTATCCAAGTCAATGATATGGACATGCAGCACCATGACAAAGATAAGATAATCATGGCCTTTTATGAATCAAATTCTAATTCAATAAAAGACAATATATCACATGTATTAATCACGGCACACATGAATAAATCTAATACTTATGCAGAAAAAATTACTGCAAAATTTTTAATATGAAGAAAAGAACTTTTCTTTCATTCTAAAACACAATTAACACATTAGTGCTGTTTTGTTCTCAAAGCAAATTGACCTGTAATTGTTATGATTTCATTAATTTTTTCCCACCTTTTCCCAGCAGCCAAATAGATTGTTAGAGTTCTATTTTTTCTTTTTTTTTAGGCTATGCTTTGTAGCAAATTTGGCTTATTTGTGTTTGTATAGTTTTACAATTCAGTCTACCTCTAAGATTACATATAGTCTTAGTTTTGCGAAATTTGAGTTTCTATTAGTCATGATTCTATAACTACTAATTTTAAGTCCAAACCGAGTTTTATATATATGGTTTGTGGTCTCTAGCATTTTTTCCTTCAAAACAAATACATATATATAGTTTTAAGTTTGACTAAACCATGTTTCAATAGATTTTCATACTATACGTATTTTTTTAATTTATAAATTGACATTTAATGTAATTTTTCTCTTTAGTTAAATATGGATGATAGAAAGGTTCTAGCGAATGTGAAGATGAGAGACATACTTTGGTTAATGGTGGTTGACTATTTCAACAATTACATGTTGGTGCGTACACATGTATAGAAGGAAATCGATTTATGTGGGTGAGGTTTAACCAACATATATTGAAGACTGAATTATATAATGGATTGAATGGTGTGATTAGAATCCTAACATTGAATAAGAAAAATCTTTGAAGAGGAATGAGACTAACTTATTACTAAAAATTTTATGATATTATGATTTTGTTTAGTTATTTTATAGAGTATCTTAGAAGTTTTATCATATCATGTTTATATTATTAGATTATGATAGTAGTAGGTTTAAGCAATAAGTGAAAATTGTAGTACCATACTAATAGAAGTTCTTTATAATTCTTAGATTCTATACCTATAATTAAAGGATTTTACATATTTTTCGATAATTAATTTTTTTCCCCATGTTATATGCTTAATAATCAATGTTGTTTGGTTCTTTAGAATTGGTTTTTTGCTTTGCTTTCTCTTTCATTGTATTTGATAGATAGTATACCTACAAACAACATAAATGACTGTCTTATCTTAAGTTCATTGTCTTCTCATACATAACCATCTATTGAATGGATAGAGTATGGAGAATATGTCTAAAATTAATGAGAAAATTTGTGGTTTATATGCATTTATGATTTTTTTTTTAAAATAGTTTCTTATCAAGCTTCTGAGATACATTTACTTTGTGCAGTATATAAATGTTGGGGTTGAACGGAATCTATAAAGGTCTATATTTATTCCTCACAAAAGGGACATGATAGGCGGAAAATAAAAAGGGGAAACGATATTTGACCGATTGGAAGGGAGCAGGAACAAAAAGAACAACTGAGATATGAAATGAGCATTGAGCACATAACCACACAAAAAGCAATGTAGAGCAATGTAGAGGCACATTGGAATTCAAAAGAAAAAAAAGTTAGCTGATGCTGAATCAGCATCTTCAAATGCACTTGGTTGGATTGTTTTAGATTTAGATATTTGAGTTAAATTTGATTTTAATGGGTTTAAAATAAATTTTGTTTTGAGTATTTGTATTATATTTGGGTTAAATTAGTTTTTGGTATCTGCCTATGGTGTTTGTAATTAGATTTGTAAATGGAGATATGTGTTGGGTGTTTTTTTTTTTTTTTTTTTTTTTTTTTGGTAAACAAAAATGGGGATGTTTATGGTTGTATTAAACCCCCGGACAGGGCGCCGGTGTTGGGTGTTTAGTACGTGGTAAAACTATATTTAAATATTATTAAAAAAATTTCTTTTCTAATAAATGTAAATAAAAAGGTTCCCGCACAAAGTGCGGGTTAAAAAGCTAGTAATAATAATAATCATAATCAAGTCATATACAACTAGTACTAAGTCAAGTGGTCTATCTCAATTATAGAAATGAACATATATGACCTCTCACAAGAAAATGATTATATATTTTTGAAGCTTTTCATTTGGCTTCTTTACAATTCATAACATTTGATCATTTTTTATCTTTACATCTCTTTTTGAGATCGATGCTTGAAATTTTTGATATTTCAATTTAATGAACAAGCTTTTGGCTTTTGGGCACCATACATTTTCATTACAAGTCGCTTTCTCTTTTTCCTAGTCGAATACTAGTATGTGCGACGGTTTTTGCAGCTCATTATCTCTTTTTGATATTGGTTGAGCTCTTTAAGCAAAAATAAAAGAGTGGGAAGAGATATAGGTACAAGTCTACGCATGTATCAAACCAACATGACTATTGACTAATCATTCATAACAAGCTTGAAGATCGATTTACAACAATCACACATAGATGTCAAGATTTTTCCTACAAAGATAGATGTGCATACATAACAAGCTAAGCTTATATATACGATCAAACTTTTTGAATTTTTCACTTTTTATGTGGTTTTGGATTTTTTTACTCACACAAAACTAAAACATAAAAGTAAGATCAAAAACAAAACAATGCATATAAAGAAATGCAAGATGCATAAAATGCTTGAAGATATGACATTCAATGCATGAAGGGTCCTACAAAGATCGAAAGAATTAGATCAAGGACCAAAAAAGCAAAAACTCAACCATAGGAACCCTTCCTCATCCAAACGTAACAATTGTTTGGAATGAGTGTCTCATGAGAAGTGAGACGAGGGTTGGAAGAATGAGAACCGGAGATGCACGTAGACAATGAGTTAAGAGCATTAAACACTTTCTTTAACAACATGCTATTTTCACTCAAATCCGATTTACCATTTTTAGCACAACTTCCAAGAAGCTTAAGTTTCGCTTTTCTTTTGATTCTTTTAAAAGCATGAAACTTAGAGCATTGAGGTCTTAGATAACCAAATGCACCACAATGATGACAAACAATGTGTTTAGGTCCACTAGGCTTTTTGGGAAGGGATCTAGCAACATGGTTTTGTTCTCTCTTCAACTTATGACATTGAAGTCTTATATGACCAATCACATCACAATGGTGGCAAGTTGGAATAAACTTAGATCCATCCAAAACCTTAGGTTGAGACCTAAATGGAGGCTTTGACTTAAGAGCCTTTGTCTCCACCTTTTGATTTCTTTTATGTGGAGGAATGTACACCGATTTGTCCTTTGAGGTAGAACACACAATAGGCACAAAATCGGGTACCACAACATGATTGCAATAGATATTTTCATCTTTTTCAGCAATAGGTTCAGCAATCAAACACTTGGCATGCATCTTAAGAGATTCAGTTTCACATTTAAGATCATCAACTAGTTTGTTGGACAATACAAGTTTAGCATCCAAGTCCATATTCAAACATTCAAACTCCTTTAGTTTTTCAAGAGAATGTTCAACAAGCTTCTTGTACTTTTCAACCAATTTATTGGATTCATTAAGCTTAACAATCAAATCATCATTTTCACAAATGAACTTGCTGAAATTCTTTTGAAAATTCTTAGCATTTTTCTTCAAGAGTTTGATGTTAGGAATATCAACAACACCCAAAGATTTATGTAACGTAGCATCACAATCATGAGGATTATCACCCATAGAGGCATTTTCACAAACACGTGGCATGTTACATTCATCAACATCCAAAACATACATAAAGGCATACAAAGCACTATCCATGGCAATATACACAAGGGGTCAAGGATCACACTTAGGTAATGAAACCAAAACAAGTGTACCCGCTCTGATACCAATTGAAATTTCAAATAGTGTGTAAAACACCTATGAACGTTTAGACCCCCAAATATAAAATTACTAACACAAGCTTATACACAAACAATATATGTGCGGAATGATGAATATAAGCTAAACCCAAATTGGTAAAACACTCCAAACCAAAATTTGTCACAATCACAACAGCAATTAAATAGTAAAGAGTTAGGGAAGAAGAATGCAAACTCAAAGATAACACGACGATGTGTTATCAAAGTGGAAATTGAAGTACTCGGCGAAAAACCTCTCTGCCACCCTCCAAGCGGTCAATAATCCATTAGAGAATAAAGTTGGGATACATGAATAGTAGAAGACCCTCCAAACCTAATCTACCCAGTGCACCTAAGCTCTCCAAGCTTCTTGCTCCAATAGGGTTACGCCGAACCTTGTCTTCTCTAGCTTACCGGATCCCGCAATCGCTCAATGCATCAACCAAAATGAATTGGTCCCTTCTGAATTGCTTCCCAAGCACCAAAATACCTCCTCACTGATATGGGTATGGTGAGATAAGGATTTGGCTAAATGTACCTCTCAAGGATATGTCAATGGAGAGGGTGAGAGTAGAGGAATTTGGAGAATCAAAGGATGAAGATTATGGATGAGTCAATCTTGTTTTTCTTTAAGGTTTCTCTCTCAAAATTCTCTCTGGAAGCTCTCAACATTTCGTGGGTATAAGGGTATTTATAGTAGTGTGTATGAGGAATGCCAAAGGTCAGGTTTCAATCAAACAGGGCATTCTGGCGACTTGACCTTGCGACTGGAATGAGTCGCGAGCTAACTGTCTGGCCAAATTGGAAGTTTTTTCCTATAGTGCTCCAGCTGTCGTGACCCTTCAGCTCCCCCTGCATGCTTCACACGCGTGCCAGTCTAGCGACTTGCCAGTCGCGAGACTCCCTTGAATTGCACACTTCTTGAGATTTCTTCACATTCTCTCACACACTACCTTTACATAATTCCCACCTAAATACAGGGTATCTAATTGCTAAATTACAAGCAAATTTAGCACGGAATAAAGCCAACACATGATTGAATAAATTCAACCTTACAGCCACAGCTACACCTTATTAATCATTTCTTGATTTCAGGTGCAAACAGATTACAAACAAGCCGTGTTAAAATTTCATCTAGACCGTGCATCAAAAACTAACATTCGCCAGCAGGTTGAAGCTGAAGAAAAATTGAAGCTTATTTCTCGTACGAACAGAAATTTTTAGCAACTTCAAGTCACTAAATGCATGCTAATGGAATGGTTTTTATTTTGTTTAGGAATTTTGAATTTTCTCTGGATATATTGTTGTCTTTTTTTCGTGTTTCTGTCTCAAAGTTTATGATTTTCTGTCACATTGTATCTGATGGATTGTTTTTCCCCCTGAGCAAGCTCGCACCAATTGGTGGAAAATGAGTATATTTCTGAAGCAGTTGTAATTTTCTCTTCTTCGTCAAGGAAATTATCTTACTATATGTAATGCTTGTTTCTCCTTGTGGTGCCTATTTGCTTAGATTATTTAGCATGCATGAAACTTCAAAATTGAACCCCCTCCCCCTTTAGTGATGGAGAAATAAATATGTACACCTAGTGTGCTATGTTTCCCTCTCATATAAAAGTGGGATTCATATACAGACTTACAAGTACATAGAAACCACACTCTTCTATGAGAGAAAGATATATAATATATTTCATTGAATGTATTGAATAATTTTACACATCCTAAATTTACAATATTCCTCACTCGTAATTGCCTTGTAACATTAGGTTTTATTGCAACAAATTTAAAATAGTTCATCACTGGTAGGGCTGACCCTAGACATTTTGGAGCCTAAGGCAAGAACTAAAATGGGGCATTTTTTATATTTATGTATTAATGAAATTAATATTTATTTAATATTTTTATATTATAATATATTTCATTTAAAATCTATTTTTCTTGCCTTTTGAGATGAAAAATTGACTAATTAAAATTTTCTAGACCGACAACATCAGTTTCAAAAAGACAAATGAGGTGGTGAGAAATTGTTGAATTGGGATTTTGAAAGATATTTGTTTGATCCTCGTGCACTGAAAAATAAGCACAGAGAACAAGTTCCATCCAGTCATTTTTTGGTATATTGATTGCCACTTACGGCTCATCACTATGGTTGAACCAATCTAAAATTTCTCTTGGAGGGCAACATGAATTACATATAGAGCATTCATCAAAGTCCTGCAAATAAATAGAAATATGGTGTGACTGAGAGACACAAGTAGAGTAGATGCTATATTTCATTCAAGTACAGCATATACGCAAAATTTCTTACCAGTAGGTCAATTTTGAGGAGTCGAGTCTTTGTTTTAACAATCTCCATTGCTTAACTAAGTCTTATCACTGGAGCAACGGTTACACGCCCATTGGAGTGAACATTTCTTCCATGCCCTACTTCATTATCAGGATTGCGCCCAGTTCTTTTGTCTTGAGCAGCTAAAAATTGATAGTGAGAATCCAGAAAGTCTGACGACAAGCAATTGCCGTGTTTTAGTTTTCGCTCAAACTGCTCCAGATCATGCTGGTACAAAAGACGATACTCACATTTCTTTACAATTCTAATAACAAAATGAATCATTGCCTCTTTTCTCTTTCCGGATATCCGCTCGCAATAGCAGAGCGCTAAAGCACATATTCCACAAAATGTTTTGAATATGGCTTTAGTTTACTCTAGTAGAAGTAGGAAACCCTGTTCTGCTTGGTTTTGGAGTTACACATCACGACACAAATAAACCAAGTCCTAGTTAGGATATATATATATATATATATATATATATATATATATATATACATACCATGTTACAGCTTAGTTATTAGAATTGTAGTGTGTTGAGAAAGTGTAGTGCTACAAGATGAGTGCAAATACAATAGGGTACTTTATTCTTTGTGTGAGAGAGTCAAGGGTGTATTTAGGGAATCGGTCTTGTGAGAGTATTATTGTGCTACTATTGTAATCTCCTTATTTTATAGTGGAAATTTCTCTATCACTGCTGTAGGCAATTGCTGAACCCTGTAAATTTCTTGGGTCTATTAATTTCTTCTTTCTTCTTTAATCTTGCATAAGTGGGTTTATTTTCACAACAATAATTTAATATTCTAGCTTCTTTATGCTCTCTCTTTTTGTAAGTAAGTTTTGGAAACAAATGTTGTTTTCTTGTATTGTTACACCATTTCTCCTATTAGCTGCTATTTCTTGCCACAGGCAATAAAAGGTTGAGGTTGGTGGTGGCTGTACAGGAAGATCATCCAATCTTCACATGCCAAAATTGCGTAGAGCTCATGCAATCAAACTAGAATTCAACTATATAATAACAACAGTGTGCACCATTTTTTATGATGACAAATGCACCGAAACCCAAATTGACGCGCTAAATGTCCTATATTTATTTATGACGCACGAATTGCATGTTTAAATAGAATTAATATAAATAAAACTTAATATCACATATATTCTATCTCTATATTTGCTACCTCACTTTAAAGGCTTCACAACATCATTATTTTATTTTATTGATTTTTAAACCAAAATTTATCACTATAGATGTGTTTCTCTTATATTTTTGTTCTGTACTTCGGTCCACTTTAGTCCCATTCAGTACTATTTGGTCTATTCTGTCCACTTTGATCCTATTCAATCCTATTCGGTCGATATTGATTCTATTCGGTCTACATTGGTCATTTACGGTCCAATTTGATCTTGATAGGCCAAAAACGAATTGACCCCTTGTGATGAATTAATTGATTAATTAGCCAAGTTTATTAATTAATCAAATTAACATGCAAACGCGTGGTAGCACAAACAAATCACCAATTAAACTAAGTATGCAGTGGAAAATAAATTGATACGGTGATTTGTTTACGAATGGGAAAAACCAACACGGCAAAAACCTCACCGGGTGATTTTAAGGTCACCACTCCCGAAATTCCACTATTATCACAACAAGCGGTTACAAGTAAAGGAATCCCAGTACCTTATACCAACCTACAGTTGAATCCTTACCCCAATAACCAATTGGACTTGTTTTGTAATGACAATTTCTCCTTTTGATGCACGACTCCGAGTACGTGACTAACCAATTGCGCGAATCCCAGTACGCGACTTCAATCACCAACTAGAGAAGGTTGTTGGCTGCAAAGTTCTTCAGTTCATTCCAACAATGAAGATCAAGAAGATTCTTGGTCACAAAACCCTACAGTGCACAAACACAGCAACTTTTTCACAAGAAAGATGAACTAAGGCAAAACTGTGTCTCCGGTCACAATTTGCTTGAACAAACTTTGATCAACACTTGTGCAACTTGTGAACACTTTGACGGCCCTTAAAATAATCCTTTTATATGTCTAGGGTTGTGAGAAAAGAAAGCCCAAACACATAATCACAGATTGGAGTCAAAACAGAACTGAAAATCTGTTTTTCATAAACCTAGATAGATACCCTATTTGTTGAGCTGCTGTCAAGCCACGGGGCTGAACAGCTCTTTAAGCTCAATAGATGGCTAGCTGTTGAGCTAGCTGTTGAGTTTTAATGACAGGCACTTTTCAGCTTGAATCTTGGACAGACTTGCATGGCTTCAACACTTAATCTTTAAACAAAGTTTCTTGAAGTATTAAACACATCCTAGATCTACCCAAATACAAGTAAAGTGCGTTTTGTCAAAAGATTAGCTAATTACATAAAAAAGTGACATATGTTCCTAGCAGGTGAATCACATATGTCCTAACAGATCTTATTTGGTCAATTTTGGTTCCATTCGGTCCATTTTTTCCACTTGGCCCTATTTAGTCCATTCAATCCATATCGAGTTAAGCACTAGCATAACTCTTTAAATATATCAAATAGTGAAAGTTCAATTAGTGTATAAAACACTATGAACGTTTAGACCCCCAAATAATAAATTACCAATTCCAGCTTAATATCAAACAATTAATGTGCAGAATATGAATATAAGCTTGACACAGAATTGACAAACAATCTAAACCAAATAAAATCACATCCACAGCAGAAATTAAATGGCAAAGATTAAGGGAAGAGAGATGCAAACACAAGGACAACACACGATGTGTTATCAAAGAGGAAACCGAAGCCCTCGGCATAAAACCTCTCCGCCGCCCTCCAAGCGGTAAATAATCCACTAAAGAATGTAGTTGGGATACATGAATAGCAGAAGACCCTCCAAGCCTAATCTACCCAGAGTACCTAAGCCCTCCAAGCTCCTACTCCAACGAGGTTGCGCCGAACCTATTTCTTCTTTAGCTTACCGGATTCCACTATAAACCATAGCATCAACCAATATGAAATTGGTCCCTTCCTAACTACTTCCCAAGCACCAAATGGCCTTCTCACAGATGTGGATATGGTGAGAAAAGGTTTTGGTAATGAACCTCTCAAGGATGTAACAATGGAGAGGGTGAGAGTTGAGAAATTTGAAGAGTCACTATGTAAAGATTGTGGATGAGTCAATTTTGTTTTTCTCTAGGCTTTCTCTCTCAAAATTCTCTCTAGAAGCTCTTTACATTTCGTGGGTATAAGGGGTATTTATACTTGTGTGAGAATGGAATGCGAAAAGTCAGTTTTTCAAAACAGAGCTGGCTGGCGACTTAGCCTCGCGACTTGATTGAGTCGCGAGTTCAAGCCGCGAGCTAACTGAATGGCCAGTCTGGATTTTTTGTCCTGTAGTGCTACAGCTGGCATGACGGTTCAACTTCTCTGCATGCTTCACTTGTGTGCATCCTCTGGTGGCTTGCCAGTCGCGAGCCACCCACAAGATCCAGTTACGAGTCCCTGCTTTAGTGCACATTCTTGAACATTTCTTCACACTCTCTCACACACTACCCTTACATGATTCCCACCTAAGTACAGGGTTTCTAAGTGCTGAATTACAAGCAAATTGGCACGGAATAAAGCCAAAAAAATAGTTGATTAAATTCAACCTTACAATCTCCCCCTTTAGCTATTCTGTGATAAAATCCTAAAACAAACTCTAGACTTAACATGTAAGTTGGGAACAGTTGAATAAAACTCACTCACACCTAACTCTAGAATTTGTGAAGCTCTTGAACCATAAGAACAAGTATCTCTTGAAAACACAACAACATAATATGATTATTGTATGCAGAAAACTAGTAATGCATATGGAGCAAGCACAATGCGATCAAGCAAAATGGAATAAAGCAACAAACCATGGCTTGATCAAAAAGGAACAATCACTATAAATAGTGACTACAATGCTCATTCACACAAGGAATGAACATCCAGACATGCAAGCTAAAAAGCTCATTGCAAAGAATCATTTGCATGTCTAACACTCAACCAATGCAACAATGCAAGGAAATTGCATTAAGGATATAAAATCCAACAATGGGCACAAGAGTGATGTACTTAAAGAAAATGCATAACATTTAACAAGTACAAAGCTACAAAGCATGGGTATAAAAACAGTAAATTTAAACTGAATATAAACTTATATAAATAAACCAAAGTATTAAAAACATCCACGATTTTAAACCAAGAAATTAACCAAAAGTTTAACATAGTATGTAGCAAACCCATAATTATAAGATTATCCAAAACACAACACCAAAAACTATAGATAACATAAACATAAAGTAAAACTGCTGAAATTAAGTTTTTGGCATGCTCCCCCTTTTTGTCATGGAATAGCTAGTCCTCATTTTCTTCTAGCTTCTGTTAGATTTGGTCCAGTTGAGTTTAGAGAGAAGTGAACTTTGTATCACAACGGATGTTGTGATGGTGTAGAAGAGTAGCAAGTCCAGACATCTTAGTGCTTATGTCGTGGATGGATGCCATAATGTTATCCAACTTCTCATCATAGGAGGATGAGTTAGAGCGTGAACCACTATGAGATGCTGAATTCTCTGTCTTGATTCCCTTTCGACTATGACCAATGCTAGCGTTGAGTGTACGACTATTGATTGGACTTGGCTTCGGGTAGGGAGACTCATCTTCAGAGGGATGAATGCCTTTGAGCTTCAAAATCCATGAAATGAGGCAGCAAAACGAAATGCATGCCCTTGAATCAGTTCGTAGAACCGTTTTACGCAAAATATGAAAGATATGAGCACAAATGTCGATCTCTTCATTAGAAATTAAATCATGAAGGAACAAAGCTCTTCCTAGATTCATATACCCAGTGCTGGATAAAGGATATAGATTGTGGAACATGATTATTGTAAGCACCCTTAGTTCTGAGGATAGTGAAGAAACACTAATTGAGTTCCCAGTTTGTGAAAATTCCAAGTTTCTTCCAAAAGTGTCCTAAAGTGACTCCTCGTCCAGATACAAATCATCATATACCGGTGTTGTAGTAAACATTGGCCGGTTGATGCGTAGAATTTCTGCCAGATAAACAGGAGACATTGTGAAGCTCTTTCCTCTAACCCAACATTTGAGCTTATCTCCTTCAACAATGGCATTAGCATAGAATTCTTTCACCATGTTCACGTACGCATCATCAAGGTCGGAGAGAAGGTAGTTCCAATCCTTGGTGGCAAACCATATGGGAATGTTGGTGTCACAGAGAGACGGCTGGTCAACAGCTCTTTCAACCAGTGGTGTGGCTTCTCTGAAATGGACACTTCATCATTCCGGGAGATAGAAGGATGAACTTCCGGAGGAGTGAGAGGACTTGATGTTCTAGACATTGATCTTGTTTCCATTCTCGAGTTCACAGGAGTTGATTCCTTTTTTGGGGTAGGTGTTTCAACTTCAATATCAAGAGCTTCGACCTCAGCAGTAGGTACTTTGGTACTTGGCCCTTCTTCATCATCAACCATCTCTACCTTTGTTATAGCATCATTAATTTCTATATTGACGGATTCCATTACCGTCTTTGTTCTCTTGTTGAAAACTCTATATGCCCGGCTAGTAGTAGAATACCCAAGGAAAATGCCTTCATCACTTTTTGCATCAAATTTTTCAAGGTTCTCCCAATCATTTAGAATATAACACTTGCTTCCAAACACTCGGAAGTACTTCACTCTCGGCTTCTTTCCATTCCAAATTTCATAAGCAGTCCTTTTTGTTCCTGCTTGAAAGAATATTCTATTACCAATGTGACATGAGGTGTTCACGGCTTCTCCCCAAAACTTTTGAGGAATTTTCTTGTTGAGTAGCATAACTCTTGCCATTTCTCGAATCACCCGATTCTTCCTCTCAACCACCCCATTTTGTTGTGGGGTTTTAGGGGCTGAAAATTCCTTTTTGATTCCATTCTTCTCACAAAACGACTCAAATCTTGCATTCCCAAACTCCTTGCCATGATCACTCCTTATCTTGACAATAGGAACCCCTTTCTCGTTTTGTAGTCTCTTGCAAAGAATTTTCAATTTCTCACAAGCTTCCGATTTTTCTCTAAAAAATTCAACCCAAGTGTATCTTGAGAAATCACCAACAATGACCATAATGTACCTCTTTCCTCCTAGGCTTTCAGTTCTTGTAGGCCCCATTAGATCAACGTGAAGAAGCTCTAAACAACGTGAGGTAGCAATCACATTCACCTTGTGATGACTTGCCTTTGTTTGTTTTCCCATTTGGCATGCACCACAAATAGTCTTCTCTACCTTTCCAAACTTTGGAAGTCTCTCAACCGCTTCAAGTTTAGATACTTTAGCTACTTGTTTGAAATTTTCATACCCAAATCTATGATGCCAAAGTTCCAACATGTCAACACGAGCACTTCTACATGAAATAGGTGCCATAGGAACTACTCCATAGCAATTGTCGGTAGTCCTATTTCCCTCCAAGACTTGAATCCCTTCTTCATCAATGATTACACACCCCTTCTTTGAGAATTGAACAAGGAAATCCTCATCACATATTTGAGTGATTCTTAAGAGATTCGCCTTCAGCCCTTTGATGTATAAAACATCTTTCAATAGAGGTAATCCCGGTTTCTCAATAGTCCCTTTGCCAAGAACTTGAGCATGACTTCCATCGCCAAATGTCACATAGTCACCAACCTTCTCTTTGAGAGATTTAGACAGTGATTTATCCCTTGTCATGTGACGAGAACAACCGCTATCAAGATACCATAAACATGAATTGAAAACCTTCAAGGAAGTGTGCACAAATAAGCAAGCATGAGACAAGCACTCTTGACCTTCAAACAGAAACTTGTCTACATTTTCCATGCTCTTGTTAGAATGAATTTTCTTTTTCAGATTCTCAATCTTATCACACAATATTCTATTTCTTCTTTCATATTTCTTAATCAAAGAATTAGACTCACATAGACTATTGTGTATGTTGGGAAATTTAGACCCCGGTTGATAGAATTAACAAGCTTTAAACCCAAGTTGTTAATTAGATTTATTATAAATAAAACTTGTTAAAACAAACAAACATCAATATCATGTCAATAATGAATGCAGCGGAAAAGTAAACAAGACAAATATGATGACCCAGGAAAACCAATGAAACAAACTAGTTTCACAGTAAAAAACCTAGGGGGAAACCTTCCCGAAAAGCAATTCACTATAGTAAAAAGAAGTTTCAGATGTAGTACAAAACCTTTGTCCCTAGACTCTACAATCCTCGTAGATGAACTCACAGCAGAAACCTTCTACCGCTTCAGAACCTCTGAACTCTTCAATATATGAACTCCACCCTTTGATGCACGAATCCCAATACGTGACTAACCAATTGTGCGGATCCCAGTACGCGACTTCAATCACCAACTAGAAGAAGATGTTGGCTGCAAAGTTCTTCACTTCATCAATAATGAAGATCAAGAAGCACTTGGTTACAAAACCCTAAGGCGCAAAGACGCAGTAGCTTCTTTTAGAGAGAATAAGACATAGGTCACCTTTTGCATATGTTCTCTTTGTATTTTTTTTTTTTTAATTCTCTCATGTTACGGCCTCTATAATAAGCCTTATATAGGTCTAGGGTTGTGAGAAAAGAAACCCTACACAAATACATAAGCCTGGCCCAAAAATCAGATTTGAAAATTCTGATTTCCGTAATCTCGATAGATAGCAGGTGTCGAGATTTAAACTTCGACAGATAAAGCTATCGAGGAGGTGTCGAAAAGGTGTCGAGGAGACAGAAGCTTTCTCGATCGATTCACCAGCTGTCGAGAAGGTGTCGAGATTGCGATAACAATTAACTGAAGAGCTCGATAGATAGCCTAACTGTCAAGAGGTGTCGAGCAGCTGTCGAGCTATCTGCCCGCAGGTGTCGAGCTATCTGTCCAGCTTTAATGAACAACTTTTCTTCACTTGTTTCTTAGTCCAATCTTCATGACTTTAATACTAGACTTGAACAACATGTTTCTTGAAGTATTAAACACATCCTAGATCTACCCAAATACAAGTAAAGTGCGTTTTGTCAAAGGATTAGCCAATTACACAAAATATGTCCTTAACAGTGTAAGATGTGATTCTCATTTTCAAAATATTTCAGCATGTGAACAAACATCCTAGCATGTTTCTTTGTCTTTAATAACTCTAGGAGTTCATTGTTAGAACACACTTCAAACATACACATAGAGTCATTATCACAAACATTTAAGCCACAATTCAACATAGCCTTTTCCATAGCTTCATCCATAGCAAAGGTGTCTAGGATCGCACTTAGGTAATTGAAAGTTCAATTAATGTATAAAACATTATAAACGTTTAGACCCCCAAATAACAAATTACCAATTCAAGCTTAATATCAAACAATTAATGTGCGGAATATGAACATAAGCTTAATACATAATTGATAAACAATCTAAACCAAATAAAATCACATCCACAGCAGAAATTAAATGGCAAAGATTAAGGGAAGAGAGATGCAAACACAAGGACAACACACGATGTGTTATCGAAGAGGAAACCGAAGCCCTCGGCGTAAAACCTCTCCGCCGCCCTCCAAGCGGTAAATAATCCACTAAAGAATGTAGTTGGGATACATGAATAGTAGAAGACCCTCCAAGCCTAATCTACCCAATGTACCTAAGCCCTCCAAGCTCCTACTCCAACGAGGTTGCGCTGAACCTATTTCTTCTTTAGCTTATCGGATTCCGCTACTTGACCATAGCATCTACCAATATGAAATTGGTCCCTTCTTAACTGCTTCCCAAAGCACCAAACAGCCTTCTCACAGATATAGGTATGGTGAGAAAAGGTTTTGGTAATGTACCTCTCAAGGATTTAACAATAGAGAGGAAGAGAGTAGAGGAATTTGAAGAGTCTCTATATGAAGATTGTGGATGAATCAATCTTGTTTTTCTCTAGGGTTTCTCTCTCAAAATTCTCTCTGGAAGCTCTCTACATTTCGTGGGTATAAGGGTCTATATATAGTAGGGTGAGAAGGAATGTGAAAAGTTAGTTTTTTCCAAACAGGGTGGTCTGGCGACTTGGCCTCGCGTCTGGGCTGAGTCGCGAGTTCAAGTCGTGAGCCAGCCTGGGACTTTTGTCCTGTAGTGCAATAGCTAGCATAACTCTTCAGCTCCCCTGCATGCTTCACATGTGTGCCAACTTTGGCGGCTTGCTAGTCGTAAGTCACCCGCAAGTCCAGCCGCGAGTCTCTACATCCTTGCACAATCTTGAGCATTTCTTCGCACTCTCTCACTCATTACCCTTACATGATTCCCACCTAAATATAGGGTTACTAATTGCTAAAATACAAGTAAATTTGGCACGGAATAAAGCCAACAAGATGGTTGATAAAATTCAACCTTACAGTAATTAAATCACAGCAAGTGCACCCGCTCTGATACCAATTGAAAGTTCAAGTAGTGTATAAAACACCTTGAACGTTTAGACCCCCAATTTACAAATTACCAATTCAAGCTTATTATCAAACAATATATGTGCGGAACATGAGCATAAGCTAATACAGAATTGATAAAACAATCTAAACCATAAATAATCACAACCACAACAATAATTAAATGGCAAAGATAAAGGGAAGAGAGATGCAAACACAAAGACAACACAACGATGTGTTATCGAAGAGGAAACCGAAGTCCTCGGCGTAAAACCTCTCCGCCGCCCTCCAAGCGGTCAATAATCTACTAAAGAATGAAGTTGGGATACATGAACAGCAGAAGACCCTCCAAGCCTAATCTACCCAATGTACCTAAGCCCTCCAAGCTTCTTGCTCCAACGAGGTTACGCCAAACCTTTGTCTTCTTTAGCTTACTGGATTCTGCTATAACCCATAGCATCAACCAATATCAATTGGTCCTTTCTTAACTGCTTCCCAAGCACCAAATAACCTTCTCACAGATATGGGTATGGTGAGAAAAGGATTTGGCCAATGTACCTCTCAAGGATGTAATAATGGAAAAGGTGAGAGTTGAGGAATTTGAAGAGTCACTATGTAAAGGTTGTGGATGAGTCAATCTTGTTTTTCTCTAGGGTTTCTCTCTCAAAATTTTTTCTGGAAGCTCTCTACATTTCGTTGGTATAAGGGGTATTTATACTTGTGTGAGAATGGAATGCAAAGAGTCAGTTTTTCAAAACAGAGCTGGCTGGCGACTTGGCCTCGCGACTTGACTGAATCACGAGTTCAAGCCGCGAGCTAATTGAATGGACAGTCTGGATTTTTCATCCTGTAGTGCTACAGCTGGCATGACGGTTCAGTGCACAGGCCCCCCTTAGTTTTTAGCTCAGCTGGATTTTTCATCCTGTAGTGCTTCACTCGTGTGCATCCTCTGGTGGCTTGCCAGTCGCGAACCACCCGCGAGATCCAGTCGCGAGTCTCTGCTTCAGTGCACAGTCTTGAGCATTTCTTCACACTCTCTCACACACTACCCTTACATGATTTCCACCTAAATACAAGGTTTCTAAATGCTGAATTACAAGCAAATTGGCACGAAATAAAGCCAACAAAATGGTTGATTAAATTCAACCTTACATTATATATTTGGCTTTTAAATCTAGCCCCCACACAAGTGATTTCAGATTGTTTCAATTAGTATGATATTTTCTTTTTGTATTGTATATTACCATAGATTATAGTAAATTGTGTAGTCATTCAGCGGGTAAAAAAACTTTGTAGTATAAGACGCTTATCAATACTACACAATTTTTTTTTTGGTTAGACAGACTAAATATATAACACTACACAACAACCAGTCTATTACAAAATAGCTCAGCTTTATAAAAAATTAGCATATTATATATTCACCATAAGCAGTTTTATAGAAAATAAGGAAGTCAGTTAACTGAACCACTCCCATTTTAGTAAGTCTATCAGCACATCTATTAGTTTCCTAAAAATGTGAGTCACTGATCAGAACGTAATGCCTTCCCAATACTACACAATTAAGTATTTTGTACCATTCCTATCAACCCAAAAAAAAAAAAAAAAAGTATTTTGTACCATGCAATGCGTAATGCCTAGAGTAATAGTTTTGGCTCGTTTTGAGGCTTTATTGGAAATAAATTTTGGATATCTTCGTGATAAAAAATAATGACAATAGCTCAAAATAATGAGAATAGCTCAACAAGTGTATGCAAGAATTATTAAGAGAAAATAAAGATGTATACGCATAGATACACAAGGACATATATGGAACAGGCTTGAAAAACATGATCAACGAATTAAGCATCAACACAATAAATTAAATAACTAAATAACCAACTTCTTTTAATAACCAACTTTACCCCAAGTCTATCTTTTAACTAATATAAAATTTCTCCCGCTTTTAATGTTTTACTTTATACTTCAATTAAACCTAGATGCAGGGTCAGACCCAGGTGGGGGCCTAAGGGGGCCCGGGCCCCCCTGGGCCCAAAAAAAAAAAAAAAAAATTAGCAGGTTAAATTTTCCAATATATATATATATACAGGCTTGGGCCCCCCTTAGTTTTTAGCTCAGGCCCCCCTCTCAAAAATCATGAATTCCTAGCCCACTAAGCCCAACCGACCAGCCCAGGAGGCAAGAGCCCATGACCCATGTAAATAAAATAAAATAAAATAAAAAAAACTCAGTAGTCCAAAACGGCTAAACCTAATGGAGAAAGTGAAAGACGAAGGAAACAGAGAGATAGTAAGGCGAGTCAGAGAGATAGAGAGGCAAGACAGAGAGATAAAGACTACCCAGACGCCGACGCGACGCCGTCATCATCATCACGCTGACGCAAGAGTCTACCCACTATGGCAGTATCCACGCCGACGCGAGAGTCTACCCAGCTGTTGCCGCTGCCCACGTGAGACCCATCTTGCCGCTGCCGCCGGTTGCTTGATCTACCCAACCTAGCTTCGTTGCTCCAGCCTTCACCGGTATTTATAATTTAATCTATCCTTTCCTTCAATCTGTGCCGGTTGCTCAATCTGTGCTTGTGGAATGTTTGTGTTTTTACTGATGAGTGATGAACTGATTACTGATGTTGGTGATTGTGAATTGAATCTGTGCTGCGGCCTGTGAGAGTAGAGTTTGTAGAGATTACTCAGATGAGTCAGATTAGAGAATATTTGTTTGACTGTTTGTTTGTTCTTTGTTGATTGGTAGTTGGGCATAATAGGGACAAGTGACAAAAAAAAAAAAAAAAAAGAAAAGAAAAGAAGAAGAAGTAAAGTTAAGAAAAGTTTTTGTTAGCAGTGCAGAATAAATTTATAGTGTCGGTAGTACCGTAGTATATATGATTCTTATTTTATTTGTAGATTATGAAAAAATCAACTACAATGCTTGATTTTTTCGAAAGAAAATATTCAAATTCTTTCGAAGTCAACGTGGGATTGCCAACAACTAATGTTGCTATTCTAATTCTAGAAAATGTAGATGTTCCAATTCTAGAAAATATGCATTCTCCAATTCCGGAAAATGTCGATGTTCCAATCTCTCAAACACAATTTGAAATTTTGGATGCGTATTTGAAATTTTGAATACGTATTAATACTATATAGATACGTATTTGAAATTTTTTTTCGCCTATCTCCGCCCCTAACTTGAAATCCTGAGTCCGTCCTTGCCTAGATGTCCATTTTAATTTTCTTATAAAAGTATTCAAAGTTCTTCTTTAAAAATAATAAATAAATCAGACATTTGACATAATATAGTTGGTGAAGTATGAAACACTAATAATGAGACAAATGATTTGTATTCGTCTTTGACATAAGGAATCCTCAACCAAACAACATAAGTTAAACTTAAACAATGGTAGGAAGCAAGTGGGAGTGTGGGACTAATCAAGATTCATCAGGAAGCATCTACTACCACTATAATTATTATTCCTTACTGTCAAGCAGCATTATACTAGGAATATTCCTAGTATACTGTGCCAGAAAATAGTTTTACTCGAAGACAAAAGAAGCCAAGCGTTTGACCATAGCCTTAGCATTCTGTGTCTCAATATTGCGGATATGGAAAATATGATCTTCTTCTTCCACTTCAAACAATTTTACTTCCCCTTTCCACCCACTCTTCCTTACCATGTCAAAATACCAAACGCCTCTGTCCTTCATCAAATCCTTCCCAGCCACACACACAAGCATCCGATCACACCCCAGCCCAGCCAAGCTCGGTGCACCTGGCCCTTCTGGATTAACCATTGGATTGTCAACACCACCAGTTACTGAGGGATACACAAAGTTCCAAAATAAATACGGCAAGCTCTTCTCGTGTCCTTCCTTAGGCTCTGCCCCAATTGGCTTAGTACTCCAAAAATAAGAGTGGGCAAGATAAGCACCTAAAATTTTAGCACCACAAGGCAAGCTCTCAATCCCAGCTCTGATAGCCATGTTATGTACTATATTGGCACCAGCACTGTCACCGCCTATAAATATTCTCTCAAAGTCACCGCTATTGATTAACCACGGCTCTTTACCGTTACCAGCTGAGTGAGAGGCAACCCATTGAAGTGCAGTCCAGCAGTCTTCATAAGCAGCTGGAAGAAGGTGCTCTGGTGCAAGTCTGTACTCGACCGAGATAGTGAGAACATGGACTTGGGAGACTAAGTTGTTGAGGTAGCGGTGGTAGAGGCTTGAGAAGGCGGATTCTAGGAAAAAACCGCCGCCGTGGAAGTAAACTAAGATGGGGAGCTTTTGGTTTTGGTTGTGAGCAGTGAGTTTTGGGAGGTAAAGGCGAGCAGAGATGGAAGGGTTCTCTGAAATGGTTATGTCTTTGGATGAGACTCCGGTTTCTGGGTCTTGATCAGGTGATGGTGGAACAATAGGGGTGTCTTCGAGGCGTTCCACTGAGCCGTTCTTGTAGACCCGGATAAAAGGAAGAAGCTCTATGGGTACTTCTTTGGTGGTGGAAGTCATTGCAGCCTTTGGTTGAGAAAGAGAGTGGAACTATTAACCTGAGCTTGCAAAAGGAAGATACAGAAGACTTTGTGATAAATCTTCAGAATTTATTCTCATCCTCTTATTTTTGTAATGTTGTCATAACCGACAACCAGACCAATAAAAGTGATAACGAAAAGCAAATGGGAATGCAGGACTTCAAAGCATGGTTTTAAAAACTTAAAAAAAAAAAAATAATAAATAATTATTGGTTTTATGATCCAATCAGCTCGAATTGATGGTTGAATCGATGTGTCATAATTAATATAATTAAAATATTAAAATAATTTTTGTTTAAAATTTGAATTTTAATAAATTATATTAAGAAAATATAAAAATTAGAAAAAGTGTTTTTTTCTCCATATCACTTTTTTTTTTCTTGTCAATAATGATTGACAAAGAATAAACTATTTAGTATTTAAGTTTCATCTTTTAGTTTATATAAATATAATAATATAACTTTAACTATTTATTTAACCAAGAAAATTAAAAAAAAAAAAAAAAAACCCAAAGTCAGATGACTAGACAAGTCACTGACTTATGAGTTATGACTCTTTAACAATCCACTTTCCCACTCCACCACTCTTAGCCACACGTTTACACTTATTATTATTTTTTTTTTCTAATACATCTCGCAAATCTAGCACTCCACTCCGACCCCACTTTACTAACCATCAAAGACTCTTTATTTTTCTTGTCTTTTGGCCTCCACAAAATCCTTATCTTCCTCTCTATCTCAGGAAGTTAGATCTATTATTTTTCTCTACAATACCATCATCAGTTCCTCTCATTTCTCCCTTTCTCACTGAAGATCTATAGATACCACTCCAAAGTCAGATGGCTAGACAAGTCACTGACTTATGAATTATGACTCTTTAACAATCCACTTTCCCACTCCACCACTCTTAGCCACATGTTTACTCTTTCTTTCTTTCTTTATTATTTTTTTCTAATACATCTCGTAAATCTAGCACTCCACTCCGGCACTCCCCACTTTACTTACCATCAAAGACTCTTTATTTTTCCTGTCTTTTGGCCTCCACAAAATCCTTATCTTCCACTCTATCTCAGGAAGTTACATCTATTATTTATCTCTACAATACCATCATCAGTTCCTCTCATTTCTCTCTTTCTCATTGAAGATCTGTAGATACCACTCCAAAGTCAGATGACTAGACAAGTCATTGACTTATGAGTTATGACTCTTTAACAATCCACTTTCCCACTCCACCACTCTTAGCCACACATTTACACTTTATTTTTTTTTATTTTTTTCTAATACATCTCGTAAATCTAGCACTCCACTCCCCCACTTTACTTACCATCAAAGACTCTTTATTTTTCTTGTCTTTTGGCCTCCACAAAATCCTTATCTTCCTCTCTATCTCAGGAAGTTGGATCTATTATTTATCTCTGCAATACCATCATCAGTTCCCTATCATTTCTCTCTTTCTCACTGAAGATCTGTAGATACCACTCCAAAATGCTAATTTCAACGCCAAGCATGAATATTCAGTCATTTTCTCTCTCTCAAGCATAGCCAATCTTAAGAAAAAAGACTTTATTGCAACAATCTGTCCTCACCATCAACAGATCTGAGAAAAAAGAAGATTTTTACTGCAAAAAAAGCTCCATTGCAGATCTCTTTCAGCAATTTTACAAAACCGGTTCAACCATACCGGTTTCTGGTTTTACAATTGAATCCGGCGGTTTTCAACTATTTCCAGTTTTTAGCTCTTTTTTGGTTATTTGTCATAACCAAACCAGATTAATGCCGGTTCACGACTGAACCAGTCGGACCGGTTGGTCTGGTCCGATTTTTAAAACTATACTTTAGAGAAATACACGGCATCCTAAGCTAAAGTAGCCTCAAGTATATGAGGATTTTCCTCTATCCAAGTTACATAGTTATTAATATCCTTGGCATGTTGAGCCAAGATATGGAAAAGATATTAGTTGTTACCAAAATAATTTATTTTCATGTCAACTTAAAAGTTTGACATGAAGATTTTAGGTCTCACAATTTATCATTGGTAGGGGTGGTAAAATTTGACACAACCTATGAACACGACATGAATCCAACATACAAATACAAATTGTCACTCATAATTTATCACATCACTATGTGGCAATTATTTGATTGAATCCAAAAAAAAAAAAAAAAAACCCTTTTTGCATAAACTTTTTATTTTTAAAAGTAGATACTAAATGTCATTTTTCTTGTAGTGGAAATTCAAACTGACCAATTGTAAATCTTTCTACCCAAAACTTAACTTGACTTGGGAGATTCTTCTACTACTAATAGTAATATGTATTGTGTCTATATATACTATCTAAAATATGGAGTTGCAATTGCCATAAGAAGAAATTTTCTATGAATTCTTAGACCGGTAGATTCCTTCATGTCCAAATCCTCTCCTATTGCTCCATCAGGCAATGTCCATTCAAAGTTGTGCAGAAGATATGCCAAAACAAGCTCAATAGCGGTTATGACAAAGGAAATTCTAGGGCAGCCCCTCCTTCTAGCTCCAAATGGGATCAATTGGAAGTCATGTCCTTTAAAATCTATAGAAGAAGTTAAGAACTTTTCTGGCTTAAACTCCTTTGGTTTATCCCACAACATAGGGTCTCTTCTAATTGCCCATGCATGGATAATAACTTGTGTTGTGTGCCAGCTGCAATATCATAGCCATGTATTTTCGCATCTTGAGTTGATTTTCAAGGAACTAACAGCGGAATAGATGGATGGAAACGAAGTGTCTCTTTGATTATTGCCTTCAAGTAATGCATTTTATCCAAATCATCCTTAGTTATGTCTTTTTTGTTGCCAACAATCTCTCTCATTTCATTTTGCACCTTCTTCATCATCTCAAGATGTCTATAAAGTTGTTATTTACAACTCTTTTGTGTTGGCTTTAATTACGTGCCAAATTTAATTGTAATTTAGTTCAATCATATGTACCCTGTATTTTATGTGGGATTTCTGTGTAAGGGTTGTGTGTGAGAGAGAGTGTGAAGACTTAAGAAAACATTGAAGATCAAAGGAGTTTTCGTAGGTATCTCGCGCGAAGTGAAACCATGTGCTCAGCACATGACTGGAATGCGAAGAGTCATGGTAGATGGTGACAGCTGGTTTTTGCGAGTATTTCGCGGGTAAGGCCTTCCCGCGAGACACCCGCGAAACATTCTGTTTTGCGATTTTGTCATATCTGATACACCATGTCTCTACCCACACTATATGTACTCACATTACCCACATATTGAGAGGAGTGTTTTTCAGAGAAAAAACCCTAGCTACAACCTTTGAGAGATAGAGATTGTCATACCCACAATCCTCTACACAATCCATTGTGGTTTTCCTCATACTCCTACCTCTCCATATCCATATCCTTGAGAGGTTGATAGCCCAAACACTAACCACACCCAATTTGAGTGTCAAGTGAGTTTTTGGTGCTGCTGGGAAGCATTGGAAGAAGCCAAGTTTTGGTTGATGCAATCGGGCGCATTGCGGGATCTGGAAAGCTAGACAAGACACGGTTCTGAAAAGCCTTGTTGGAGTAGGAAATTGGAGGGCTTAGGTGCACTGGGTAGATTAGGCTTGAAGGGTCTCTTGCTATTCGTGTATCCCAACTTATTGTCTAGTGGATCGATTTACCGTTTGGAGGGCGGTGGAGAGTTTTTTCGCCAAGTTCTTCGGTTTCCTCTTCAATAACACATCTTGGTGTTATCTTGTGTTTGCATCTTTCTTCCCTTACTCTTGTGCTTTATGTTTATTGTTTGTTGTTCATGTTTATGCACTAGAGTAGTATCGATTCATTGCGCATATTTACTCTTGTTTCTGCACTTTGATTAAGTAAGAGTAAAAGCAATCTTGTCGTAATATTTTAATTGGGGGTCTAAACAAGCTCTTGTGTTTCACACAAATCCGAGCTTTCAATTGGTATCAGAGCGGGTACACTTGTATTGGTTTCATTACCTAAGTGTGATCCTTGACCCCTTGTGTGTATTGCGATGGATAGTGCTTTGTATGCTTCTATGGATGTTGTTGATCGTAGCATGCCATGTGTTTGTGAAAATGCCTCTATGAGTGTTAATCCTCATAATTGTGATGACATGTTACATGAATCTATGGGTGTTGTTAATATTCCAAATGTCAAACTCTTGAAGAAATAGACTAAGAAGTTTCATGAGAATTTGAGCAAATTTATATGTGAAAAGGATGATTTGATTGTTAAGCTCAATGAATCGAACAAATTGGTTGAAAAGTATAAGAAACTTGTTGAACATTCTCTTGAAAAACTAAAAGAGTTTGAATGTTTGAATATGGACTTGGATGCTAAACTTGTTTTGTTTAACAAACTAGTTGATGATCTTAAATGTGAAAATGAATCTCTTAAAATGCATGCCAAGTGTTTGATTGCTGAACCTATTGCTAAAAATGATGAAAATATTTGTTGCAATCATGTTGTGGTACCCGATTTTGTGCCTATTGTGTGTTCTGCCTCAAAGGATAAATTGGTGTACATTCCTCCACACAAAAGAAATCAAAAGGTGGAGAGAAAGGCTCTTAAGCCAAAGCCTCCGTTTAGGTCTCAATCTAAGGTTTTGGATGGATCTAAGTTTGTTCCAACTTGCCACCATTGCGGTGTGATCGGTCACATAAGACCTCAATGTCCCAAGTTGAAGAGAGAACAAAACCATGTTGCTAGATCCCTTCCCAAAAAGCCTAATGGACCTAAACACATTGTTTGTCACCACTGTGGTGCCTTTGGTCATCTTAGACCTCATTGCTCTAAGTTTCAAGCTCTTAAAAGAATCAAAAGAAAAGAGAAACTTGAGCTTTTTGGAAATTGTGCTTTGCAAGCAAAACCAGATTTGGGGAAAAATGGTAAGTTGTTGAAGAAAGTTTTTGATGTTCTTATCACCTTGTCTATGTGCATCTCTGGTTCTCATTCTTCCAACCCTCGTCTCACTTCTCATGAGACACTTATTTCAAACAATCGTTTCGTTTGGATGAGAAAGGGTTCCTATGGTTGAGCTTTTGCTCTTTTGGTCCTTAATCTAATTCTTTTGATCTTTGTAGGACCCTTCATGCATTAAATGCTTCATTGTCATGCATTTGTGCATCATGCATCTCTTTATATGCATTGTTTTTGTTGTTTTTGCATTTGATCTTATTTTTATGCTTTTGTTTTTGGGTGTGTAAAAATCCAAAAACACATAAAAAGTTGAAAATTCAAAAAGTTTGATTGCATATGTTTGAGCACATATCACATGTGAGTTTGGCCTAGTACCTTCGTACTAATGGCGTAGTGCATTTACGAGCTTAGCTTGTTTTGTATGCACATCTATCTTTGTGGGAAAAATCTTGAAATCTATGTGTGATTGTTGTAAATCGATCTTCAAACTTGTCATGAATGATTAGTCAATAATCTTGTTGGTCTTGATGCATGCATAGACTTGTGCCTATATATCTCCCATTTTTTTTTATAATGTTTTTGCTATATAACTCAACAAATGTCAATTCTTGAAAGAGATAATGAGCTACAAAAGCCGTCACACACACTAGTATTTGACTACGATAAAGGGAAAGTGACTTGTATTGAAATGTATGGTGCCTCAAAAAGCCCAAGGCTCACTCTCAAAGTTGAAATATCACAAATTTCTGGCATCGATCTCAAAATGAGATGTAAATGTTATTATATGATTAAAAGTTATAAGTTGTAAGAAGCTAAAAAGAAAAACTTCAAAGTTTTGTGATCATTTTTGTTGTGGGAGGTCATATATGCTCATTTCTATAATTGAGATAGACCACTTGACTTAGTATTAGTTGTGTATGACTTGATTGAATTGATCATTGAAACTTCACTCTGGACTAAAGACTATTCCACATTTGATACACACACACAACACACACGTCTAATGTTCAATGAATGCCTATTTCATTTGTGTGTTTGTACATGCTCAAATGTGATGTGTATATGCTCAACGATATGTGGATCAAGCCAAAAAGATTTTTGTTCTTTTTGTTTGCTTTTGGAAGTGATTTGTATCACCCATGTTTTTCAAAGTTTTTCAAGTTGTTTTTGTGTGAAAAACATGTGTTCTGGGTGTTTTCGTGACTCATTTCATGAGTAAGCTCAGCTGGGAGTTAAATGGTCTAATTCTCAAGTTTTTCAACTTTGGACAGAGACTTTCGCGACTGTTTCATAACTGTTTCACGAGTAAGGCTTACCTACGAAAAATTTCGTGTAATGCTAACCCGCGAAAATTCCCAGCTTCCCATGAAAATTTCCAAATCAGCCTTTTAAAGGGCATTTCATGGATCATTTGTTTTAAACTTCTCCCATCTTCTCCTATACCCCTATTTTAATGTTTCTACATCAAAACCCAACTAAATTTAATTTTTTTTCATTCCATTAACATCTCTAAGGTAATCTTTAACTCTTTTCATTGATTTTGATCCTTAGATTATGTTTTTGGGAGTTTTATGTTCATAGTTGGGATTTTCTCAAATGGGGGTTGGAAAACTTAATTTTTGTCAATATTTTTTATTGGGTTTTGTTTTAAATGTTGATTTTCTTTGGATGTTGGCCCCTTGTGGCAAAAATAACATGTATTTAGGCAAGATTTTTATATGTTCATGCATTGTTTAACATACATGTGTAGTGTGTGCACTCTAAGTGTTTGATAAAATGCCCAAATGACATTTTCTCCCTGTTTTGGACTCTAATGAGTACCAATTTTTGGGGATCACCATAATTATTCATATTTATCATGTTTTGATCATTGGTGGTGTGTTTTATACACTTTGCCCCATGAGTGCTTATTCATGCATTGGTCATGCATCTCACATGCACACTAGATGCACCTTTGCTGTACACACTCTAACACTTGACATATTTTGCATTCACTCATGCTACTTAAGTCTTTTTAGACCCTTTTAGCACATATAATATGTTCTTGTGTCTATGTCATACCTTGGTCTATATCTTGTTTCCACATCCTTAGCATGTCATGTTTACTTTATGCTTTGTAGCATTGTGTCTTTAAGATGTTTTATCTTTTTTTTTAGCTTCATTTTCTCATTCATCTTGCACCCCTCATGCATCATCTTTTACCCTTGTTCATATCTTTTTTTCTTTCCCTCATTCCTTTTGATTCTTTTGTCTATTTGTGACAAAAATGGGGAGAGTATACCGGAGAGTATATCGGTGTGTATCGTCATTTCTATATGACTTATGTGCACATTCTTAGGGGTAGAAATTCTACCTAATGCACTTTTGTAGGGGGAGAAAGCTATAGGGGAGATGCATACACCAAGAAGGAGAAGACAATTTTATGAGAAAACCTTGTTTTGTCTTGTTTTAATTTATGCTTGTTTTCTCGTTGCTTTATGGTGCTTTGAGTTACATTTAGTATCTATGCTTTGTTGCTCTCATCGCATCGTGTTTTTGTTTTGGAACACACTTGTGACTTTGTTGGATCTTGTATCCTTAATGCAAGTACTTAGATGTTTTGCATTGGTTGTGTGTTTGGACATGCAATTGATTTTTGCATTGCACTTAATTGCATTACGTGTTTGGATGATCCTTCACTTGTTAAATGATCATTGTATTCGTTCTTTAATGACTGTTCTTGTATGATCAAGTTATGCTTCATAGTTTATATATTGCTTATTACCTTGATCGCTTTTTACTTGTTCTTATACGTACCTTGTATTCAACTTGTCATAAGCTAAATGAAAGTTTTGTTTGTGTGCAAGTATTTCAGGATACAGGTGTATATGTACAAGTGCTTCACGGCTTCTAGATTAGGTGTGAGTGAGTTTTTCCACTGTTCCCAAACTCGCGTCTAAGTCTAGAGTCTGTTTTAGGGGTTTTGTCACAGAATAGCCAAAGGGGGAGATTGTAAAGTTTTTATTTACAACTATTTTGTGTTGGCTTTAATTCTATGCCAAATTTGATTGTAATTTAGTTCAATCATATGTACCCTGCATTTTATGTGGGATTTCTGTGTAAGTGTTGTGTGTGAGAGAGTGTGAAGACTCAAGGCAACATTGAAGATCAAAGGAGTTTTCGCAGGTATCTCGCGAGAAGCCATCCTGCGAAGTGAAGCCATGTGCACACAATTCTCTATACAATCTATTATGGTTTTCCTCATACTCTTACCTCTCCATATCCATATCCTTGAGAGGTTGATAGTCCAAACACTTACCACACCCAATCTGACTGTCAAGTGAGTTTTTGGTACTATTGGGAAGCATTGGAAGAAGCCAAGCTCTGGCGGATGCAATCAGGCGCATTTCGAGATCCGGAAAGCTAGACAAGACACGGTTCCGAGGAGCCTTGTTGGAGTAGGAGCTTGGAGGGCTTAGGTGCACTGGGTAGATTAGGCTTGGAGGGTCTCTTGCTATTCGTGTATCCCAACTTATTGTCTAGTGGATTGATTTACCGCTTGGAGGGCGGCAGAGAGGTTTTTCGTCGAGTTCTTCGATTTCCTCTTCGATAACAAGTCTCAGTGTTATCTTGTGTTTGCATCTTTCTTCCCTTACTCTTGTGCTTTATGTTTATTGTTTGCTGTTCATGTTTATGCACTAGAGTAGTATTGGTTCATTGCTCACATTTACTCTTGTTTCCACACTTTGATTAAGTAAGAGTAAAAGCAATCTTGCCGTAATCTTTTAATTGGGGGTCTAAACAAGCTCTTGTGTTTCACACAAATCTGAGCTTTCAGTGTCTTATAAGCTCTGTCATCGCCCATTCTAAGACGGTGTATGTAGTGCCAGTACCAGCAGAAAATGCATCCTATAGCAAAATATTTTTAAAACGTATTAATCTCGCTACCAAAGTATTTTTTTACCAAAACTTGATTTTGGGTGGATTAATCTCGCAAGATAGAAAAAATATTTTAAAGCCAAATCTGTGAAAAAAATTTTAGACTTCCATCTTTCCGTCCTTCTATCGGCAAATAGTTGGACTCCGAATTTAGGATAAAAATCAATGGGCCATATTCAAATGACAATAACACTCTTGATTTTTGTCAAAAAAAATACAAAATTTGTATTCAAATTCAAGCCCATAATGTCTACTGTCTAATACATTCAGAACGTGTCTAAGAATTCCTTAAGGTTCAAAGGTTATTGTTGAAACTATGACCAAAGGTCACTTTTCGGCATATTTTCAAAGTGATTAAGTTTCGTGAATAACTAGGCACTAACGTATTTTTTTCCAAAAGTAAACACCCTCTTACTATTCCACCAATTTTCTGCTTGTTGGAGGGAATTCCACAACAATGCAACAAAGTGATGATTCTGCTGAGTGTTAAACAACTTGGACTGGTTAGACAAATATGCAAAGTAAATTAGGTATATGTCAAAAAGTATTAAAAAAAAAAAACCATGAAAATCACAAGTGAGATTAGAGTTAATATTGTGTCTTATTTACCTCATGGAAATGAGTTAGGGAAATTGTCGAAATAAGGTTTTATTATATGGGCCATGGGAGATGTTATTGTAACTTGATACATGTCCAATTATAATTTATAATCCTACATGTTCTCTATGTACTCTCTTCTACAAAATTTAAATTTCGAAACAAATGCTTAAGTGGATAGGAGTATATCAAAGAGAATTAAAATTTGATAGATATTACACTCCTTAAAATTTTGATTTTTTCAGTTATAATCAAGAAGCTTTGTCTATACTAATTCATTGAAAAAAGAATTGAGGACCATGTAACTTTGGGGCATGCAAATGTTATCTCTAGAACTATGAAAGGAACTTGATAATAAATGAAGATAAGAAGAAGAAATTGAATCACATATAATTCATTCATGGGTTGTTTCATAACTAAACTGACTTTGGTATAACTTACAAGTTACAAGAGAGGCCTAATTGGAGCAACCTGGGCCCATTATCTTATTTACAAAATGTGTTTTGCCAGCAAGAGAGGAAAATGCATGTAGCAATGGTTTGGCTATTGCGCCCAATTTTGCAAACCAATTGCACAAGCAGTCAGTATCATAATGTGTACACACAGAATAGGCATGAATGAATAGACATCAATGGTGGGCTGCCACACACATGCAAGCCTATTGCTTCAGGCCCAGGATGGTGATAACTTTACCAGAAACAAGTTATAAAATGGACCAATGTGGGGCACTAATTGGGGTAACGCATAAAAGGGGAGGGAGCCGTAGCTTCAGCCACGGCAATTGGGCGTTTAGATTCATTTGCTAATTGTTGGAATTGGATAAAAGTACCGTTGTACCTTTAAAAATTAAAAATCTGTAAATACGTGGCATTAAGTTTTACCCACCAAGTTAAATACTAAAGAGTTCAAAAATAAGTAAAAATATAAACTATTATGCATAGTGTTGCTTCAAATATATCAAAATCATAGTTGTTAAGAGCATCCACAGCAGTGGGTTTATAATTTTAGCTATTTAGCACTACCAAAAGTTATTTTATCTATTTTACCTATACACATGCTGCAGCATTGGATCTATTTTAGTTTTCAACACAATAAAATAATATAAACATCACAATAAAATAATATAACCACTACAATAAAATAATATATCCCACCACCAAAAAAATATCCACAGCACCAACCACAACCATCTTTACCATCAGCCACAGCCACAACCACCACCACCACCACCACCACCACCAGTCCACAACAGGAAAAAAAAAAAAAAAAAAAAAAAACTACCAACCCAAAATAAACACAGACACATTCCAAAATCACCCAAAACCAACAAATAAACTCAAATCAGATGAACCCAAAACTAACGATTCAAACCCAGCCCACACCGATTCAACAACCCATAGCTACCACCGATTCAACAACCCAGCCAACACCCAAACAACCACCACCGATTCAAACCCAGCCACCACCGAAGGGACCCACGTCGATTCAATATTGGAACTGAAATCTAGCCAGCATCAAACCCAGCAACCACCAAGTCTCCACGATTCACCACCCACGGCCATCCACCACACCAACCCCAGCTGCACAAACCCACTGCACAACCCTAGTCCACCACTACAAAAACCCACCGTATAAGCCCACTGCACAACCCGTCCACCACTACACAAACCCACTGCACAAACCTAATGCCGATCCGATGAAAAGAGAAAAGGAAGAAGAGAGAATGAGAGAAAGAAAGAAGAGAAAAGGAAGCAGAGAGATAATCTGAAAGTGAGGAAGAGATAAGAGGTTTAGGCGTGTATGATTGAAGGCGGCGTGGGTGAGCTTCGATGAGCTCCAGACCGGAGTTGAGAGACCGAAGTTGAGAGAGTGAGCTTGAGAGAGATGAGCTTCAGAGATGAGATGAGAGTGAATGAGAGAGAGAGAGAGAGAGGCACGGTGTGAAAAGAAAGAATAAAAAAAAGGAGCAAGGCAGAATAAAATAATTATTTTTTTTTTGCTCTTATGAACAGTGCACATCTATCTATAGATGTGCACTGTAGTAATGGAGCTAAAATTTTTAGATTTAGCTCTACTGCTACAGCAAGTTTTTAGTGTCTGAAAATCTAAAATATAGTAATATAGCAATATAGCACCACTGCTGTGAGTGCTCTAATATTGTACAATATGTGGTATTTATAGCATCGGGTACTAAAAAATTTATATTATAAGGATGTAAAGAAAATTCTTAAGGATTATATTATGCATAGATGCGTAACGTATGAATAGTTTCATATCATATTGATATGAATTGTATATATCATACTACATATGAATATATGGTTTAAATTAAGTTTATCATTAAAATTTTGGGCTTTGACTTTAGCCCAAATGCTTTACTACTTGATTTTAAATAGAATTATTAGAGCATTACCATCAGGTGTGCCAAATGCCAAATATTTGGCATTTGGCACACCAAACACCAAAAATCCTCTCTCATGAGGTGTGCCAAATGCCAAAACATTTGGCACATATGAACAATACCGTTCCAAAGATGGAATGGTATGGCCAGAAATGCTATATGGAAATATTAATTTTTTAATGATTTTCTCTCTCCTCTCTGTCATTTTATCTCCTTTTCTCTCTCTCTCTCTCTCTCTCTCTCTCTCTCTCTCTCTTGTTGGGAAATTTAGACCCCGGTTGATAGAATAAACAAGTTTTAAACCTAAATTGTTAATTAGATTTATTATGAATAAACCTTGTTAAACAAACAAACATCAATATCATGTTAAAATCATGCAGTGGAAAAATAAATAAAACAAGATATGATGACCCAGGAAAACCAATGAAACAAACTAGTTTCACAGTAAAAAACCTGGGGGGAAACCTTCCCGAAAAGCAATCCACTATAATAAAGAGAAGTTTCAGATCTAGTACAAAACCTTTGTCCCTAGACTCTACAATCCCCGTAGATGAACTTACAGCAGAAACCTTCTACCGTTTCAGAACCTCTGAACTCTTCAATATATGAACGCCACCCTTTTTGCAAAGATCCCAGTACGTGACTAACACACCAACTTGAAGAAGATTGTTGACTGCAAAGTTCTTCACTTCATCAACAATGAAGATCAAGAAGCACGTGGTTACAAAACCTTAAGGCGGAAAGACGCAGTAGTTTCTTTCAGAGAGAATAAGGCACCGGTCACCTTTTACATATGTTCTTCTCGTATTCTCTTATGTGACGGTCTCTAAAATAAGACTTATATATATCTAGGGTTGTGAGAAAAGAAACCTACACAAATACATAAGCATGGGCCGAAAATCAGATTTGAAAATTTGAATTACGTAAAGCTCGATCGATCGAGAGGTGTCGAGCAGCTATCGAGCTTTAAAAAATCAACACTTCTTTACTTGTTTCTTGAACAGATTTGCATGGCTTCAATACTAGACTTGAACTCTTGTTCCTTGAAGTATTAAATACATCCTAGATCTACCCAATTACAAGTAAAATGCGTTTTGTCAAATGATTAGCCAATTACATAAAATAGTGACATATGTTCCTAACATGTAAAACACATATGTCCTAACATCTCTCTCTCTCTCTCAGCCTCTCTCACAATCCGCCACAGTGATCTCTCCACCTACCGCCTTGCCTTCGCCACTCACCAGCAGCTCACCTCTGCCGCTCGCCAGCAGCTCACCCCCTCCACTCGCCAAACAGCTTGCTTCACCTCTGCCGATGCTGCTCCAAGCAACTGGCCTCCGCCGAAATCTGCCTAATCTCACTAATATTCGATTCCCCTTATTTGTTTGGATTGTTTATGGTTGATTTTGGGGATTGGATCTAGTTTGAGAAATTAGATTGGAGGATAACAATGATTTGGGATTGGATTGTTTGATTTGGGATGGGTTTTGAGGTTTGTGAATGTGGTGGGTTGTTGTGGATTTTTTTTTTTTTTTTTTTAAGGTGGCGTTGGTGGATGTGGGTTTGTGCCGGTGGTGGCTGTCAGTGTTGTTGCGGTAGTGGTTGTTGGTGGCTGTTGTTGTTGGTGTTGTTGTTGATGATGGGGAGGAGTTAATATATTATTTTAATGTGTTGTAAATATTATTTTAATGTATAGAATTAAAGAATAAAACATCTGATGAATGGAATATTAAAATGATGTGGTAAAATGATAAAATAAGTTTTTGGTGTGTCAAAATGGCATTTTTTATAAGATAGCTGATGAGAATGCTCTTAGGCTGCTATTACCTTAGCTCAATACAAAACCTGACATGAGTTTTTTTTTTTTTTTAGAAGTGCATATTTTCATATCTTATTTTCCTTAGCTCTCTCTCTCTCTCTCTCTTCAAGTATAACTCAAAACCTTTTTTTTTATTTTTACGTAGTTTTAACTTCCGAGAGAGCAAGTGATAATTAAAGTATAATTAAAAAATAATTAAATTTTATTTTAACTTATATATTATGTTTTAACACTTTACATTTGAGAAATTTCAATATGGATATTATAAATATATTTTTATTTAATTTATTTGGTTAGTATTATCAAATATTATAGCATAAGTGATAATTAAAGTAGTCATTTTGCATATGTTCCAATTTTATAATAAATCAATCTAACCTAATTCTAAAGGATTGATTGGGTTGGATGGATACGTCTAGTTTGTTAAACTAAATCAATAATAATAATAATAAGAATAATAATAATAATAATAATAATAATAATAATAATAATAATAATCTATATCTATATATTACTAAAAGCTGAAGCGTAGCGTTTAATGCTGCTGCTCTCACGTTGCGCCACATCAGCTGCCACGTCATTTTCTTTTAAAAAAAATATAATTTTTCCTTCAATTTTAAAATGGTTTTTACAATTTTCAGTCCTATAAATCCCAGCCCTATAAATGCAGCTCATTACTTATTTATTTACTCTCACTATCACCCCATAATAAATTTGTATAATTAATCCAGCCCACCTCTTATTTATTTAGTTTCATTATCAAGCCCAACCCGAAGCCTTTTCAGTTCAGCTTAAAGGAAAAAGAAAATATCAAATGTTCAAGCCGGTTTGGAAGAAAAGAAAAAGAAAAAAAAAAGGGGAAGCGTTCAGGGTTTTGCGTGATTAAATAGAAACGTGAGTAGAGAGAGAGAGTTTGTCTATATATTACTAAAAGCTGAAGCGTAGCGTTTAAAGTTGCTGCTCTCACGTTGCGCCATATCAGCTGCCACGTCATTTTATTTTTAAAAAATATAATTTTTCCTTCAATTTTAAAATGGTTTTTACAATTTTCAGCCCTATAAATGTAGCCCACTACTTATTTATTTACTCCCACTATCACCCTATAATAAATTTGTATAATTAATCCAGCCCACCTCTTATTTATTTAGTTCCACTATCAAGCCCAACCCAAAGCATTTTCAGTTCAGCTTAAAGGAAAAAGAAATTAAAAATATCAAACGTTCAAGCCGGTTTGGAAGAAAGAAAAAAAGAAAAAAAAAAGAAAAAAGGGAAGCGTTCAGGGTTTTGCGTGACCAAATAGAAACGTGAGCAGAGAGAGAGAGAGAGAGAGAGAGTTTGAAGTATGTAACATAGAGGGAAGCTTAAAGGGAGGAAAAAAAAAAAAAAAAAAAAACGTTGAAGCCTTCAGGTATTGCGTGAGAAAATAGAGAGTTTGAAAGCTACCCACCTTCCTGCTCTACCGTTTCTCAGTAACGGCTGCCTATCTGATTTCCTTCCTCCTTTTATTCATTCCTACACGGTTTATAAATACTGACAGAACCTCCCTGCTTTGGTTGAGGTATCTCTACATCTCAGTTCTTTTTTTTTGGGTGCAAAACTTTTATGCTCTGTTTATATTAATATGAGACCCTTTTTTGTTTGTTTGTTTGTTTGTTTGTTTGTTTATTTGTTTGTGTTTGTGTTTATATTAGACGAGCATCCTTGGCATGCCATTGATGTGTTTGTGAGATTGCCTAAATGTCGTTTCAATAGTGCTATAATTTTACAGCCAAAAAAACTATTTTATTTTACCTTGGTTTATTTGGAAATATCTCAGGTCTCATTTTTTTAATGTGTTGTGGCTTATTGGAAGAATGTAAGACTTTGAAGTAGTGAAGTATAAAGTGTTGGTGGCACGTCTCAAATCACCTTCCAACGTATTTCAACATGTAAGACTCCATTTCTTGAATTGATCAGATTGTACTTCTCATTAATGCGTCCATTGTATACTACATCATTTAGATTGATATCCACTTCCAACAATTGATATTAGAATCAAAGCAAATTGTTTTTGGTGTTTCAATTTTTTGCGGTAAGCTTTCTGCATTATTTTACTGCATAATCCTTGGTAGCCAAAAAAACTATTTTATTTTACCATTGTATACTACATCATTTAGATTGATATCCACTTCCAACAATTGCTATTAGATCGTGCTTCAATTTCATGATTGTATAACATGGATTGGGTTTTAGAATCAAAGCAAATTGTTTTTGGTGTTTCAATTTTTGCGGTAAGTTTTTGGCATAATTTTGCATAATTTTGCATAATTTTACTGCATAATCCTTGGCATGCCATTGATGTGTTTGTGAGATTTTATGAGTGTCGTTTCAAAAAAGGAGCTGTTTATTAGATTGTACTTTTCATTGATGCGTCCATTGTATACTACATCATTTAGATTGATATCCAATTCCAACAATTGATATTAGATCTGCATAATTCTCAAATGAGTTCAGTAATTTAGTGTTCTTGTGAGGTCCATTCTGTGACATAATTGCTACCAAAGGCCAAGCTTCAAAACATGGTTATATACACAATACTTTTAGAAGTACTCCTAGACCTTCCAAACCTGTTTCAAAATTATCTTAGATTATTTTATATTTAAAGGAGTGCTCACATGGAGTGAGTTGAACCAGGAGTTGGTAACAAATATAAATTAGAAAGAACATGTACCAAATGTACTCAGCAATAATTTTGTCAGTAAATGGAGTGAGGTCCAAATTTAGTAGATCTTCCATCCTATTGATAGTACCGTTTTTAGACTTCACAGCAAAAACTTTAAACTTAGCTGAGCTTTAGATGACCATTTGTTATTTTGTTTCAACAATAGAGAACTCCACATCTTTGTTGTCATGGGACTTGAACTCACAGAGTTCGTTGTAATTCTCATCTGCCATTGTGTAGAGGGTGCTAAAATTTGCGCCATGTTTCAGTTGCTCCCCACTGTGAAAAAAAAGAAAAAAAGGCTTTGGATTTAGACTAAAAATTTTAATAGATTGGAAAGGTTTTGAATGATGAACTGTGATTCAATATGGTTCTTATAAATTTTCACTAAAGCAAACTCAATAATCCTAACCAAGACCATCACAACACAGTGTCATGAATATGATGAAATCTCAAGTAAAATGAATGCCTAGACAATTGATAAGTTTGCATCTCTCTTTTCCATCATATGTTATGTTGTATCATCATTTATAATCATTGTGGAGATATGAATACCCAGCAACAAACATTAGCTTTAGAGAGTGTTGGGACAAGTGCTCTGATACCACTTGTTGGGAAATTTAGACCACGGTTGATAGAATTAACAAGTTTTAAACCCAAGTTGTTAATTAGGTTTATTATGAATAAATCTTGTTAACACAAACAAACATCAATTTCATGTCAATAATGAATGCAGCGGAAAAGTAAATAAGACAAGATATGATGATCTAGGAAAACCAATGAAACAAACTAGTTTCACAGTAAAAAACCTGGGGGGAAACCTTCCCGAAAAGCAATCCATTATAATGAAAAGGAGTTTCAGATCTAGTACAAAACCTTTGTCCCTAGACTCTACAATCCCCGTAGATGAACTCACAGCAGAAACCTTCTACCGCTTCAGAACCTCTGAACTCTTCAATATATGAACGCCACCCTTTGATGCACGAATCCTAGTACATGACTAACCAATTGCACGGATCCCAGTACGCGACTTCAATCACCAACTAGAAGAAGATGTTGGCTGCAAAGTTCTTCATTTCATCAATAATGAAGATCAAGAAGCACTTGGTTACAAAACCCTAAGGCGCAAAGACGCAGTAGCTTCTTTCAGAGAGAATAAGGCATCGGTCACCTTTTGCATATGTTCTCCTTGTATTCTCTTATGTGACGGCCTCTAAAATAAGCCTTATATAGGTCTAGGGTTGTGAGAAAAGAAACCCTACACATATATGTCAGCATGGGCCGAAAATCAGATCTGAAAATCTAAATTTCGTAAGGCTCAATAATTCTCGATCGATCGAGGAGGTGTTGAGGAACATCTCGATTGATCCACCAGGTGTCGAGAAGCTATCGAGGAGACAGAAGATTTCTCGATCGATCGACCAGCTATCGAGAAGGTGTCGAGATTGCGATAAGAAACACCTTAAGAAGTTTGACAGATAGCCAGGTGTCGGGAGGTGTCGAGAAGCTATCGAGCTTTAAAATTCAGCACTTTCTCACTTGATTCTTGGACAGACTTGCATGTCTTTAACATTTGAACTTGAAACAAGATTTCTTGAAGCATCAAACACATCCTAGATCTACCCAAATACAAGTAAAGTGCGTTTTGTCAAAGGATAAGCCAATTACATAAAATATGTCCTTAACAGAGAGGAGGGAAAAAAATCCAAAGTTACAGAATCAGACTCACTTGAGCTGAAGTAAAATTAAGCAGTCGAATTGGTTATAAAAAAAGTCACACACACGTACAAAATGAATATGAGAAAATTTAATAATTGTGAAGGACAGTTTGGAAAAAAATTGTAATCCACAAATATGAAGTTTAACATAGTTGACTTTGAGGCCAATTATTTTATGACTCTATCCTAAGAATTGGCATCTATTGATTGAGAAAAAAAAAAAAAAAAAAAATCCTTTGCATCATCAAGTGGTCATATTTTGAAGTTCTTTTGGAATTTCACAATTCAATGCAACATTAGGCTTGGAGATAAGAAAACAATAAGCAAGAAGTGCTTCAGAAGCAATGACTAGGCTTATTACCATCCAGTCATAAACTTTTTGAAAACCCAACTCTGAATGACAGAACAGCATAGCTGAAAAGAATAGTTTGTAAGTGATTGGAGGGAGAGGAACCTCAGTTAAAAATAATTCAAATTATTTTATAAATTGCAAGGAAAACAAGTAGGCTACTCAACATTGGTTTGTAAGTTTTGAATTACCCTTACCCTCACAGTTTCAGTCTCATTTAATGAGCAACTTCATGATTATGAACACTAAGTTTTCAGTGTGGTGGTACTAATTGAAATTTTCCAGAAGGTGACAACGTTGGTTGGATATCCAAGTTGTTTAGAGAGCTTGGTGGTGGCATTAGAAAATTAATTGATGTGGATTCCATCGATTCCCATATTTGTTGGGTGCTTAGCATGTTTGACTGGATTGTAATGCTAGGACCATGTCTCAAAAGATATTTACTATTATGATAATGTATTTGCAAAGACATTAAAGTAATTTTGTACATGTAAAAATCTGTTGCACACCATTTTCATGCTTTGGTAGGTAGCTTTTTTGGAACGAATTACAGTTTATTGTTAAGAGTTAATTGTATAGCCACTTAAAGTAACTGTATGTTGGTTTTATTAACTTGAGTTGGGTTGTAGCTGAATTTGTTGATTTGGTTCCATTTGGTTTGGTTAATGTGTGGGGAAGTTCTAGGTAGGGATAAGCCAAAAAAAATGTGACAATCATGTAGTGCAAAATCAGGCAATATTGTAGCAGCTGGAGAAAATTTCCCAATACAGCATTTATACCTATAAACTTTCATCCGAACCATTGTCTCTTGCCACAAACTATGATACAAAATCCACATCATCACCTTTCATAGTATACCATATGCCTTTTGGGATATGATTTTGCAGATTCTCTTTTGTAACGCACAATAAATAACCGAAGTACATCAGCCATGTGCCTCTTTGGTCCACAAGTGTCATAGATAGATCCAAAGCTATTACCACTATGGAGGCAGAGGTAGCAGTCTATCTGGATAAAAAACAAATATGCGAGCGGTTAGAGCTTGATACAGTTGCACATAGTCAGAACATATTACTTCTACTTTTCTACAATGTATTGTTTAATGAGTTGCTTTGTTGATAAATTCCACTGTTGCCCGAACAGTTTGTGTAACCAAAGAAAATAACCAAAAAAAATAGGACATTGTTGAATGAGTTGCTTTGCTGGGAAATTCCATTGTAAATAAAGTTGGAATGTTTCTTCAAGTATGTCCAACACTCAATTATAAATAAAATGAAAAGGCTATGCTAAAATATTTTTATATTATCTTTTGGTATGCTTGAATAATTTTATATTATCTTTTGGTTGTGTAGGGTGTTTAGTTCAAAAGCTGGATTGTTTCTTCAAGAATTTGTAACTTTTAATTATAAATAAAATGAAAAGGCTGTGCTAAAATATTTTTTATATTTTCTTTTGGTTGTGTAGGTTGTTCATATTTTCTACCAGTTGATTACGGATTATCTATTAAATTGCAAGTTCAATAGCTGGATTGTTTCGTACAGTATGTCCAAATCTCAATTAATGAAAAGGCTATTATAGAATTGAGATTGTATTATCTTTTGGTGTGCTAAACTAATTTTTATATTATCTTTTGGTTTCTACCAAATTATAATGGATTATCTTGGGGGAATTTTATAAATAAAAATTTTTTCAAATACTTTAGAACCACATGATATTCAAATTTTGAGATAACCGTCAGATGAGATTGTAAAATAATTCAGTAAAAATTCCAAATTCTTTAGAATCATATGATGTTCAGATTTTGAAATAACCGTCAGACGAGATTGTAATATGTCTAGAGATTAGATATTTTCTATTGAAAAACATGAATGGTGCAAAAATATCACATAAAAGGTCTTGGTGTTGAATGATGTGGACACCTATCATCGTTCTGATTACTATTTTAATCACCAGTTGCTCACAAGTTACCTGTTAATTTACACGTTTTTAAGCTGGATTGTTTCTTCAAGTATTTGTAACTTTTAATTATAAATAAAATGAAAAGGCCATGCTAAAATATTTTTTAACTTTTTATTTGGTTGTGTAAGTTGTACATTTTTCCTAGCAAATGATTACAGAATATCTATTAAATTGCAAGTTGAACAGCTATAAAATGAAAAGGCTATGCTAATTTTTTTTTTTTTTTTTTTTTTCCGGTTGTGTAGGTGGTTCATATTTTGTACTAGTTGATTACGGATTATCTATTAAATCGCAAGTTCAACAACTGGATTGTTTCGTAAAGTATGTCCAACTTTGAATTAATGAAAAGGCTATTATAAAATTGAGATTATATTATCTTTTCATGTGCTAAAATAATTTTTATATTATCTTTTGGTTTCTACCAAATCATAATGGATTACCTATTAAATTACAAGTTCACACAAGCTGGAATATTTCTTCAGGTCTCTCTAAAATGAAATGCTTAGCTAAAATAGTCCTCATATTATTGGTAGGGTGTTCATGTTATCAACCAGTTATTTCAAATGATCTTTTACTATAATGACGGTTTAATGATGGTTGGTAGGTACTATGGAGTCACGTCAGCAGCTATGGTGTCTATCTTTCAATATGAAATTTTACTGAATTACATTCCCATGAAACAAAAGAATATAAAACCCAGACAAGTTGGGAAAATGGGGAAATTTTATAAATAAAATATGTTCCAAATACTATAGAACCACATGATATTCAAATTTTGAGATAACTGTAAGATGAGATTGTAAAATAATTCAGTAAAAATTCCTAATTTTTTAGAACTACATGATGTTCAGATTTTGAGATAACCGTCAGATGAGATTGTATCCTTTCCACATCTAATTCCAAGACAATACCTTCTATCATCATGAATCCTACAATATATTGTTTATACATATATAATGCAGCTTAAGTAGTAATACATTCAAAAATATTTCAAATAATAACACGATCATAAAAATAATAATAACCACGCGCAACGCGCGGGTCCGCAACTAGTAATAAATAATAGCCGAAACGTTTGACTTTTTATTGACCATTCATTATTACGCCACATGACTATACAAATTAATGGCACATGTACATTTAAAAACACCAAAACAATATATCTTTTCGTTTGAGCAGTAGTTACAGGAAAAAAAAAAAAAAAAACTTCAAATAAGCCTTTTAAAAAATAAATTATAAAAAAAAAACCAAATAGTAACCAATTATTTTTAACCTCTTTTATCAAGAAAAAAAAATTCTTAACCTCACTCCTCACACACGTTCACCAAATTTTGTTTTGTCTTTAAAAGCCCCACACTATTTCAGTGGGTAACCACTTTATCCGTGTCTAAATATATTTTTAACTTCTCTCCAATTTTTCCCTTCTCAGTAATGCTCCTTTTTACCCTATGAGAAGATACTCAGTGAAACTTGAAGAGAGAATAGAGAATAGGGCCTGCCGCCACCGTCAGCCAGCGAACCCACAACGTTTTGCTTCTGTGGGTAGTTATAAATTTTGCAAGTTTCAAATTCCTTCCAAAAAAAAAAAAAAACACTTATTTCTTCTATCTCTGTATACGCTCTTTCTCTTTCTCTCTCACCCTTTCTATACTTCATTTCCTGCACAACTTTGAGATAATTTCTCCATATAAATTTTTTCCTATTTGCAAAAATACTGAAAGCAAGATTTCACTTTATAGCAAAGTGCCAAAGCAAGTTCAAAGGTCCACTGTAAGTCCTAAAATTAATTGCTCTTTGCAATTTTCTAATGCAGGTTTTTGTTTGGTGAGAAACTGAGAGAAAAGAAAAGGAAAAAAAAAAAAAGGGTTTTGGATCTGGGTCTAATTATATATATATTTATATATATATATATATATTTTTTTTTTAACGCTTTTTCAGATTTGAGTATTAAGTACAACTCAGTTTTAGGTATTTGTGTAGACCCAGTTTTGTTTTGGGCTTTTGGGTTTCTCTCAAAATGTTTGTCTTCTCAATCTAATGTATAATAAGCCTTATCAATCCAATATATTCGCTTTTGTTATTTTTATGGATTATGAAAATTACAAAAAAGATTGGTTAAGTTTTGGGTATTCACTGTAAATCAACAAAATTATTAATTTTATGTTCCAATTTTGTTTTAGGCCCTTTTGATGTCGTTTTTCCTGTGATGAATGTGTTGTTCATTCTGTTATGCATGTTCAATTTTTGGTTTTTTTTGTTAGTTTTGTTATGTTTTCATGGTGAGATTTAAGTTTTGTTGTAATTGGTTTTTTTTTGTTTTTTTTTTGTTTTTTATGGTTTTATGTGTTGTTAAATCTATAAATCAGACTAATAAGATTTTGGTTCTATGCCCTCTGATTTGCAAATGTTGGGTTAAAATTATATGAAAAATCTAATTGTGTTACCAGTGTTCTCAAAAAGTTCTATTGCATATGACTAATTGCAGTAGTTAACAACATTCTACGCAATTTCTATATGTTTAGATTATTACATCAATCTTGATGCTAGAGTTTAAATTGGTGAATGGTCATTGCTTAATACTACCAAGCAAAACAGATTTGGCACTTAGGTTTTTGCTATAGGGAATTTCAGACTTTGGTCTATGTTATTTAACCTAACTTATGGTCATCTTTTTCTATATCTCACAAATGCCATATTTTTCTTTGAAGTGATTGGCATTATTAAAACAAAGGCCTTGATAAAAGAAAGTTAGTGTCTCACATATTATCAGCATCTTTTGGAACTTCAGGAAAATTGGGAACATGTTAGAAAATTTTCCTTCCTATCTCAGTTCTACATTTACATACTTTAATATTTACACTCATTTTTAGGCATTGTATTTCATAATCTTCACTTGATTATTTGTTGTCTCAGTGTACTATTCAATCAAAATGCAAAATTTAAGTTTTGGGGCCATTAAAGCTGTTGGTCAACATTCTGTACTCATGGGTCTATTTATGGAATTTATTAATTTGGTTATAACAGCGAATTTTCTGATAAAATTTATTTAAATCTAAAATTACATGTTCTTTTGGTGTGACATGATATGTGTTCAATGAAATTCCATTAAAATTTGATATGTAATCTTCTCATTAGATTTTTTCCCTTCATCATGATAAAAATTTGAGCAGTTATACTATGGCTGTTTAAAATCAATTTTTTATGGAAATGAATAATTTGGTTATAAATATGGAAATTAACCTGAATACTCAAAAGAAAACTAATTTTAGATAGAACATAAGAAGAGGAAGAAGATTAAACCAATTCTAGGTAGAACATAATTTTGTTTAGGGTTTTTTGTTTTGGTAGTAGAGATTGAAACGGTGTCACCTCGCAGTAAACTCTTCATCTTCTCCTACACAATAACAGGTTCTTTACAAATACAATTTCTTTGTCATAGTCAACTAAAATATTTGAATGGCTGAAATTTTTATGCCAAAGTAAGAGATTATATTAAGTTTCTAGAGTTAGTGCATCAAATTAAATATATACTGTAGTTTTTTAGTAAAATAATTTGTAAATGGCTGGCGTAGCAATTTAAAATGTGAATATTTGATGTGAGATTCAATTTGATGTATATTTTTGTTGTTAGTTCTATTATGTGTTTAATTTTTGGTCTTTTCGTTATGTAAAGCAAGGTTTTCAGACCCGGACTGTTCATTGAACCGTAAAATGGAGATGTTCAAGGTTTTTAAGGTCGAACCGAGATTGAACTAGGGTTGAACCGTAATGATGTCATAATTAATTTAATAATTATTTAAATATAAATAAATATATTAAATTAGTATAAATAGAAAAATTGACTATAATAGTTCCAAAAAAATATAAAGATTTATCTTTCAAATGTTTTATATATATATATATATCATAACTTTCATAAAGAAAATAAGAAATATTAAATTCTAAGCAAACATAAATAATTTTTGTTAAGGTTTAATATTATACTCTTTTTATAGGAGCTTGTCTAAATTATCTTAAATCATTACCATGCCCATTTGACAACCCAATAATTTGTCATGCCCAAGCCCATTTGACTAGGATCATTTATGAAAACTTTTAAAATAACAAAAAAAAAAACAAAAACAAAAGCTAGAAGAGTAGCCGGCCAAACCATTAAATATTTGATTAAATAAAGAACAAAACCCAATAACATTTTCAAAAAAGAGTGGTTGACAGCAAGTATTTAGTGGGTGACAGGAAAGCAAGTTGTCCATCACGCAGAGAAGAGTTAGTAGACTAGAAGACTCTAGAGTGCAAAGGCAAAAGCAAAACGCAGAGAGAGAGAGAAAAAAAATGCAGAAAGAGCAATCGGAAAAAGTGCAGAGAGAAAAATGCTGAAGCAACAGTCGGAGAAAATCATGATAGAGAGATCGAGCTAGTGAGAGTGAGAAGCAGAATAAAAAGAAATGGTGGTGTGATCTAAAGGTCTGAGGTTGTAGAATGAAGATTCAACAATGGCTAAGCTTGTAAGTACTTAAAAAAGAAGAAAAAAAAGCTCTGAACTAAACCCGCGAGAACCCTCCACGGTTTTCAAACTCGAGAGGTTCAACCGCGGTTCGCACGATTCACTAACTTTTGTGTATATGCCGATTTTTGGAGTTAAAAAAACTGTTTTGATGGACGGTTTTCGGTTAACCCAGTCAGACGATACGGTCTGGTCCGGTTTTCAAAACCATGATGTAAAGGACTGAGTGTCGAGATTTGCCTTTCTTATTGTCAACTCTATTATGGTTTTGTATGGAACTTTAATTTTTGTTGTTTTTGGTTCTATAAATCAAATTTAGAAAACTTTGGTTTTGTGCCTCTTGATTTGAATGTTGTTAGAGTTTTGATCTCATGATGGTTTAAAGTTATATGAAAAACTTAGCTAGTGTTCTTAGAAGTTCTAGGATGTGGAAAAAAAAAAAAAAAAAAAAAAAAAAAAACCTGCAATTGAGATAAACAAAGTAAAGCTGCCTGTGGGTAGAATCTAAGGTTACCCTTTTGGCATATGATTAAATTCTCTTAGGCTGTTAAGATTTCTGACCAATTACAGTCAAATTTTAATCTGAATAATTGCAATTGTTAACTTATTTATGCAATTTTTATCTATTCAAGATTATTACATTAAACATAGGCATTTACATCCCATTGTGGATTTTCATAGCAGGTATGTAAGTGATTCTGCTGCTAACTTTGAGCTTTAATATTTTTGGACTTCAATGGGATTGCTAGATGGAATCTAATATAAGTTTTCATTTTTAATGTTATGAGGCGTGAGGGGTACTTTTAGAAACGTGATCATGCACTTGAATTTATTGTGTATATGCTGATTTTATTGCTTTTTTTTTTTTTGTTTTTTTGGGTTCAATTCTTAGATTCTGACATAATTAAACAAAGCAAAACGTGGCACTGGTATGAAACCATGAATATTGGCACACCTTTTGGGTTTGTAAGTTGGAAACCTAGATTGCAAACCATGCGCATGTTACAGTCTTTAGCAGCCCCCAAAAAAGAAGAGATAAGTTATTCTTATTTTTGATTTAATTCGTGTAAACTACATCTAGCCTACTACATGTCTAGCCTACTGTATTTGCTGCAGAATGCGAGTTTGGGTGTTGGTCCATTTCTTGAAGACAGAGCATGGGGTTGTCTTGATCTAACTCATTGTAAATGTCAGAACCTTAAGTTCATGAATTACAATTCATAAGTCACCAAATACAAAATATATTTTTAACATTGTCCTAGAACTCACTCATTCATGGCTGATTATAATTTAAAATGCAGTTTCCTTCATACTAATGATCCATTATCAATCACATGACCATATATACATGGCTGTGGAACTTGACGAATCGATAATGAATGTGTCTTTCTAATTGTTTTAATGATAACCTTTTGATACCATTTATCGATATTAGGTTGTGTTATGATTGGACTAACCTTTCTAATGGTTGGTGTATCTTGACAATTAATTGATTAGCTTTCTACAACATGTGAGAGTTGGTCATGGTATTAATTCTTTTTAGTTATAGTTCTTTTATTGACAAGCTTTGGTTTCAAATTAAAAATTCAGTTTAGATTAAGGCAAAGAGGAAGATGTTTTTAATAGTAGGCCATTTAGCATTTACCATGAATTCTAGACAAGCATTGTTTAAAATATACACATTTCTAAATCAGAAATACCTAGAACTTACGGTCAACAAAATTGCAAAACATCTCTACTTTTATTTCCATTAAGGGTGAATAAGGTGAATTAGATTTGGTCACATGTATTTTGGAAGTACACTAAAAATATGCTAAATGATTTCAATTTTTATTGTTAGGACATATGTGATTCATGTTAGGAACATATTTCACTATTTTATGTAGTTGGCTAATCCTTTGACAAAACGCATTTTACTTGTATTTGGGTAGATGTAGGATGTGTTTAATATTTCAAGAAACATGTTGTTTAAGTCTAGTATTAAAACCATGAAGATTGGACCAAGAAACAAGTGAAGAAAAGCTGTTCACTAAAGCTGGACAGATAGCTTGACAGCTGCTCGACAGATAGCTATATATCGAGGTTTAATGAGGCTCGACAGATACTACCTATCGAGGTATCTATCGAGAATTACAAAAATCAGTTTTTCAGATCTGATTTTCGGCCCATGCTTATGTATTTGTGTAGGGTCTCTTTTCTCACAACCCTAGACATATATAAGGCTTATTTTAGAAGCTGTCACATAAGAGAATACAAGGAGAACACATGCAAAAGGTGACCGATGCCTTATTCTCTCTAAAAGAAGCTACTGCGTCTTTGCGCCTTAGGGTTTTGTAACCAAGTGCTTTTTAATCTTCATTGTTGATGAAGTGAAGAACTTTGCAGCCAACATCTTTTTCAAGTTGGTGTGTTAGTCACATACTGGGAGCCATGCATCATTGGTTAGTCACGTACTGGGATCTATGCAAAAAGGGTGGCGTTCATATATTGAAGAGTTCAGAGGTTCTGAAGCGGTAAAAGATTTCTGTTGTAAGTTCATCTACAGGGATTGTAAAGTCTAGGGACAAAGGTTTTGTACTAGATCTGAAACTTCTCTTTACTATAGTGAATTGCTTTTTGGGAAGGTTTTCCCTCAGGTTTTTTTACTGTGAAACTAGTGTGTTTCATTAGTTTTCCTAGGTCATCATATCTTATCTTATTTATTTTTCCGTTGCATGATTTTGACATGATATTGATATTTGTTTGTTTTAACAAGTTTTATTCATAATAAATCTAATTAACAACTTGGGTTTAAAACTTGTTAATTCTATCAACCGGGGTCTAAATTTCCCAACACTTATATCATTCATTCATTCTTGCATTACATTTTTTTTTCCTTATTTATTTATAGGTGACTTTAGGGGTCCAAAATTGAGGTAGATTTTCATGTATAGGTTTTCAGTTTTGATACAAGGCTCATTTTGTGGGTATGTTTACTACATACTAAGGTTTTTGATTTTTCAATTAATTTCATGACTATTAAGTATTGATGAGAAAATCAGATTTGTATTCTAGATTCAGCAGTGAACACCCTTTCCACATTTGATGTTACAAAGATTGCTTCCTCATTTGATTGGGCAGTGAAGACTCTATCCGCATTTGATGTTACAAAGATCGCATCTTAATTTATTGAGAGCCATGAGTTTTTTTTTTTTTTTTTTATGTGCACAAATACTAAAATTTTCTTCTCATAATAATATGATAGTGTTAACTTCTTTGCTTTATATGTTTCTGCTTAATGGAATTCAATAGTTTGACAGTAAGAGTTTCTTCACATGACATATGTCCTAATTGTTCCATTTCTTCAAATAGTTCTTGGCTTTCTCAAAAGTGGGTTTGTATTTTTGGTTTTGGGGTTTTTGTCATTTTTTTTAATACAACATTTCTTATTTAGTGTTTTTATTATTGCATGAGTTTGAACTTGAGAAATACGATTATTGTAAATTTTGTAAATGCATATTATTTAAATATGTATCATAATATAATATATATATCTTTTGTAAAACTTTCCCGTGCATAGCACGGGTTAGCGACTAGTAATAATAATAATTCCATTCAACTATCTGCTCATATTATTCAATAGATAATTACAATTTTCACAATTGGATCATATATACCTAGAAATTATAGTGAAGTCTTTAGGAGTAAGAGTAACTAGCCGCAAATGCGTAAAGTGGAACGTATTTGATTGTATTCTAAAACACTCTCCTAGAATAAAATGAAAATTATCATTAATAAGTTCATATGCCCCTGCATGCAAAGATGGTTGTCTCCTCAACTTTGATTAAACAACATGTCCAATCTTCTCCTCCACAAAATGTTCATTCTTTATTTGTTGTGGCTTTCATTTCGTCTTTTCCATTCTCTTTAGCTAGGATTTTTCGTAATATGTATTGCGAGAGATTGGCTACCATTGAAGAAATCAGTCCTTGGGGGGACAAATTTGACATTAAGCTGACGAACCCATTGATCCAAACTCACTACCATTTTCATTTCCAAATCCTAAAATATAGAAATCCTCTCTCTCTCAAACCCGTTATCAAACATCTTGAACACACACCAGGTTCACACCAAGCTCTAATCTCTATTAAAACTAGACTTGAGATTGTTTAGGTTATGTTTGATAACAATTTTTGTTTTCTATTTTCAAAAACTTGTTTTTGGGAATATAAAGAAAAAACAATTTTTTTGTATTTTTGAAATCAAAAACATGTTTGGTTAGTTGAAATTAAAAAGATAGTTTTTTGCAAAAAAAATAGAAAATACTAAAATATGTTGTTATTAGGATTTGAACTCTAATGCTAACTCAATAAATGAGACAAATTCATTAAATTAAATGCGTGTTTTCATTGACTTTTGAAAATTAGAAACTGAAAACAACATTTTGCATGTTTTCAGTTTCCTTCACAAATTGAGTTTTGAGAACAGTTTTTGTTTTCTGTCTATTTTGGGTTGCCAAACAAGTTTTTTAGTCTCAAAAATAGAAAATTGTTTTTGAAAACAGAAAATAAAAGGAAAAAACAGTTACCAAACATACTCTTAGATTTCTTTGGTTGATGTTCAAGCTTGCTTTTGTGGATTGACAAAATCAGGAATGATTTTTTTTTTTAATCTATAAAGATAGTGTGCTCGATTGAACATGAAACCTCAATTTTTATGTCATGTTTCATACTAATAAACTCACCACCTCATACTTGTAGAGTCAACAAAATTCGAAAGAGTAATGCTACGGACACACTCCTTCCCACACCTAAATCTATACCTTGTTTGTGTCGCTAAAATCCAATCAACCATTGACAAATAAGCAAAATGTGGATTTGGGTGTGAGGATGGGCGTGTTCTTAGCACTGCTCAAAATGAAAACAGGAGCTGATTATGATGGCCTGAAAGGACAAGAAAGGAGTCATGGCTAACGATGGGGGATGGATCATAGATCCAGAGGCTCAACTTAGTATAAAGTTCTACATCATGGGCTATTGGCTTTAATAACTAAATTTCACATTAAGTTAAATGGGTCACTTAAGTGGGTTTCGGCCTAGAAGTGGACTTTTAGGCGGGTCATGTTCTTCTACATAATTGTTTGGCCCAATATAAATCAAACGAGAGCTGGTAATTTCTCTGAAGTTTTTTTCTTTCTTTTAAAACAAATCCCAAAACAAAATAAAATCTATATTTTTCTATCTAATAACAATGAAGGCAAATTAACTTTTAACACATTTTACATAAGAAAATTTTTCTTATTTAGTTACTTTCACTCATTAATTTCATTGTCATAATTATGTCATAAAAAGGGATACCAAAATAATTGATTGTTGTGAGTTCTAATTAACTCAACAGGTAAAGTTTTTGATGATTAAATAAGATATTTAGAGTTCAATTACTGCCTACACTACTAAAATTAATTTCACAACTTGTTTGAGTGGTAATAATGAATTTTTATAATAATGAATTAATAATCTGAACAATATATGTGAAAGTTAAAAAAAAATGGCATTCTTTGTTTTATACTTTTATTTTGGAAAAAAATCATTTAAAATCCTATATATAATTAAGAAGTGACACAAATAAAATTTTATAATTTTAAAAGTAATAATTAAACGCTTAGAGTTGTAAAAAATAACAAATTAAAGTCTCTATTTTAAAATATAACAAATTAAACTTTGAACCATAAATCTATATTAAAGTCACCAGACACAAAGCATGACTCAAACGTCACCAAATTCTAAAAATTAAAAATCCATGCTCACTGACTGTTTTGCAAAGAAAAAAATAACCATGAAAATTAAACAATTCCATGGTCAAACTCCTTTCCCTGTCACAATCAATGCCAAAGCAGCAAAACCCAATAAATGCATATTCCACATGCAGAACTTATCGACAAAGTCAAGAATCTAGCTAGGCAAAATTGAAAGAAAAAACCACCAACGACAAGACCATGGGCCAAAAATGCCAAAAGAAAGAATGGTTTGTTCTTTCTTAAATTCTCAAAGATATCAACAAATTGAGAAAACAGAGACCACTTATCCCCAGTCCTAGCAATCTTGAAATAAACCACACTCTTCTTGGAACGTATTATTTCTTGTTCTTCCTCTTTTTGGGTTCAAACTTCAAACTCACATGGTGTGGGCCCAAGAAATATTGTTTTCTTCTCTAATGGGAGATGGGTTTTGAATCCAACTCTAGGAGAGGCTGGATTATATTTACGATCCGTTTAATATACGTTATTAAGGCATATATTAACAACTCATTTTAAGAAAAAAAAAATTTTGAGAATTGAAAAAGCTGTTAAAAAATTTGACAACTCTTTTCCAATGAAATTATTCTAAAATGGTTTATTAACATATACTATAAGGACGTACGTTAGTAAAACTCTTATATCTGACAAAAATTTTGTCCTTTCTTTAATCTCTAGTTAATTATTTCAAGCTATGAATCTTTCATTTGGCTTCTTGCATACTTTTGAGATTTCTTTAATATTCTTTTTTAATAATAATAATAATATAACTAACCCCTTCAAACCAACCATTATTGACCAAAGATGGTATGCACGCATCAAAGCGTCTCCGTTATGACTTTCACTAAAATCTCCACCATGACTTTCCAAGTTGCAACAGAATATGTGCTCTGCTAAGTAGATTAGGTCTCATTTGGTAACATTTATCTCCCTCTCTGTTTATTTTATTTTTAAAAAAGACAAATAAAGTGGTCATTTTCTTTTTTAACCACAAGTGATTAAAGCTCTTATTTAGTTAATAGCAAAGAGTTGGGGATAATTTTGAAATATGATTTTCATATAGGCCGTGGGAGATGTTATTGTAAAGTGATATGTGCCCAATTATAAGTAACAATCATAGTTATTATTTATTTTATTCATTTCTATAAAATTTACAATCATAGTGATACATGCCCAATTATAAGTTACAATCATATATAGTTATTACCTAAACTAAATCACTGAAACAAGAATAAAGAGACATGTAACTTTGGGGCATGCAAATGGTGTCTATTCACTATAGAATAGAACTATAAAAAAGAACCTTTTTTTTTTTTTGAGTAAAAACCATGAAAAAGAACTTGATAATAAAGAACTAATTGGAAAAGCCAATCTTCAGCAGCCAAAAAAAAAAAAAAAAATGGAAAGGTCTCTCCATTTTCTTCTTTTCGAAATGTATTTTGCCGGCATAAAAGGCATGGCAAAAAATCTCTTTAAATGTACATAGTCGTATGTTGGGTATCGCGCCCAATTCTGCAAACAAATTGCACAAACTTCAATAAAAAAAATGACAGAGTATGTGTGTATGAATAGACAGCAATGGTGGGCTACCAAACACATGATAAGGCTATATAATCAATGACCTACGGTTGTGATAACTCACCAGAAACAAGGTATAAAATATTAAAATATACCAAAGTGGGCACCCAACGCGGAGGGAGCTTTAACTTCAGCCACCAAAGTGGGCACCCAACTACTACAATCATTTTTTTATAAAGAAAAAAAATGTGTATAAACAAAGATGCCAATGTACTAAAAGAAAATAATTAATCCAAATTTATCTTTAATCTCTCAAACTTATGGAATTTGGAAGCTAGCAAGTATGGATTCAGATTCTCTAGATTTCTTAGGATACTCTATTAAATAGATTTTCTTAAATTTTAATAATTTTTTAATGATTTAATAGTCTAGATTTTGCTATGTCGTTATTCTACTAACAATAATCTTAATTGTTTTATTTGCAACATTATTTTATTATTTTAAGAGTACTATTAGTAGAATACTAACATGTCAAAATCTAGACCTTTAAATCATAAAAGAGTGGTTAAGATTTAAGAAAATCTATTGTTAGAATACCATAGAAAATCTAGAGGATCTGAATCCAGCAAGTATCCCCACCTATTTAATTCCAAAAAATAAAAATAAACTTAACAGACTAGTTCTATTTATCTTGGTAATAATTATTAATTATTTCTACCTCTATTTTTAAATAATAATCTTACTAAAAACTAATGCACAAATTTTAAGAAAAAGTAAGAAAAACTTCTCATTATCTCAACATTTTAACTTTGAAATTTTTAAATGTATTTGACAATGTAGTATTATTTAGTAAAAATTATGAAAGGAAATATGAACAATTTTTTAGAAGAAAAAGGAATAAAATACTTTTGGTCCAACAATTACTTGGACCAAAACAATGTCTTATTTAAATTACCTTCAGAAAACACAATAAAATAAAAATCTTTGTTGGGTGGTAAAGCCGTAAAGGTAAAAAAAAAGAATGCATGTCTTAATTAAGTGTTCTCTGTCTCTTATCTTAACAATCACGAAGCCTTCTCTTTTTCTCATGGAGTACCAAGCAAGCCACCTCCTTCAAAAAAAATAATAAAGGTATTGAAATTTGAATGGTAATATATAATTGGCCATTGGAGGAAAATTTATGTATTCATGAGTTGTGTTGCTTAGGGATTTGATTGAATTAGTTAGGTTTTTGATGTTGGGAACCAAACTTTTGTTTTGAACCAATTTTACAACCAAAAAAAATAAAAATAAAAAGAAGTTTTCTCAGATTCTTCACTTCCTGATGAAAAGGAGGCAGATTGGAACTGTATTTTTGTTTAGAAGTAAATTAAGTATACGGTTAAATCTATCCACAACCTTCTTCGTTGAGGATAAGTTTATTATTTGAACTAATAAATAATTGGACTCTAATTGATTTTATTTGTTTACTTAGATCCACTGAATTTTAGAATAAATAAGTTTATATGGATTTTTTTTGCATGGTACTTATGAAAATGAGTATGAGAAATTATTGAGAGCCAAAATATAAGCAATTTCTATAATTTTTCTGCAAGTCTGAGTTGCCTCCTTTGCCATTTCTTGAACTTCCTGCAGTATTGGTTTGGGAGCTACTTTGCAGTATAGTCTCTGGAACATGTTATTTTGAATTTAAAGGTCTTCCAGTATCACCGCTGCAGCCCTATTGTTGGATGTAGTGTTAGTTTGTGGTTTATGAATTTTTGTAAATGCTAATGGTTTAGTGATTAAAATTGTAGATAAATCGATATAGCTTGTGAGATTATAGTGTGCTACCTAACACAAACTAACATGGTAGAAAATAAAATTTCGCTTGAATGGAGTAGTTCAAGCAAGAATGTTGTTTGGACATTGGGTGTATATATATATAATCAAAATTTTTTTTAGTAGATATATAATCAACAGCTAAACAAAAAGGTTTAGATTTAAGGTAAAAACTAAAGCTTTCTTAACAACTTTGGGTTTAGACCCTTGTTCAATGAAAACCCCACTTTTGAATTTCCAATTTTTGTCTTAGAATGTGGGAAATACATGGACTAGGGCACAAGGCAACTGTAGGTGAATGAGTCAGGCTGTTGGTAGGCCTTATTTATAAAATAACCTGCCTTAATTACAATATTGTTCTCATCAATTGGCATACATGATGACATGAATGACTTGTTTTTCATTCAATTCATTTATATGGCTGCATAGTGGTCCTTAAATTTTTGTCATATTCAGGTGACTATGTGGGTGATATTTTCATATAGAGATGCTACGTACACAACATTTTTACAACAAATCACAGGTGGTTAGTTGTTATTGGTTCAAATTTGAAACTAACACTAAGATTACTTTTTTGCACCAACAATAACAACCTACCATTTAGGATTTGTTGTAAAAATGTTGTAGACATATCATTTCTCTTTTTGAAAACAAAGTATGAAAGCAGCATATTTAAGAAAGTTTGGAAGCTAAAGCAAAATGGTTAGTTTCATTAATTTGAGCTGGCAAAAAGATACATAATTTTAATAGGCAAATATATATAAATATATTTATATATATATATATATATATATATTACAACAAAAAGATCTTTTGTATACAAGCTATAGAAAAATGTATAGGTGTGATATTGTAATAAATGATATCCAAATAACTATTATGGGTTGGGATTTGAATGTGCATGGGATTCTAATCATGAAGGTTATGAATTAATTGGTTGAAGTTAATTTTGTATGTAGCTTTGTTGAGAAGTTGTTTTATCGTGACTATTACTTCTATCTTATAAATCAAGGACATCATTCACCTAAGAAATTGAAGAATTTATTTTGATAGATCAAAGGATATTATAGACTCTTCATTTCATTAAAAGCAATTTTGTTGTGAATAATCATTAGTCCTCATTTCAAAGGATATAAAAAAATAATAATAATAAAAAAATAAATAAAATAATAATAATAATAATAATAATAATAATAATAATAATAATAATAATAATGTCGAGAAGGAACCTAAGCCAAGTTGGGTTTGATTTGGGAAAAGAGAGACCAAATAGAAACGAATTTGAATTTGAATTTTGACGGAATTAAAAAGTCTATGTCTGTTTAAGCATTCAATATAATGATTAGGTTATATCATTTTGAACCCACATCAGTTCTGACCTGGAAATTAAAAGAGTCTTCAACATTTTCTCAAACTATGTCAGTGCAGATGCTAGGGTTTCAAAGTTCAACCTTTTGCCTTTCTTTCTGTTTATTCAGACCAGTTTCTGGTACTTCAAAAACCACTGCGAACAAAAAAACAAGGGTTAAGTATCTCTGGCTGCAAAAGTTCCTCAGATCCGGAAACCACAAGAAGAATTGAACTACCATTACTGACAATAATAATATCAAAATGAAGTGCAATTTTCCAAAAGCTATAAGCAATCTGACAACATAAACAAAACAAAACAAAATGCTCGTGTGCAATCCGCCACCAACACCTATCCTTCTACACAAACAAACAACAAGATCAATCTTGTTAGAGAAAATCTAACAAAACTATAATTCAAAAATATTCAGTCAAAAAAAGGAAAAAAAAGATGGCAGCGATCGATCCACTTTCTTATGAAAGATCCTCACTGGGAAGACCATCATCCATCCATGAACTTTATCTTTGAGATTATCAATGGAGTGAGAACACCATTGACAACGTCAAAGAAAAAAGAATCAGGAAAGTGAGGAGATGGTCTTGCCATGAGGGTCTTCTATAATAGAATGGAGTAGGCTATAGAGATTTATCCAAATTATAATCTTAACTCCATAGCTTTTAGAGCTATAGCATTCATTATCTGATTTGAAAAAACACGGAGAAAGGCAAGGCAAGACCTTTTTGATGGAGGGGTCGAGCCACTCGTACCAGCAAGCCTTGCACTGTTTGGCAGACTTGCGGACGAGAAGAGAGGAGATTCGAGTTGGGTTCCTTAATACTTAAGGAGTCAAAAGCAAGAAGAAAGAACAGCAAAAGAAAGAGAATATAGATAATTGGTTTTGGTCGAACAACATTGGATTCTATTTATAGAGAGCTAGGGCTATGTACCATTTTATTAATTTTGTTATTAATGAAGCCCTGTTGTGCAAATTGAGATCGGATTTGAAAACAAAAACTAAAGAATTATAGATTTGTCATCACAGCGCGTAGGCCGCGAGATTGAACTTTTTTGTAAATTTGCAAATACGAATTCCATTGTTGTCTTTCATTTTGTAAATTTGTAAACTTGGAAATGAAGACAGTGGGACTTGTGTGCGTGCTGTGCTAACTAGTTGTAGTACTGTACCCAACCAACTACCAAGTGGCATGAATATTTTCAAAATTAACGCTTGTGAGAACTGATTTGGACCACCGTCCACCACTCAATTTTAAGTATTAAATTAATTAAAGTCACATAATCTAATCTAATACTATATATAATAGCAGAAGCCTTAAAGAGGTGTTGCCACGTTAGAAAAAAATGCCTTTTAAAAAACTGACACGTATAGAATTTAAACTTAAAAAAACTTGCACGGTGCGTTTGGAAAAAACGAAAAAAAACAATGGTTCATTTTGTTAAAACACTGTTTGGGAGCCTCTTGGTATAAAAAGAAACTAACCGCTTAAAACAAAAAAAAAAAGAAAAAGAAAAGAAAAGAAAGATTGCTTCACAGAGAAAGGAGAGAGAAAGAAAAGAGAGACAGAGAAATAGAGAGGCAGAGAGAGTTCTCCGTTCCCTCGCCAAACTTAGAGCACCGGTGCAAGCAGAAAGAAAAATCTATGGGCATCAACATCGTTAGGCTATATATCTGCCACCATCAAATCGTCGGAACCGGTTCCGGTACGTTTTTCTCTATTTTTTTAGATTTGGGATTGAAATATTACTTTTTATTGAGTTTTTTTGTTGGAAAGGTTTAGATTTGATTTTGGTTTTGATTCCTTTTTGTTTCAGGCTTTTGGGCTCTCCATGAAAATGTTTATTTTCTCAATTTTTCGATTTATTTTGATATCACTAAGCCTTTCCCTGTTTTCTAATATCTGCGTTCATAGTTTTTTTTGGGGGGGGGGGGGGGGGTTTGATTTGGAAAACTAGTTTTGATTTGGAAAACACCTTTTGATCTGTTTGGCAGCGTTAAAACACCTTTTGATAGCCTTCAGTATAAAAGAAAACAAACTGCTTAAATTAGTAAATTGCAATCAAAAGGAAAGAGAACAGAGTTCGTCGGAACCGTAACCCAATAGCTTAAAAGAGTATTTTCTGGAACCATCACTATCGATTTCCCCACCGCTGAAAACAAAACCCTTTGGCCTGTTTTTCTCAAAAGTTTCACCGGGGTACATATCAGATCATTGGTAAGATCACCTTGAATTCTCAATCTTGACTACTCTCTTCCTATTTTGTTATTGTTGTCCTAATCTACTTGCTTATGAATAATTTGTGGTTTTTGTTTCCAAAATAACTTTGAGGCTCAAATGTTTGTAGGAAATTGAGAAAACAAACAAGGACACTGGGAAAATTACTAGATTTTCGATTTGGGGGTTGTTATTAATTTTGGGATTTGGGGGTTTCTATTTAGGGTTTGCTGCAATTATAGATTTCAATTCCTAATATGTTTTCCTCTTTGTTTCTTTTTTCCAGGGAAACACCATAGAAGATCAAATTCTACCTAGGCTTTGTCTCTCAGCGTTCTAAGGAATGTAGATATTATTTTAGGGGGAACCAACATATTTATAGATTTGATCTTTTATTTGTGACTTGGGTGCTGATCTAGGTCTAAGTACTCAGATTTGAGGTTTTGCATTCCTTTAATCAATTAACTGAAAGTTACTGCTTCAATTTGGTTTAAACATATTGTGATGTGAATTGTTCATTGTCTTGGGCAACATGATTAATACTTTTGGAATTCCAGACTGCAATTGGGGGAGGTGGTGGAGATATTGGAAAGAAAATAAATCGTGGTGGTGGTGATGTCGATGGCGATGAAGATGATTACTTTGATGACTTTGATGATGGCGATGAAGGGGATGGCGGAGGCCTATTTAGGAGACAGAAATTTCTTGAGGAGGTCATAATTCTTAAATATGTTCTTTAGTAGATTAAATGTTTTTTGGGTGCTGTTTTTATTTATTTTTATTTTATTTTTAAGATGTTTGTGAGTGCTGTTAATATTAGTATGTTCTGATGCAGTAATAATTTTGTGCCTTTTATCAGCTTTTTGGTCATAAATTCGTAGATGCAGTGTTAAATGAATGGCAGAGGACAATGATGGATTTGCCTGCTGGATTCCAAAAAGCTTATGATATGGTATGGTATTTCTCTAACTATGTGCTTTTGGCAAAGAATTATCTCGCCATATACCAACTCAAATTTTACCTCCAGGGTCTGGTTAGCTCTATTCAAATGGTAAAATTCCTAGAACTCAATGCCCAGCCAACTACTACTAGATTTATCCCCCGAGCACTTCCTAAAGGAATGTCACAGGCATTTATTGGCTGGTGAATATGCTTCCCTTAATTCGACATCATTGGCTGTCAAAGTTGCAGAGTTCCATATAATACTATGCTACATTTACCAAAACAAAGAATCTAACTGTAGATATACAAGTATAAATCCATCAGCTCCATTTTTTAGTAAAGCCACATTGTCTCAGCATATATATAAGGAAATTCCAATTGATGTAATCATGGGCCTCCTCTAAATCCAGCTTACATAATACTCCTGGTATGGCAAATTTCAAGGGAATCAGTTTGAGTTGTAGTCTAATTACATTGCAGGAATAGAGTTAGGGGCCTTTTTATAAATATGAGAGCTCGAATTCAAACTAATTCTAATCTTTTCATTAAGTAAATTCTAACCCAGCATGTAAGTTTGTAATTATTGTAATAAAACTTGAACCAGTGAGTGCCAAATGACTAAGATGGACTCTCAATTCCTTTTTCAATCCGAATGGGCCTTTTAATTGATGCAAGTCCTTAGGCATTAGTGGAGGTCTTCCAAAGAGGCCCTTTATTTGAAGCAATGCAACTATTGTGTCACAATCATTCTAATCTTTTGTTTCATAGTGCTTACTAAGATTTCATGAAATTTCATACATGATATCATATTATCATGCAATATATAATATAAGTTGCATCCTACACGTGATTGCATCAGGTGATTTCCCTATCTATGCTGCATTATAAGTATATTAAAATGTACTTATCCAAGGGAGGCAAGTTAACTCTTTAAAATATAATTATCCAAGGGAGGCGAGTTAACTCTTTTTATGAGCACTCTTTCCAGTTTGCCTACTTATTTTCTTTCTCTTCATTCTATTCCGGTGGAGGTGGTCGATTGAGAAGCTACGAAGAGATTTTCTTTGGAGTGGCATTGATAAGATGTACTTTTATACATTGCTAAAAGTATAATCAAACTTAGCTAATCAGAGTTGTTAGATTGCTGAATAAATTGTCAATCTTTGATGTTTATCAATGCCACCTCCAAGGTTTGTTACTTTCCTCTACCTTTTTATGTTTATTTTGTTAATCTCTACCCATTCACTGGGGTTTTTCTCTCATCATCAATGCAGAATTTCATAGTAAATTTCTTCTCTTTGGTTATATTAGTCGTACCTTTTATTGCTTTGTTCTTTTTTATTTTTAAATCATTTCTTTGTTTCTTTTGTTACAATTTTATATAGCGCTGAGGTTAAGGTGTGCAAGACCATATCTGCATTACAACTAATTTCACATCATGTTTTCCTGGCTTACAAAGGGCTAAGACCTTGGGAATTGTTGAATTCCCAATACTAGGCCGCATTAGTAAACTTGCTATTTCCTAGGATTCTTTGATTCAGTTTTGATTATGAGTATGTTGTTTTGGTTTGCTATATGGTTTTTTTTGTTGTATTTATTTTGCATTTGTTTTCCCTCTCTATATTTATTATATGGGCATTGTAAACTTTAGTTAGTTTTGTACATTAAGAAACAATAAACAAGTTCAATGGGCAATATAATCTTTGGGTTTTTATATGATCAACTGTGAAATGTTATGTTGGGGCTGTTGCTATTTTGGATTTTGTGGCGATTTTATTTTTGTTTTGAAGGTTTTGGTTGGTTAGTATGGTTGTTCAAGATTGCTGAACAGGTGTCTCATTTTAATTAAAATTTTAACTAACGATCTGTTTAGGAGTAAGCTGCACAATACCCCTGAGTGTGGTGTGGTGTTAAATAGTGAACATATTAGTCACTTAATTTGCACTACTACTACCTAACATCTTGGCACAAAATTAGTGGAAATTTTTAATGACCAGGAGGTATTAAGGTCCTTTCTTCTTTTAAGAATCAAGTTATGATACAATGGAAAAGAAGCACAAGAAATTGAATACTTTCTATGCCAGTGATTTTGGCCATAGGCAAAGTCAATAAAAGGGCTTTGAGTCTAAGAAGATTGTCGGATGTATTGTAAGGTACTAATATTTACGCCATAAGCGTTGGAAAAAGAATATAGGAAACTTAAACCTCTTTAGATTGCCATATTTTAAGTGGCATTTTAAGAATGTAAGGAAAAGATACAGAATCTTAGACATAGAAATTGTGTTACCACTATGCCAATATACGCCAAAATGGGAGTGAGCTCTACGGAGGTTCTGCTCATAATAAACTTTCTTTTTTCAAGGATGATTCTTTTACTAACAACAATAGAAAAGAGTTGAAAAATAAGGATATAGAAAATTTGGATTTGGGAGAAACCTGAAACAAGATTGACAAGCCTAAAAGGAAGCAACTGAAGCACATATCGTGACTTCATTAACAATTAATTGATGATGTAAATTATTGCCTCAAAAATATATCCTTTTCCATATTTACCAATAAAAGTGGTCGTCTTCCTAATTTATCAGTTAAGAGTACTCTTGCAACTGTGGCTGGAATCTACAAACAAACACTTACACTTCTTAAAAATGTAACAACCAAAAGTATTGATTCATTCTGCAGTTATAAGTGTGAAGAACCTGGATGATAGCAACTGATATAGTCCCATTAAGTACGTGGAAGATTCATTAGTATCACATGTTCCTTCTCTCTTTTTCTCTCTGAAAAAAATTGGTTAATTCAGTTTGAATTTTAGATAATTTCCTACTAATATAGATTGTGCTTAAAATTGCAAAATCTATAGCAATGTATAGATCTTCTGAAGTTGGATATGTGACTATTATGTACCTCTCTACAAGGTAATATATGGACTTCATTACAATTTTACATGATTAATAATGTTTTTTAATGGATTGTGGCAACATAGTTGAGATTTCTATGCAAACTATAGATGAAGTAAATGCTAAAAGAAAGTTAGAGATAATGGATGCAACCACAGTATTTGGTTTTGTGTTTGTAAAATAGAGAAGAAAAAAAAGATTATTAATGGCATAGTATGTGGAGGTTGCCGAGCATTAGAAACCTCAGTGCAAGTATATATAATGTGTTAGTGTTACTTATTCATTTGTGCATCTAGGTTTGTTTCTATTTCAATTTCTAGGAACTAAGTTGCTATTTGGTGAATTGTTTTTGTGTTCTGGGGGAGTGATGGTGTGAATATGTAGCTGATGTATTTTGTCTGAAATGTGTTTGTGGATTTGGTTGTGTGAATTTAAGGTAATGGGTTGTTGTTGGTAGTGATGGTGGTTGTGGCCTCACCCTTCATGGATGTGTTTTTCTATTTATTGTGTTTTTGTTATTCTGTGGATTGCTGTTGTATTTTGGTAATTAGTGTTATTGCTTGAATATTAATAATTAATACCATCACTATAATTGGAAGTATCTCCCATCACTATCACTATCACTATTTTTTTTTTTTTAGATAAGCTTTAACTTTGGGGAAATTTTTTTCTATTAATATAGTTGTCCAACCTAGTAAATGATATGCTTATGTCTTTTGGAGATTAATATATGCTTTTTGGGGATATTTAGATTTGCTTAAGAATTCTAAATCATGGCAACTATTTGCCTATGTCATAACATGCATGCCACCAATTAATTAATTCACAAATTTAGAAGAATAATACCTTATTCACAGTGATGTGATCTTTTGCCCTTATTTGTTAAATAAGTGATTGTGTTCTAATTCTTAACCAAATTATTTGACCCATGAAAATTAAGGATATTTTAGTTCTCTTTGTGTTTTCAGATCTACATGAAGCTACAAGAAAGTTGATTTGGAAGACAGTATATGAAGGCATTGCATCTTCTACGTTTATAGATATGGTATTTTTCAAATTTCAATTTCCTTTGATTGATATGGATTAAAATTCAGATTGAAATTAGTTTAAATAGAACAGTGCCTCAAAGTTGAGTTTTTATTATATTGTTTCACTGTTTGCTTTGTTTTGAATTGAGTTCATTGTTGTTTCATATGTGATTTTGTTAGAATTGGGATTTTGAACTCAAATATTATCTCTCCAATTTTATATACGAGTATTTGGAGAATGCGGAATGGATTAAATAGCCTTAGCTGATAATCTAGGTCATTACTGTGGCAGAGATCATTTGGACGGCCAGGATCTGTGCCTCCTAAAACCATGCTCAAAAAATTACTCTTGTGTAGTTAGTTTGCTTTGCACTTATGGTAGTGTGTGTATATATTGCGTTTTTAGCTTCCTTTGCACTTATGGCAGTGCATATAAATTGCACATTTTTATACAAAATTGTTGCTTTGTAAACGGCTCTGAATCAAAAATTGTGTCACTTCCTATTTTGGTGAGCCTCTATTGAAAAAAATAAGAATTTTATTAAATGCAAAAGGTACCTGTGAGCGTATCTTTAAGTACTTCAAAGCTAATGGCAATGAAAAAAATCTCATTCTGGCCGTTTGGATCCTCCCCAAGCATGTACAGATAGAGTTATATAATCTCGTGCATCGCACGAGTTAGCGACTAGCTACTATATATAATAGCAGAAACCTTTCCCTACAATTAAGGAGGTTGTGACATGTAGGAAAAAATCCCACTTAAAAATCTGCCACGCTACCAGTCAAAAGCATGGAATAAAAAGCGAAACGTTGTGCCTTTCACGTCTTCAGGATTTAAAAAATCAAGCATTGCACTCCTTCGCCATTGAAAGAAAAATGCATTAGGAACCATTACATTTAAAAAACGCTTAAGCGGACTGTTGTCTGCCAACTTTTATAAATAAACACCGCCTATAACTCTTTCAACCAATTAATAGAAATCAGAAACAACGTGATCTTAGGTAGTTGCGAAATTAACTACAACGGCCATCTTCCATTCAAAACCTCTCTCAATTTATATTTACCTTTTGAACCATTTTTTCCCTACAAAAAGTGATAGAAGTTCCGAATTAATGTTTTGCTCTACAAGAATAATTTACTCTGGCAAGAAAGTTGTTGGATTTATTGCAGCCAATTGAAAGGTGAGAATATTTTCATGTGCTATTTTTCATGAGACTGAATGATTATTAAAAAAAGAAAAAACTGAAACTTAAAAATGTTAGCAGAAAAGCATGGTGAAAAGGAAAAAAAAAAAAGATGTGAAGGGAGTTCACATAGGCTCACTAACGAGGAAGAAGTTTTCCTCAAAAAAAAAACGAGGAAGAAGTAAAGAACTGAAGAAGAATATGGAGGAAAGGAAAAGTAACTTTATAGGAATAGTAGAGGTGAGATAAATCTCAATCATGGATGGGATTGGGAATAGTAAAAGTAATTTAATAGGAACCTTCTTCGAAGGTTCATGCTTCACAAAATACCCAATATGTGTCTTTATTTATACTAAGACCATTTTATTGCTTTTATTTTTAATAAGAATCTAATCACTCTTTTTATTTATTCTTTCACTTAAAAAAATTAACAATCATTATATATTGGGTCCTAAAAATAAAACACAATATTAAATTTATTAAGTTTACTTTCTTTTTTTTGAGAATGAAGTTTACCATATACTTTGGCATATGGTTAGCGGTTATTAAGTATATGGTTAGCGGTTATTAAGTATATGGTTAGTGGTTATTACTTATGTGGGAGAGGTGTAACCCAATATGTATTAAGGATTGGATTATATAGAAGATTGAAGGCTGTTATTATCAAGGGCATTACAAACCTAGCATTGACACTTCAAGTGAGTGATGACAGGTATTCTAAAATAATTATCGTCACTTCATTTTCATTTTGTTAGCATCATAAAATAAGTGAAAATTGTAATACCATATTAATAGAGCTTCTTTAAAATTTTAAGATACCATACCTATAAATTAGAGAGTTTTATTTATTTTACCATAAATAACAAATAAGACTATCCTAATTCAAAATAAATAAATAAAACTAACTAACCCACACATTGTGCGGGTCATACACTAGTTAATTTAATATAGCACCCAAAAAAATAATAATAATAATGTAAGGGTCATTCTACCGTACCCCCCCCAAAAAAAGGAGGGTACGGTACCCACCTATATTTGAGCCGTTAATTTACTGTGGTTTTGATCTTGTCCGTTGATGTAATTTTAAAGGTTTTTGGTTACCGGTTAAACATGTTTTATATATAAACAAAAAATTAAAACATTCATCACGCTTTTCAGCCTTTTCTCCTGTCTCACGTTTGCTTCTCTACCTCTCTACTTCGTTTGCTCATTGCTCTGTTTCCCTCTCTAAACAAAACCCTCAAATCAGATACCACATCTGCGGCACACCCAAAAACACTCAGAGCCCGGCGCACCCACAACCTCAAATCAGAGGAGCTTCTTCTCATCTAATCCAACTCGTCGGCGCCGCTCTCTAGCTTATTCTCTTCCAATCCATATTCAAATCAGCGGCGCACTCATATCCAATCCAACTTGGCGGCCCTTCATCTATTCCCGGACGACTCGACGGCGCCACCCACAATCATCAGGTTCTCTCTTTACATATGATTAACGCTGATATGGGTTTATATTATTTCTCTAAACTTTGTGGGTTTATGATATTATTTTTTTGTTTGAGTTTCGGTTCTTATATATTTGACAAATTAATCTTTACACGGAAGGGCTTGACAGTCCACCATTGATTGCCTTACTGCCATGTGAGACAAAATTGTAATAAGGTTGCCGATGCTTTGGCAAAGAAATCTCGGGTTGGGCTAGAATTAGAACGTCAGGTTTGGGTTGAAGACTTACCTGGGGACATTATCCCCCTTGCTTTGTTTGATTAGTTTTCTTATGTTTTAATAAAGACATCGGTCTGTCTCACAGATTGGTTTCTCAAAAAAAAGAACACCAATTTTTTTTCAACCTTGCTCTTTTTTTTTCAACCATCTTGGCAGTAAGAACACCAATTTTAGTGTTGGTTTGTGCTATATTTTAGAGTTGGTTTCCAATTTTAGAGTTGGTTTCTCTAAAATTTAGAATTTGAAAGAAGCCTGGTGAGTTTGCTCAGAGTTTCAGGAGCAGATATTTTATCTGGATGATGTTCACCATAAATTGAAGTTGTAATAAAAACAGCCTTCCTAATTAGATCATCTCCTGTATCAAAATTGTGTCTCTCTTTTAGCATTAGTTTCTACTTTCTACTTTCTAGCAGTGTGGCTCTGCATAGAGCCAGTTGGTGCCAAAGGCAAGGATTCAACTGGGAATTAGTCAGTAACAAAGCGATCTCTTAACTTGAGTAACGAATAGTGGGTCCCCCAGCTCCCAAAGCATTTGTACATTACCACAGAAGTTGTAGATCAGCACTGCACCTAGAGAAAGAGAACGTAGCAAGAGACAAAAACCAAAACCCACTTGTTTGTTCGACAAAGATATAGCAACTCTGACACCTTTGCCTCAACAACAATTACAGAGTACAGGGTAAGGTCATCTCCAATTCTGAATAGCAACAACAGACGTTGCACAGATAGTTTCAGGTTCAGCCCAGTGATTACTTTCAAATTAGGATTAGCTAACTATTTTTCTTTTTTCTTTTTTAGTCCAGTTACTATGAAAAATCAGGTTACATTATTTCTCATTGAGAGTTTATTTTAGCTTTGGTTTTTCCTAGGTGAGGTGAGGTACTCTGAATCAAGATGATACCGAATAAACGACTAACCATCATGGTTGGCTCAATCCCCCTTTCTGAATTAAAAATCCAACTACCTGCAACACTTGCTTAATCAAAAAATTGCATCACATCATCTTCAGTCTGGAGCAAAACTTGAAGGCTTAATAAATTGCATGGTTCATCTTAGCGACATATATTATTATTTGGCTGTGTAATGGCATCTCTTTTCACTTCATCCTAGTTCTACCCCACAGGTTCTGTTGTTGTTTAGTATGCAATTGTCTATGTAGTATTTGCCAGCGAAATTTCTGGGATTGTTTTTGTTTGACAAATCCTTTGAGCACTTAGCTAGACGTACTGTCGCCTAGATTAGGGCTGCTTCTTTTTTTAATGAAGTAAATTAGGGCTACTTGATTCAACAAAGAGCCAGAGAAAAAGAAGAGTGACATTGATATTCATTAGTCAAAAGGTCAAGTTATATTAAGATCTTACTAGAGTCGTCTAAGACAATTTTGGTACTTTCTTTCTTTTTAAAGTTTGTTGTAGTATTAGCAAGCAGATCTGATTTTACCTTGGTCTGACTGCTAGTTTACATTTACCATCTAAGGTGAAGTGGTTTTGGAACTTGTTGAGTTCGTGCTTGCTAGCTCTGACAAATCAGCAAATACAAGATATCATTGAAGGGGTCCTTCTCAGTTCTCACAGGTGTCCCATAAATTTGTCTTCCATGATGGAAGTGTAAAGTGTTATTTGATAATAATGCAACTAACTGTGTATATGATATTTGATTGGAGTATCAAAATGTCCGGGGGTTGGCTGCAGCTCAGTAGTGAAAATGGTATCTATGCTATTAGAAAAGATATACAGGAATACTCTCTTTTGATGTTTTCTTTTTAATGTTCAAAAGAACTGTATGAATAATTAACAATAAAATATGCAACTAAGGCAAAAATAGTAATAAAAATAAATATATGAAATATCCTACAAATTTTGCACATGATTTCTAATAGAATTCCTTTTTTGGTTAATATCTTTTTCTTATACTTTCTTTCTTCTTCTGTACTTTTTCCATCTCACTAGGTATAAGTCCAGTGGTTGCACCACTATAGATACATGATATATCATAAAATAAAAATAAAAATGAAGGAGACAATTTTAGCTTGGCTATGAGCCAATTGAGCCAAAGCATTAGCATTTTGGTTAGCCTCCTTAAACATATGGGGGATCTTAATTTCTTCAGAGGAAACAGTGAAAGAGACACTTGCAATTATTAATGAATGAAATTAAATAAGGGTTAAATTTCATAAACTATGTTAGGGTCATGTGTTTATGGTAATGTCAAACCATGCCAAATTATGAAATATCAAAGTCAACCGTGAAATGTATTTAAGAATTATCAACCATTTAGAGTGAAAAAAACGTTTGTAGGATCTTTCAACCGTGAAATGTATTTACTTTTTAATGCATGTTATTGCTTACCTTGAAATGTCAAACGTCTTTTCATGCTATATTGCAATAGGAGTATGGGGAGAGTGAAGAATATTGAAGAGCAAGATGCCATTGAAGAGCAAGATGCTCACCAAGTTAGGCCCCCGAAAAGACCACTTGGAGCATTTATAATTTATTAGTAAGATTCACGCAATTCAGTATATATTCACTTGTTTTATTTATCCTATTGTTATATTCAAGAAAGTGAGTTTTGTTCAATTTGGATTTTTAGTAAAAAGCAAGTAGAAATGATGAAAGCTGAAGGCATTGTCAAGATAAGCAAAGCTGTAAGTTGAATAATACTTATATTTTTTTAGGTTATTATTATTGTTTAGTTCACATATTCATGGACATCATACTTGAGTATGAAAATCTAAAATTACAGGTTAAGAATGAGATTACAAAAAAGTGGAATAATCTTGATGAAGACTCTAAATTAGAGTATAGGAGGGAAGGACGTGAGAATTCTGAAAATTATGCAAATTTAACACATAATATTCCTTGCAAACCACGTAAAGTAAGTATTTACCTATGAAACTTTTAGAATGCATCACTGTGTATTAAATTTCATTATAAAACCCTTTTTATTCATTTTATAATGCAGGTTTCATTAGATACTCGGTGTACCCTTGGTCGCGTTCGTTCAATGGTTAACAAATTGAATCTAAGACAAAAATCTGTCATACAAGAGTTAGGGTTTGGTAGTTTGTTGGATTTAAAGGAAATAAATTTGGATAGAGATTTATGCAAATGGTTAATTGATCATTTTGACCAAAATTCATGTGCATTGGATATTTGTGGTAAGAGGTTACCAATTTCCACTGAAGGTGTAGAATATATTTTAGGAATAAAATCAAATGGGGTTGATATATCTATTGTTGGGAGCGCAGAAGAGATAAATCATATGTGCCAACAATATGGATTAAATGTGGAAGGGGATATACCAATTAAGCTCTTAGAGGATGTGTTGAATAAGATGGAAACATCTGGAAATAAATTTGTGAGTTATTTTTTGCTGTTTATAGTGGGTACTTTATTATGTCCCACTACAAAATTTTATATGAAACGGTCTTTTATTTTAATTTGCCGTAATGTTGAAGAGATTAGAAATTTGAATTGGGCGAAGTTCGTGCTAGATTTTCTCATTCAAGGTGTACGCAAACATAAAGACAAGAATCTTGTAGCAGTTGATGGTTACGTGTTGTTATTAATGGTAATATGTAGTAAATAGTTACATCAATAATACAATTTTGTTTCTTAAATTTCTATGAATCTTGATTATAATTTTATAAACATTTTATACATTTGCAGTTGTTTTATTTTGAACACGTTAACGTTGAAATTGACGTTGAACATGTTTCCAAACGACTTCGACCATGTATTTGTTTTTGGGAAAAAGAGGAAGTTAAGCAAAGGATGCTGAAATTACATTCAATTGGAGGTTTTGATAGTCCTAAGGTAACAATTGATTTTTTATAATGTTTGAATACTTATTATTCTATTAAATCTAGTGCTTATTTAAATTTTTACCGTATGTAGTTGACATTATTTATTTTATGTTTATCATAGTTAGTAGTAACACAAATGGAGGGTGGATATGAGACTGCCAATATTCCATTAGAAAAGCAATATATTAATCAGTCTCATGCTATGCCATATAGGGATGAACACAAGCCAAATATGGTATCGTTTCCACCCAATAAATTTTATGACTTCGATGATTTTTTGATAATGGACATTTTTTTATGATTGTTCCTATAAATTAATCCACAGGATTCTGATGAAGCAACTCGTAGATTTGAGCAATCATTAACAAGTATTAGAGATGATGTGCTAGTTTTGCATAACACCGTGAATGTCATTGCAAAAAATATGGAAACATTTAAGAAAGATATTGTTTTGGAGTTGAAGAATGTCATTGCAAACAATATGGAAACATTTAAGAATGATATTGTTTTGGAGTTAAAGAATGTAGCAAACAATACGGAAACATTCAAGAATGATATTTGTTTGGAGTTAAAGAATGTAGCAAAAAGGGAACGCACTGGACATACCATTGATTTGGACCTAAATGATATCGTAGAAGACCTTAAAAATGAGACAAAGGTGCTGCCTAAGAAAGAGTTTACATCTCCGGTCCAAGACAAAATGGACCAAGATGGTACAGTTCATGTTAAAAAAGAATCTAAGAAAGAGTCTACATCTCCAGTTCAAGACAAAATGCACCAAGATGATACATCCAAACCTATTTGTTTGGAGTTAAAGAATGTAGCAAAAAGGGAACGTACTGGACATACCATTGATTTGGACCTAAATGATATTGTAGAAGAGCTTAAAAATGAGACAAAGGTGCTGCCTAAGAAAGAGTCTACATCTCCAGTCCAAGACAAAATGGACCAAAATGATACAGTTTGTGTTAAAAAAGAATCTAAGAAAAAGTCTACATCTCCAGTTCAAGACAAAATGCACCAAGATGATGCAGTACCCATTAAAAGAGAATTTAAGACGGTGTCACCATCTCCAATACAAGACACAATGGAGAATGACCGCAATGCTCACATGGTTGGGCTAAGCAAATCCATACAGAAACCTGGTAGCAAAACAGTCCTATCTCGTAATGTGGTAAGCAATACAGTACTTGCTAGTTAATTATTTTTAAATTGTTTAGAATTTCTATTAGCTACACGATTTTTTATTTTTTTTATTTGCTATATATTGTGCAGGATGTGGATATGCTAGAATTAACTTTCCCACATAACAATAGAATTATTGCATCATGTGTTACACATTCTGCCAAGAGTAAAGTCACCAAATCTCTAAAACGTAGCCCAATTGTCACCTCCCAAGTTGTAGTTCCGAATTTGAAAAAGAGGAAAAAAATCAAAGATACATCCCAGGTGAATTCTTTAATGTGTACATTAAATATTAGGGTGTGAATACAACATATTTTCCTATGTTAATTATTATGTACTATATTGTTTTAGGAATCTGGACTAGTTGATGAGGAGAGTATCAATGATTTCGCACCATTTACTGAATTGGAGAAGATCATATGCAATTATATTTTCAATAAGGATCTAGATGGGAGGTTTGTCATTTTTGTTTATATATAGAAATTAATTTTAATGCATGTTTTGAATAAGATCTAACTAAATAATATGTCAATGAATGATGTTTAGTGAAGTTCTTGTTAACATGAAATATGAGTATGGTGATCGTGCGGCTTTTTTTTCATTGCTCCCTAACCAATGGATAAGCAGTCAGGTTAGTTTATGAAATTAAAAAAGGAAAATATAATATTAATTTTGTTTATTTATTCACTAATTGTAACAATAATATTTTATGCTAGATTATTAACTTGACCATTTGCATGATGACTTTGGAAGAGAAAAAGTATGGAGAACTATATGCGTGGCATTTGCCAACACATTTCTCGGTAAGTTTGCTTTATTATTTTTGGTTGTGCGTATAGTATTTAATTAACACATTACTTTTCATTTTTTATATATGTTTTGGGTTGTGCTTATAGTATTTAATTCCTTAGTTATTTCTTTATATATATGTTTGTAGCAAAAAATGATTGAAGAAGATGGCAATCCCACACTAGAATGGTTTAAAAAGACATATAGGGACGATGACAAGTATATATCAAGATTGATGTATTGTGAACAGGTCAATTTACTCAACACACTTGTGTATTTTAAATTAACACATGCTAATACATTGCTTGTTTGTACTTGTAGATTTATATCCCTATGAATGACAATAATAGTCACTGGTACTTATGTGTCGTTGACTTTAGTTCAAGAAAAAAATGCATACATATATTGGACTCTTTGCCAAGCACAACTAGGCAAGACATTCGAATAAAAAACGTGCAAACAGTGGTACTGACTCTTTTTCTATTGATTTCAATAATAATTTTGATATGTGGTTTTATTAAGTTTTGTACTTAATAATTGCTTATAATCTCACTTTGCAATAGGTAAAAGGCCTTGATAAGTTATTGAGTTATTTGGAGAAAGACAACTATACTAATAGTATTACCAAATTTCCATTGCAATCACCACCGTTGAATCCCATACAAAATAATGGGTACGTACTAAATTGTAGATTTGCACATACGGATAACTATTGTGTGAATCTTTAGGTTTTTTAAGTTTAAACTGTTTTCATATTTCAGGTATGATTGCGGCATGTATGTTATTAAGCACATGTATACAAAAATTATCAAACAGAGTCTACTCTTGTTGGTAATATATTTATTGGAAGTATGTTTTACAGTTTTTGCATAATTTGCTTAAGCTTCTTATTCATCAACAATGTCTACTTTTTGCAGGAGAGCTGGTCGGAATGTATTCGATACAAGTTGGCATCAAATCTAGTGCTTTCAGATGAAAATGAACAACGTTCAAAAATAATAGAAAATGCTAGAAAAACTCCACTACAAGATATTTTTCGGTCATTGGAATGACAGTGATTTGTATACATTGATGACTGAATTTTTTGGAAAATGCTTCAATTTTGTGAATTTTATTTTTAATTGAAAGGGAGATTGAATTTCGTGAGTTGCACTACCCTTGTTTATGTGAGTTGTCTTGCATGTTTTTAGATATCAATTTATGATGTTTGATTGGTGAGGATGCTAAGATGCATATATATGAAAGTGCTCTTAAAACATCCATGATTATTAATAGAAAATGACACCCATCTCTATTAGCATTTTAAAACAGCCATGATTATTAGTTTTATGGAAGGACAATGCTGTGTCATTATTCAGTGAGGCCCTTCAAGATGTAAAGGGTAAGATGTTGGAAGCTTCTATACATTTGTGAGAGGTGACTCGGTGAGCAGTAGGTTTGGAGTTTGATTTGCCATTCTAGTGCCAGTTGGGTACCCATAAAAGCTTGTAACATCATTCCATAATGTGTCATTCATAATCACAGTGATTGCACTTAGGTCGTTCCTTCTTGTGAATGGGGGCTTCATGCATGCTTTTTTAAGAATTGTGCCCCGAGGGCAGAGGTTGCCAACATATTACTGGAACAAGAAATGGATGAAAAAAAAAAAAGGGATAGTGCGTTGATGTTGTTCTTGGAGAATCAGTGCCTACTCTAGATTGATTGAGGGAATGGGATCCATGAATAAAATTTGGCCTAGTATAATGCTTATGATTAGTTGAGCCTTAATGAGAAACTTCATGGTGTCCTAATAGTGCTAATGATATCCTTCAATGCTCCACAAGAATATGTAGGGATGGATTGTAGACTGTAGAGCGGAGACCTCGTCACATTATCACTTCAATTTGGTGAAGTATGTAGCAATGAACATTGTATCTTGAACTAGATTATCACTTCAATTTGGTGAAGTATGTAGCAATGAACATTGTATCTTGAACTAGATTATGAACGGTTTGCCCTAATTGAAATATTTGTGTACTGTTTACCTGTGAAAACACTTATTTGAGATTTGTCCAAATCTCAAAACCAAGATGCAGTAGATGACATTGGTGGATATCTCAATTTGACCATGTTGTTACAGTGGATCCATTGTTAAAGAGTTCAATTAGAGAAGAATTTTCTTGATTGAAAACAGTGCAACTAGTGAGTCAAGATTGTTTTGGTGCTTACTGCCATAATCATAACATGATTCTATATGTTATAATTATCTTCAGTCAAGGGACGAGAAACAAGAATCACCCTCGGATGGTCCAAATGATGAAGAAAGAGGTGACGATTCCGAACTTCAAAGCTTGTTTATATAAAAAATTTCTCCAAGCAAAATCTCTACAGATGTTCATTTTGCATTTATGAAAAAAAAAGTGTTGCAGTTGATCATGTGAACATGAAGAAGGGATTGCGAGTTTGCAACCGGTGAACTTTCCATAGCTAATTGGCTCTCCTCAACATTACTTTGCACCTTTTGTAATTGGATTAAGAGTGATGACAACATTGCACAACCAACAATGAGGAAAAAGAGGGTAATGCATTGGCTTAACATAGTAGCAGTACAGAAACAGAGCAACTCATATTTTACATTCATGATTCACACCACAACATTTATATTATGTTACAACTCATAGCTACCATTTTATGCTGGCTTCAGCAGCATTCTTTTGACCACAAGCTTAAACGCCCTTGAGACTTGTTGATAGTAGAGATTGCACACAACAATCTCAATAAACGATTTCAATATCTCTGAAACTGCATTCTCCTTGCAGGTTGATTATCAATAGTCCATCGCTAGCAAGGGCATTGTGTATGAAATGTTTCTCTTTTGAGTCTACAGTACAAAACCTTGGTTTTGAATTGGAATAGGCTCCAAGAGTTTCCACCCACCTCACAAAGAGATGCAAAATTTAAATAAAATCAATAAAACAGACTGCAACCTTTGAATCAGAACTACCAACATATTTTATCAGGCTATGACCTAAAAGTAATGTACAAAAGCAACAATTACTATTCAAGTAAAACACCTAAATCATGACAGTTACTGAACAAGGCTCAGAACTGATATTATGTACATAAATATTCCCTTTATAAGAAAGAACATACGCAAATGAGTAGAGTGACAGATTTAAACAGTACTCACCTGTGCAAAGCCCGTGGCACCATATACTGCACCACCATATCCTGCACCAAGAGCACCATAGAGACCACCACCAAACCATTACCAACACAAGGTGGATAACTTGGAAGCAGTCCTGCCTTCTGTGAATTTGATCCTCCAGACTTTTGATCTGCCTGTGGTTTTGCAAGAGAACACTCCAAATAAACGTACCAATGATGTGCACCTTCCTGCAATAAATTTAAACATATAAGTTGAGATCAGGTATTTGGGATGGACATTATAGACATGTTTTACATAAACAGTACACACAGTATCAATAATTAAACATTTTATTTAAAAAAAAAATTAAATTCTTACAATATCTCTTGAGAAGTAACATAACCCAATACTTAGACTACAATTCATAAGACACAAGAGAGTCAATAAACAATAGCGTGTCATCTTCATTTACAGACTACACAGTACATTCTTGATAAAGCAGAGAAGGTATATAAATCTACTATAAATTAATTTCATTATTTAAGGCAACTACGGACTATCTCAAATAGCATACATGAAGTATATGATACCAAACTGTTATCCTAGGACTATATAACGTAGAAGAAATATTCAATTGTCTACCATAACCCAATTAAGCCATATCTTCTAGATTAGATGGTCTACACTCCTCTAAACACAACCACTGGAATAAAGAAGCTGACAAACATGAATTTTGTTCTCATGACTGACAATTCCTGTCCCTTACAATTTCTTCTGTCTCTCTCCTTCCATAAGGGCCACATTAGAAATGACTGCACTAAATTCTTTTCTTTTCTTTTTTCTTTTGATAAGTAATAGAATTTTATTAAAAGAAAAAAAGCCACCCAGTACACAAGACGTACTTAGAATGCATGACTGCACTAAATTCCAAATTCTATATTTGAAAGAACCATGCTTATCAATTTTTTTTAAAGAATCTTGTGTCCTCCAATGTGAAGCTCCCCAATTAAACATATCTGATCAAACTCCATTTTGTGAAGCTTAAAGACCTACTGGACACCCGAATATTAACCAAAGTCTTAATTGTGATTATCAATAAATCCCAAGTGGCATGTATAAAGACAAAACCAGAGTTTTTATTTTGATAAGTAAACAGAATTATACTAATAAATTGGAGAGGAGTGTCCTCAAGAATACAGGTTCCCTCTATATAAACAGCTGCTAAAAATATTGTTCTGGTTAGCAGCTGAAAAAAGAAAAAAAAGAAAAGAAAAAGAGGGTAAAAACAGAACCTAGAATAGAAAATTTCTAACCATTAAGCCACATGACTAAGAACTCGGGGTTTGCTTCTAAGATCAGTACTCAAAGAGCTTTTCATATCAGAAAACATAAAGCAAACAACTAAAAAGAACCAGTGATAACAAGATGAACTTAATACCAACTCCAATCCAGTAACTCTATTCCAAAAACTAACAATGTGATAACAATAACCAAAAATGAAGTTTAACCAAAAATGCTAACAGCAGAAAAAAAAATTTCATATGTTGTCTAGTAAATATCCCAATAACATTTCACTATTAAGGAAAATTATAATAATTTGTTTCCAAATCAGGTGAGCCAATAGCTGGATGTTCCATGGATTCAGGGACGTTGTCACCATCAACATGTTCACCTTGTTGAATATGTGTAGATGGACATGTGCGCCTTGTGTGTCCAACATCTTTACAACTGCTGCATCGCCTAACTTTCGCATGGCTGTGGCTGTTGCTCGTGCTACCATGGTCGCCTTTAGTCTTGACAATGGCTGGATCACGAACATTTAAGTTTGCTTTGTTGGACGCAGTGCGTATCCCATCTTCAACAGCTTCTTTACTTGAATTATAAAGTTCTTCCATGCAGCGTGTCAACCTTGCTATTTCAACCTTCAATTCTTCGAAGCCTTGTGTTGTTCTTGAACCAAAGTAACACATCTGACTACAACTGGTAGACAATGCACTAAACCGTGCCATTCATATGATATCAGGAGACATTTGGGATTCAAGTTTGCAAGGCAGGTCGAACTTTGCTGTTTTCAACCATCTATTCATTATACACGTCGGTGGAATCTGTTTCAAATGTTCAACCTTCATAATAGCAAATAGGTGCCCACAAGGATATCCATACGACTCAAATAGCAAACAAGAGCACTTCATAGATTGATCAACTTGACAATACACAACCTCCCATCTTGAGTCAGGAGATGCATACTGAGATAAAGTGTACGTACGATAACCTTCCTTATCTATGTTGTAAAGCACAATGAATTTTTGTTCATTCAATAATTCTTCTTGCACCATGCTGAATATCTCCCTTATGAATATAGTAGCAGCATGTTTCTCTATTTCAGCTAACCCAGTAATCAGAATAGGTTCAGTATAATTTGAAGAAAAATCTGCCCCCATCTCATTGTGTCTAATACGTGAAAGTGCTCTATCAACTTGCTGGAACAACTCATAAAGCCTAGTCTTCCTATCCAGAAATCTATTCAAGAATGCATTCATGGCTTCACAACGTTGTGTACTCCTGCACCTAGAAAAAAAATGACCTCTCATGTAAGCTTCAGCCCATTTCATTTTTTTAGCATACATTTCATGCAACCAATCATGGTTATGTAAATTGTGATTGTCGACCATTTTCTTCCACATGTCTTCAAATCCATCTGGTGTAACATATCGTACCATACACCTAATAAAACTTTCATATACTTCCTTATCATGTAGATTTGTAAAAGCATTCCTTTCAAGATGCCACACACATAAACGATGTCAAGACTTTGGAAAAACCGTTTTAATAGCTTTACTCATTGCTTTGTCCCCATCTATCACGACTGAAATAGGAGTCTTATTGTTCATTGCTACAAGCATATTTTGCAACACCCAAGTATATGTATCGACGGTCTCATCAACCAATAGTCCAAAACCAAATACTATAGTCTGCCGGTGGTGGTTGACTCCTACCAATATAACAAGGGGTTTTTTTGTATACATTCGTCTTATATGTTGTATCAAATGCGACTACATCTCTAAAACATGCATAATCTAAGCGACTTTGAGAATCTGTCCAAAACAGATTAGCCAAACGGCTTTCTTCATCAACAGTGTATTGAAAAAAAAATGAGGAGTCCATGTCTGCTTTTGCTTGTAAATATGCCAAAGCACATTCAGCATCACCATCTTGCGTACTATTGTTGCGAATTTCCGCTAGATAATTGTAGAGGTCTTTTGAAGTGAACCCTATATTCTCATATCCTCCAGCTTGTTGGATCATATGATCCATGATTTGATTTGCTTTGACCCCAACACCATGCAGTGCTATAATTTGAGCCTTATCGGAATCCTTAATAGTCCTGTGCGAACGGAGAAATTGAGTCTCGAATTGCGGAACTAAGTCATGATTATGCTCCCTTTTAAACTCTCCTACCACCCATTCACCTGACTTTCGTTCAAACCTAATACGAAAAGCGGCCTTGCAACCACTTCTTGTTATTGGTCTCTCACGCATGCAATTTAAATTGGCCTCATTTTTCCTAATTCGCAATCCTTCCTTTGCACAAACCCATCTTTTAGAGGTCACAATGTTATTTTTATTACGCTTCATCTCATCTTTGCGAATGCTAAACCCAACCAACTTTGCATACGTGTTATAAAACTCTCCACCATCATCTAGGGAACTAAATTTCAAACCAGTTATTTGGGCATCAGTCAATTGATCTATTCCTTTTTCGAGGATAGTGCTCCAATGTTTTTCCACATCAATGAAATCAGCCTTCCCTTCGTTCTCCGTATCATGATCCATGTGGACCAATATATTAATCCTAAACAAAGAAGATGTACAATGTTCAAAAAAAAAAAAAAAAAAAAAAAAAAAAAGAAGAAGAAAGAGGACCAATATATTATTCATGTATCATAATTCACTATTCACTGTAAACATCTCTATAATGTTCTGAGTTTTCACTATTTTTTTTGTGTGACAATTTACTATATTAGATGATTTATTGTCTTTTGTCTTTTATCTTTTTTCTATGTATCTTTGCCTTTATCTTTTTTCTTCTTCTTTTTTTCCTGTCGCTGACCCAGTCACCCAATCCCACTAAAACTTATTATGCACTACCGACAAACACTTTTATCCTTGAAAGTTGAATCAGTTTTCCTTTTGCTTTGAGCCGGTAACTTATCCCTATTTTATTGCCCAACTACCACACAACAAACAGTTAAACACTAATATTTTCTCTAATCTCTAGAGACTCTACTCTCTCTCTTGTCTATATAATATAGTTGCACAGAGTCACAATTCACAAAGACAAACACAAACTCATCAATAAGATAGTCACAAAGTCACAGAGCCAAAAAGCCAAAAAAAATTAACACAAGCACAGATTCCTAATCAGTAAAAACACAAACACCACAAGCACAAATTATGAGATTTTGAAGGATAGATTAAATACTTGAGTGTGAAGGCTGAAGCAGATCAAAGCTAGCAGCGGCGTCACGGCGAGATGGGTGTCGCGTGGTGGGTGTGGCTGTGTGGGAGTCGCGTGGGTCTACGAGATGGGTCTCGCCGCTCTCGCGTGGTGGCGGCGTCACGGCGTGGGCAGCAGCAAGATTTCAAGCTCTCATCTCGCGTTTTGGCAGCTTCACTCACGGCGTGGGCAGCGGCAAAGTCTCTCGCCTCTCACTGTCTTTCTTTTTTTTTTTTTGAAAAGCCTCTCACTCTCTCCGTCTTGCCTCAACCTTAGGTTTTCTTTTCATTTTTTTTTCTTTTGTTTTTCCGTTTGGACTTCGGAGACTGGAGTCTTCGGTCGGACTGTTGGGTTTACATTTTTGGACTAAATTTTTTTTTTTTTTTTTTTTTTTAAATGTGGGCTGGCCGGCTGGGTTACAATTTCAGAGGGCCCAAGTCTTTTTTTTTTTTTTTTTGAAAATTAAACTACTTAAATTTATTTATTTATTTTTTACAGGTGGACTGGCCGGCTAGGTTACAATTTCAGAGGGGGCTCAAGCTTTTTGTAAGGGGCCAAGTCTTTTTTTTTTTTTTTTTTTGAAAATTAACCTACTTAATTTTTTTTTTTTTTTTTTTACATGTGGGTTGGCCGGCTGGGTTACAATTTCAGAAGGGCCCAAGTCTTTTTTCTTTTTTTGAAAATTAACCTACTTAAATTTATTTATTTATTTTTACATGTGAGCTGGCCGTCTGGGTTATAATTTCAGAGGGTGCCCAAGCTTTTTGTAAGGGGGCCCAAGTCTTTTTATTTTTTTTTTGAAAATTAACCTACTTAAAATATATATATATATTGGGCCAGAGGGGATGGGCCCCCACCTATGTCTGTCCTTGGCCCAGCGAAACCAAAAGGAAAACAAAAACAAAACAAGATTAATAACAATTCAGCAATACAAAAGCCAATCAACAAAAACCCAAATGGAAAACTAAAGAATAAAGATAAGACGTACTGAGATTTTTAGTGACGAGAAACGGTGGAGACTTCGAACAAAAGGGCAGAGAAAGAGAAAAAAAATCAATGGCTGTTATCACCGACATTGAAGGAAAGAAGATTTGGGATGAACAATGGTTTTTCTTGGGCATAGGATCTTGTGGACTTTTCAGCTTATGGATCGAAAATTGAAAATTCAAAAAAATAAAATTGCAGGTGTGAAGGATTCGAACCAGAGTTGCTCAGCAAAAAATATACCGACTTGCCACCATGCTAATTCGAACAAAGTATAGAGATGAAAATTGACATTTTAACAGCCAATTATGTTCAAATTACACGTTCCAATATTTTATAGGAACAAATACCAAATGGCTTTAGAATGACGAGTTTGTATAAATTTTGCGAAACCTAGAGAGAGAGAGAGAGAGATAAGTGCTTTGTGGCACCGATAAGTCTTCAACAACGAAAACATTTCATTACTATTAGGGCTCTCTCAAAGTTAGCTAGTGGAGGCTCTGCTGACTCAAATGAGGCTCACATTTATCATTGTGGTCGATATGCTAAACTCTCAATGACAAAATTATATTAATAATTTTTTTAAAAAGGACTGGGTTGTTTATTTTTGGTAAAATCGGTCAATTGTGCTTAATTGTTTTTAGCTTTTCTATTGGTAATTTTTGTTATTGTGGAAATTTTTTGGGATGTTTATTTTGTTTTAGATGGGTCTAAATATAATAATAATTTTATGTAACAAAACTGCATAGATACTTTAGTTGGGGTGGTTATACTCGTGTCGGACACAGTCATTAAACACTTCCGCACACGTGGATCTAATGAAAATGTCTAAAAAATATAAAACCTAGTGTAGTAGCCTTGATTGATGACTATTTCTTATTGGATTTGTAGTTTCAATTTTAAGTGTTTACTGAAAATTTTAAAATTGTCAACAATCTTTGTATTGGATTTTTTGCATAACTTGCTAATTGTATAGTCACCCTATTTCCAACCTTAGACACCGCAATAAACACACAACTATGATTAAGTTGCAGATGTTGCATAAGAACAATTAGAGAGCACATAAGGTTATACATTTTTAGTTTTATAGTATATATTAATGATGCATAGAAAATCAGTAGGCTGAATGTTTCAGGTTTCAATGGGCTTGAGATTGCTTGGAAGGCCTGGAAAGAAAGAAGCACAAGATCAAAGGTAACTGGGGTGAACTGGCCAAGAACCCTCCGATGCTTAAGTTAGTTTTCTCTCTTGAAATCAGGAATTTCAACTCTATAAGTGGTGAAAAACTTACTTTGATTTCATATGGCTGAGTCTTTTTATAGTGAGCTTTGGAGTGGTTACTTGTTTAATAACTTCCTCAACGTGGATGGAAGTTGGAAGGTTCAGACTTAATTTCTACAATTGCCATCAGAAATTAAGAACTTAGTGGAAAGTTAGAGTGATGAATAAGAATTTTGCTCCTTCTTCAGAATAGTAGAACGTGGTCTGAATCATAAGCTTTTGGATATAGATTCACTCTGAAAATTTCTAAGTGTTTGGTGGTCGTCTAGGTGACTCCATGCTGGACGACCTTCTTGCACTTGGATGACCTTTCTGGTCTTGAACGACACTTGGACGAATTGGAGATAGTCTAATTTTTGGTTCACCATTATATATAAATAATAAAAATATAAACATCAAGAAAATGACCTCAACTATGTTATTTTATAGGGAGGTATGCCCCTGAATGTGACGGAAGCTACCAAGGGAGATACGTAAGAAGTTAATTGGTATATTCAAATATTTTTGGAAGAAACCAAGATAATTCCAGCTGATTTTTTTTTGTGAACAAGAGTAATTATTGTGGTTGGGCTAATTTCATGGGATGCTTTTTTTTTTTTTTTTTTTTTGGTTTTCGATTTTAGATCTAAATTTTTTAATAACTTAAAAAAAAATTACTATTGTCATGAGTGGTTATTAGTAAGTAAAAAAAGTTACCTCAGTGATAAGCCTAAATGTAAAATTATGGTCAGATGTGATATTGGTAGTGCTTATTGTGACGATTGAACTGTCAATTGTAAGGAAAAAAATAGGGTACCACCGAATGTGACAAAAGTACGATAAGAAGTAATGTGGGTATTGCCCAATGTAATAATGGAACGGTCAAATTTGAGAATAAAAAAATAGGGTACCACTGAATGTGACAAAAATAGAGTCAGATGCGATGTTAGTACTACTTAATGTGACAATGAAACCATCAAATGTGAGAAAAAAGTAAGGGAACCACCAAATGTGAGAAAAAAACTGTCACATGTGATGTTGGAACTGCACAATGTGAGGATAGAACCATTAAGTGTGAGAAAAAAGTAAGGGAACCACCCAATGTGACAAAAGAACTGTCATATGTGATGTTGGAACCGCATAATGTGAGAATGAAACCGTCAAATGTGAGAAAAAAAAAGTAAGAGAACCACCAAATGTGAGAAAAGAACTGTCACATTTGATATTGGAATTGCACAATGTGAGGATGGAACCATCAAATGTGAGAAAAAAAGTAATGGAACCACCAAATGTGAGAAAATAACTGTCACATGTGATGTTGGAACTGCACAATATGAGGATGGAACCTTCAAGTGTGAGAAAAAAGTAAGGGAACCACCCAATGTGACAAAAGAACTGTCATATGTGATGTTGGAACCGCACAATGTGAGAATGGAACTGTCAGATGTGAGAAAAAAAAAAGTAAGGGAACCACCAAATGTGAGAAAAGAACTGTCACATGTGATGTTGGAACTGCACAATGTGAGAATGGAACCGTTAAATGTGAGAAAAAAGTAAGCGAACCACCAAATGTGAGAAAAGAATTGTCACATGTGATATTGGAACTGCACAATGTGAGGATGGAACCGTCAAGTGTGAGAAAAAAAGTAAGAGAACCACCCAATGTGACAAAAGAACCGTCATATGTGATGTTGGAACCGCACAATGTGAGGATGGAACCGTCAGATGTAAGAAAAAAAAGTAAAGGAACCACCAAATGTGAGAAAAGAACTGTCACATGTGATGTTGGAACTGCACAATGTGAGGATGGAACCATCAAATGTGAGAAAAAAGTAAGGGAATAACCAAATGTGAGAAAAGAACTGTCATATGTGATGTTGGAACTGCATAATGTGAGGATGGAATCGTCAAATGTGAGAAAAAAGTAACCTGGTGTAGCAGGTTACCTACTAGTGGGTACCGTACCCCTTTTTTTTTGGGGGAACAGTAGAATTACTCATAATGTAAACTACTAACTAGCCAAATCAAGCCAATAATAATAATAATTCATTTATTTCTTCTTTTTATAAATACAATATTATTAAATTACACACTCAACAGTGTCAAATCTTTCTCTTTCAATACATCCGTGATTTAGGTTCTGTATATATCTAAAATCTAAAGTAAACTTCCGTAACATACACATGGATATTTTCCGAAACCCAATTATCATAGACCAATACTACTGCCTCACCAAGAATTGCCCCAACCAAACCTCTGCAGTTTTTATTTCTGATATATCTTGTACACAAACATAAATGGAATAGAAGTGAATCACTACATCTATGGCTATTGCATCATTTTTAGGGCAACCTTCTCTATTACATAGTCTTTTTGTTTTGGTAAAAAATGAACCTTTATTGCAGAAAGAAAAAACTCTATTTACATAGTCTTTTCGTTTACTTTGGTCTGCCGTATCGTTTTTCGATAAGCCACGCATCTGGGAGAAAAAAAAAAGATAAAATAAAAGTAAGTATTAGCTTTGAACACAAGGTGAAACCAAATTCTTTATCGTTTGTGGATCATGTTTTTTAAAGTTGTCAGGATATGGTACCCTGAAAAAAAGCACATTTTTCTTTATTAATAATAATAATAATAATAATAATAATAAGAATAAGAAGAAGAAGAAGAATTTTTGTCTTTATATTTTGGAAGAATTTTTGTCTTTATATTTTGGCCTTATTTTTATTTTGATATATATTTTTTAATTTTATCACTTTTAGTCCCTAAAATAAAAAATGTATTCTATTTTGATCCTTACAGTCATCTCTCTAATAAAAATTATCTGACAGACAAAGTGTATTGTTGACACATTAAATACTAACGTGATCATTAAAGTAATAATAAAAAATTTTATTTGGCATAAAAAAAATATCACGTCAGCATTTAAATAAAAAAAATTAAAAACAAAAAATCACATGAATTGAAATCTAAATTTATCTTGAACAAAAACAATAGGAACACAAACCCAAATTTAAGAACACAAAATTAAAAATCAAAAATCACAAACCCAAAAAATAAGAATACAAAATTAAACATCAAATTCACATCAAATTAAACATCAACACATTAAAAACCAAACCTCCCCATCATTATCAAAATTACATCATTTTGCAGTTGAATTGAACTACCATTATTGACAATAATAATATCAAAATGAAGTGCAATTTTTCAAAAGCTATAAGCAATCTGACAATACATAATATAATTATAAATGACCCACAACAACATAAACAAAATAAAACAAAACGCTCGTGTGCAATCCGCCATCAACACCTATCCTTCTACACAGACAAACAACTTAAGATCAAACTTGTTAGAGAAAATCTAACAAAACTATAATTCAAAAATATTTAGTCAAAAAAAGAAAGAAAAAAAAAGGGTGGGTGATAGTAGAACAACAATCTTGGATTCTATTTATAGAGAGAGCTAGGGCTATGTCCCATTTTATTAATTTTGTTATTAATGAAACCCTGATGTGCAAATTGAGATCGGATTAGAATTATTGATTTGTCATCACAGCCGTGGGATTGGAGCTTTTTTGTAAATTTGTAAAGACGATTTTTCATAGTTGTCTTTTTCATAGTTGGTGTGTATATTTATATACACACACCAACTACTCAAATCAGGCTACTTCTTTTGTCTAGTTCGAGAGTAAGAGCATTCACATCAGACCATCTAAAGTCTTCTAAAATAGATCTACAGTACAAATTTTACACATTTTGAGCAAAAAAACACCCACATCAGTGGGTGTAAAAAAGTGTAAAATTGTGTATATATTTCCATGATCTACAATACCCGTGTAAATATACACGGGTACTGTAGCTCGTTTATAATTATTTTATTACTTTCTTCTCTCTCCTACATCTGACTCTCATCTCAATTTTATTTTTTTTTCATTTCATCACAGCTCCCTCTTTCTCTCATCTCAACTCTGCAAAGTCGATCAGCTTCTCCTTCTTCTTCAAAATCTCAGGCTTCGAAGACGAAGACAATGATAGCTCGGCGGAGATCTCGCGTGGCACAGACTGAGTCCGATCGGCGAGTGAGTTAGGAACGCCGATCAGCCTCTACGATCCAACAATCAGTTTGGAAACGGAGACGGTGACGGAGAATTGATCGGACATGGAGGGCGAGTGGGTCAGAGTTGTTGTGATTGTGATTGTGTCGTTGTTGTTGTGATTGTTGTTGTGGAAGATCGGTGTGAATCATTGTTGTTGTGTCATTGTTGTTGTTGTGGAAGATCGGTGAATCAGTGGCCGGATTTTGTTGTTGTGGAAGATCGATGAATCAGTGGTTGGATTTTGTTGAAGGGTGGCTGGCTGGGTGTGGGTGTGGACGGAGAAGACGAGGTGGTCACTGGTGAGTTTGTGCCAGAGAGGAGAGAGAAGGAAATAATAAAAAATGTAAAAAGAATGAATATTTTATTAAATAAATGTATAGAATAGATAAACTGATGTGGGTGTTTTGTAAAAATGAATGTGTAAAATAAAAAAAGAAGGCATTTTCCATGTAAAATAAACAGAAATTTTAAACAAGCTGATGTGGTTGCTCTAAAAGTGATTGGTATATACCACTCAAACTGCTTATAATTTCCATTAGGCGCCTGTCAGGCACACCGCATTCTTAACGTCAAGTCAATTTTTTATTTTATTTTTGGATAAACAAATCAAGCCACTTTTAACACATGGACTTCATTTTTTTGGGGGGGTAAAAGGACAGTGGGATTTTTTTTTTCTTTCTCTTTTTTTTTTCTTTGGGATATTAAAAAGGTAACTTGTATGTCTTTATCATTTGGATATGCTTATCAAGGCTATATTTGTTAAGCTTTAAAGCTTTTGAATTAATTATCTGATTCTTGCCTATTTTCTTTTTTTTTTTTCTTTGAGATATTAAAAAGGTAAGTTGTGTGTCTTTATCATTTGGATATGCTTATCAAGGGCCACCGTCCACCACGCAATTTTAAGTATCAAATTAATTAAAGTCACATAATTCATTTAATATAGCACCCAAAAAAAAAAAAATAATGTAAACTACTAACTAGCCAAATCAAGCCAATAATAATAATAATTCATTTATTTCTTCTTTTTATAAATACAATATTATTAAATTACACACTCAACAGTGTCAAAGCTTTCTCTCTCAATACATCCCATTTAATTTGAGCCTAACCAAAATGAAATAAGTAGTTTAGTGCTAAGTTATCTATTTTCTTTGCCTAATATAATATAATATACACACACATATTTGTGTGTGTGTATATATATATATATATATATATATATATATAAAGATCTCAGAGAGTTATTTGACCATATATGTTGGGATAAATCCCGTCTATATGTGAATTAAATTAAATATAACCCAAACAACAAAGAAAATAGAAATCTACAGAAGCAAACAAAAAAAAAAAAAAAATTCAACCAACATTAACACTAAAAAATTACGTGGAAAACCCTCTAGTGTAGAGGGAAAAAATACAAAGCAAATATAATCAATCTACTATAATAAAATAGAGATTACAACACTGAAATTATACCCAAAACCTGAGTTCATAATAAATTGGTAAAATACAATAATATCTCTATAAACAAATACAACCTCATCACAAAATCTGAAAATACGATAGTAAGATCTTCCACTCTGAATACTTCAACTCTCTGTGGTTGTAACACCCAAGTAATCGTCCTAGAAAAAACATCAAATTTATCTTCCTTGTGTGTCTTGAGCAAAAGAAAAAATTTGAAAATACAATAGTAAGATCTTTCACTCTGAATACTTCAATTCTGTTGTAACACCCAAGTAATCGTCCTAGAAAAAACTCCAATTTATCTTCCTTGTGTGTCTTGAGCAAAAGAAAAATTACCTTTTCTTTTTTCCTCAATGCCACACAAAACGCTAACTTTTTTCCTTCAGTCGGCTTCAAAATTGTGTTTCACCCTTCAGTCTCTCTTAGTACCCGTTTGTTTCAGCGTTTGAAGCCCAAAAGTTGCGTTTTCAAAAAAGCCAGCCCAAAAATAGTGTTTGTTTAGTATAAAACGCAACTTTTGGAAAAAGTTGCGTTTTATATTTGTGAAGAGAACGTGCGTTTGAGTTATGGAGCTCTGGAGGTCCATAAAGCCAAAAGTTCGTGGGCGTTTTGATATATCCGTTAGGGGTGAGTTGGCAATTACCAAATTACCCTTCATCAGTTCTCAGTTCTCAGTTCTCAGTTCTCACGCTTGTTCTTCATTCCTCTCATCTCTTCTATCTGCTCTGCCCTCACCGTGCTGCTACAAACACAGCACCACCCGGTCTACCACCACAATCAACAAAACCCATTTCAACATTTGATAATCCAAACACAAAATCAACAAAACCAAACCAAAAATAACTCAAAATCAACACAAAACAACTTAAAATCAACTCAAACCCCATTGGAAAACCCATCCCAAACCCAACTCAAAATCAACCCAAAACAAAATCAACTCAAAATCAAACCCAAAATCCACAGAAAATCAACTCAAAATTAAACCATTAACTGAAAACCCATAACCCAAACCCAAAATCAAAATCAAAATCAAATACAAACCCAATGTTTCAATCATCTTCATCTTCTTCTTCATCATCATCATCATCTTCTCTCTTCCTCTTGGCTTTCGAATTATCAAAAAAAAAAAAAAAAAAAAAAGAGCTCAGCGGTGGAACGTTCTGGAGGAAGTGAAAGGGAAAAAGGGGAAAGAATGAACAAAAAATGAAAAGTTCATCATTATCATCATCATCTTCTCTCTTCCTCTCGGCTTTTGAATTGTCAAAAAAAAAAAAAAAAAAGAGCTCAGCGGTGGAACGTTCTGGAGGAAGTGAAAGGGAGAAAGGGGAAAGAATGAACAAAAAATGAAAAGTGGAATGTTCTGGAGGAATTGGCAGGGAAAAAGGGGAAAGAAGGGAAAAAAAAAAAAAGAAAACAGAGAAGGTACGTGTGTGGAGGAGAAAAAAAGAGGGAAAAAAAGAAGAATAAGGAAATGTTATCACAATATTTTCACAATAAATTTTAAGAGGTAGGTTATTACTAGCTAATATTGGTGAGAAAAAAAAAATTTAGAAAGAGAAAAAAAATAATTGTAATAGTACGTTCAAATTAAAATCAGTATCAATTATCACAATAATTTCACAATAATTTCACAATAAATCTTAAGTGGTAGGTTATTATTAGCTAATATTGATGAGAAAAAAATAATTTTTTTAGAAAGAGAAAAATTGATTTAAGTATATGAAGTAGTTGATTTAAATATGAAATAAACTCACATCCAAAAAAAAAAAAAAAGTATGAAATGAACTCCCTTACATATACATTGTCTTTTTTGGTAATTTATCCTTCAAACTGCCACTTTTATAAGTGCAGCCAAACACTCAGCTTTTTCAAAAAGCACTTTTTAACAGTTTTTACCAAACACTCAACTTTTTGAAAATGCACTTTTTCATTATGCACTTTTTGAAAACTCAACTTTTTCATTATGCACTTTTACAAAAAGCCGAACCAAACTCACCCTTAATCTCTCTCTATGCGTGAAAGCACATAATATGTTTTTATATAAAAGCTCTGCTGCCTACACTCCTATTCTTAATTGAATAGGAGTCTTGGACTTCTTGTGCAACACATACACCTATTTCTAATGGAAATAGGATTCCTTCCATGCTTAAACACAAGTCCTATATGGGCTAGACTTCAAGGTGCTGTACACCTCCCAACAATATATATATGTTTGTAATTGCTTTGTTTTAATCCGAAGTGTATCAAAGAAAAAAATCTCAATATTCTTGCAGTATATACTGAACACTAATTCCTCTCTCTCTCTCTCTTTGGCTAGTGTAATAAACATTATAAATAATATATAAGGTAATACATATTATAAGAGTCACCCACAACAACATATATTGCAGCAAAATTCAAGACTACTAAATGCTTGAGAAATTAGCACATCCTAAGGGATTATTTGTGGGTCCGGCTGAAATATACCTGGACAGAGTCCAACGGCCCACTTTTGCTTTCCCTCCTTTCTTTCACGAGTCTCCTATCCGTCCTGATATTATTTAATTTATTTTTTCCTTTTTTTGGTCACGCTGGTTGACCGAATCCAATCAGTAATAGAGCATTGGCAGCAAGACACAAAAACAATAATAGAAAGAAAAAAAAATTGACAAAATAGGTAACTACAAACTAAACCTAAAAGAAAATTCCATATTACATTAATTAGCTATTTGGCTCCTAAGGTAAGTTTTATAAACAGTAGCTCTTTATTTTAGGGAACGATTAATGCGATTGACGGTAACAAGAAGTTGGAACTGGCGTCAATTGTACGCATCATAAATAAGTTTTTTTATCTTTATATACTTGCATTAAGTATTGGCATCAAGTCCATATCTCTTTGCATTAGTGATGAATAAGCTCGCTAAATTGATTTAAGATGAACTCTCCTGATGTACTCCTTTTGCAAATGATAGTTTTAGCGGTGTAAGAACTAGGACTAGGAATCCAACCCCTAGTCCCTTAGTGCTGAACATCCGTAAAGCGTGCAGATGTATTTAATTAAAGAAAAAAAAGTGGTTGAGGCATGCATTCAAAGAAGGAATTCATTTTCCCCTCTCCATTGAGTGTGTTTGTTTCTAAAAAAATAAAAAGCTTAAAGCTTTACAAACAATGCATAGGATAGATTGGTTATAGAGTTAGAAAAAGAACAATCCGAAAACATTTTCTTGAGTTCAAGGATATTTCTTGTAGAGTTAGAAATAGACCGGCAACTATCTTCTCCTCCATTTCTGTTGATGGTGGCCCGCACTTGATGTTGAATAAATTGAAAAATAAATTATAAGTCGAATATTATAAGTCATGCACATTCTCAACCCCACAAAAATTTTCCTTTCAGTGAAAGTTGCATGCAACTGATGCAAGCTACTACCTCCTGTCTCTTTTTTGTAATCAGCAAACAGTCACCTAATATCTTTGTGGCTGACCTCACTTTCGTGGAAACTGGAAACCATGCTCATTTTCAAAAGAACATAGTACGTCTTTATCATTGTCTATTCTATCAAAATTAATCCAAATAATAAATTAGGTACAAAGTTTAGTTACAAAATTTGTTATAGTTTTAAATTACAACTTTATTCAATATCTTTTTATTGGAAGTGAATTTTAACAAATTCATCATTGGATTACATTTTTTTCTTATATATTCTATACTTGCAAAATTTTTAAAAAATTAAAAATCAATAGCTATGTCATCAATAAATAGTTTAAATTGCAAATTTTTGTAGTTTAAAATTATGCATAAAATATAAGCATATAGATCATATAGCGACTAGATTTGGTTCCAAAGCCCAAACGGTAGAAGGACTCAAGTCCAAATAGCCCAACACAATGAATTTATAGAAAGTGGGCAGTAAAACTAGGCTTTAATGGGTTAAGTAACGTTCACCGTCAGCCAAGAATGACAAGAAAGTAAGGAAAAACAGATGACAACCACAATATTACAAAAGAAAATTCTCCTCGGCAGAGTTCGAGAAGACTGGTTCTTGAATATATCCCTGTGGGACTTGATTACAGTTTTAGTTCTTTATGCTACAGTGTTTTCTCTATCATTTTTTCGATCCCCTTTCTTTGAAGGATCCTTTACATTATATAGCCTTCCTCGGATGATCCTGGCCCTCCATTTGTTGATCATGCAGGCTACAACTCGAGTGCTTGTCCTTTCAGACACCTTCTCAAACTTTATGTGAGATGCGACAACTAAGGTGGCACTGTTTAGGGGTAGTCCCCACATAAATGCGGCCAGGGGGTTTGGTGGGATGCATTAAATGTGGTGGTAGCTTCCATCCTTTCAGTCATGTCAAGATTGGCCCTCTCTCTAAAGCTCCTCTGCTACAATAAGACCTCCTATGGTAATGTGTCACTGACGTGGCCTTGCCGTCCGAGGCTGTGGCCTCCTCGGAATTGCACTGGCCTTCTCGGCCCTAGGTGTGACACGTGGCAACATTTCTTTATGAAATTGCCGTACCCCACAGATCATATAGTAAATAATATCCGATTAACACAAAATTTGACATGTGTATTAAGAGCATAAAACGAACATACAATTCAACGGTTAGATTTTCAAAATATGTAGTAATTTTGTCCATAAATTAATTAGGCACGTATTAGTACACAGTACACACATCTTAGGGTATGTTTGGTATGGTGTAATAGCTCCTGTAATGAAATAGTTATTCATATGTAATAGCAATTCGATTATTTAGTTGCATCTTTATTACATGGATCAGTTATTATAAACGAATAACTATTCTTTTAAATTGAAGAATAACTATTCATTTTTAAAATAGATGTAATAGCTATTCTTTAGTGCATATAATACTTTTTAAAATTAATATATTTTTAAAAATATAAAATTTTCTTATACATCATCTTTTACAAGCTACATTTGTCCTCCTAGGACACCCCCTATTATTTGACAACATGCTTCTTTGCCATTTCATACACTTAGCATGCTTTGTTAGCCCCCGTTTGTCTTTCTTTGTTAGTATGTTCTTTGCATACTCTCACTATTCCCCTTGTTTCTTCCTTTGCTTGTCTGCTGGCTTATTTCTTTTGTCTTTGCATATACACGCATGGAATATGGACACTTGAAGTAAGGGGGTGACCTCTTAAGCGCAAGTAAAAGGGGTAAAGATGTAAGTAAGAAGATGCAAACCTACCCAGAGCAATGTTCTGTAGATTAGGTGGGTAAAACGAAAAGCAAAACCAAGATTCAAGACGTAAAACGACACTGTTGAGGGTTGGCGTCCTATAAGACACACGTCATCGCACAAGCCTTCATTCCCCCCAGGGCCCCACACCACGTGAGTTTTGTGGCACCGCAATAATTACTTTCTCCCCAATCCCCACTTTGACTTTGAAACAAGTGTCTAGGCAAAGCATCATTCGCACTAACAATATAAGGGTATGTTTGGTTGTGATGAAAACAGGGAGTACGGAAAATAGGAAGAGGAAAATAGGATAGAAAATGACATTTTTTACTGTTTGATTCAGGAGATAAAACAAGAGAGACAGAAAATAGGAAGGAAAATTTTCCCTCTGGCCCACCTTTTTTTATCCTCCCAATTTAGGAGGAAAATGATGAGGAAAAAGTGTTGAATATACTTTACATAAATACCCTCACTTTATTCATCTCACCTACCCCTCACTTTATATAATAAGGACATAATAGTCAATTTATATAAACTACATTTTTCATCCTCTCATTTTTCTCTCTAACTAAACAAAAAAGTTTTCCACCCTCTCACTTTTTCACCCCTCCAACAAAACACACATGAGAAAAAACCAAATCTTTTCTATCATTCCATTTTTCTATCCTTACATTTTTTCACTCTTCCAACCTAACGAATTCTAAAAATAATTATGAGGTATATATGGAGTATAGTTGATATTGGCCCACATGCGCATGCCATAATATAATACGTTCCAAAATCAAAATCCACTCAACTTTTCCAATAAGTGCATGGTGGATAAGTGTGTTTAAAAAAAGTTTCAGGGCCCACTGGTTTCAACCACAGCCACAGGTGTGTCTACCGTATATAGTTGATAAGGATGTAGATTTTGTCCGATCCAAGCACCGTCTATGAAACACGTCACCACACAAGCCGTCCAGTCTCGAATCACACGCTGAACTTCTAGATTTTTTTCCCATAGAAGCCCCATCATTTGGTTTCACAATCGGTACCACCAATACCATTCCAGAACCGAACTATTTTCTTGTTTCTTTTACACTATATGCAATGCCGAACTCTCATTCTTATAATCAGCAATCTGAGCAGGAAAATCTGATGCATCATCCACCAACAAAGTTCTAGCAAAAAGCATTATCATATGGAAGCAGTAACAAAAACAATAGCTCCAGCCTACAGTTCAAGTCAATCCAAAAAAAAAAAAAAAAATCATTGATAGAGCAGCACAATATCAAAATTTTCAATTAAAGTGAGATAGAAGTGAAAGGAAAGGAAAACGAAAAAATGAAATCACCTACATTGTACTAGAGAGTTAAGACTTGGAATTTGATTTTCCAAAGCTCCCTCAAATGTGAAAATTAAAAAATTGTAAGCTTTAGTAGTTAGAACCCTAAGGTAAAATAGTAATAACAATGACTCTGGACACAATTTTTTGGTTACAACAAATTTCATAGTTATTGGTTATTCAATTGTGAGTATAAAAAAAATATAGTGAATTTATAAGTGTTAAAATATGTTTCGCGGAACAGGCTTTGTCTGTGGTGGTATTAAAAAAATGAAAAAAAAATATTATAAATTTTACTATATAAAATTTATAAATTTATGTGATAATAAATATAATTAATGAATTTTAATGAATTTATAATTATTTATTTATAATTAATGATATATTAATTTGTAAGGCTAATGTAATAAAAATGATAGGAACTACTACTTTAAAGAAAATTGAAAAAAGAAAGTTGGATGAGAAATATAACATAGACGGTAGACCTGGTATGGGATTTTTTTTTTACTGAAAATGATAGAATCGGTATGGGATTGGGTGTTGTTTGGGCATGGAGCCATGAAGGTCATGCTTTAAAAAATTGCCTGGAAAGTCTTGGAACTTGAATTATACGGTGCAGTAAAGATAAGAGAGTGAAACGAATAGAAACTGCACAGAAAGTGAGTTAGAAATTCCAAAAAGAAAGGAACAGAGATGTGGTTTTGAAAAATTCTGATGTCACACTGTTCTTTTCGTAATACTAACTGGCTTTTGTTAACGGGTGCTGTTCAGCACCCGTTAAAATTGATTTTTTTTATTAACAAGGTTTGCGTTAACCGGTAACATAAAGTGTTCGTTAAGAATAATATATTGTAAAATTTAATTAATAAAAAATCAATTTAAATTAATAAAGTGACTAAAAATATTACATAAATAATAAATAAAACTCAAAAAATTAATTTTATTACCTCTATCATCTATAAAACTTATCAAAATTCTGACATAAAATAAAATAATATTACATAATACTATTTCTTAACCTATACCTCACCATTAGCACTACCTATTTTTTTCATGAAGAAACATTATAAATGATGCGGCGTACGTAGTATTGTACATAAGTACGTGTCAGACATTAAACTAGGATCTGACAGTACCGCAATAATAAGGACTTTGCCTATTTTCTCCTCACTGACGAATACTGGCTTTTCAGGTTGTGACTTTTTTTTTTTTTGGGCTGAATTTTCAGGTTGTGACTTGTACGGTGAGTCGCTGACCCTACTACATAAACAAACGAAACAATAAAAATGTTCCTTATTACGTCAGACCATTTTTATTCATAAATAATTAGGCTTTACGTCTTTCTCTCTATCCACATGCATGAAATATGAAGAAAGGAAATTTAGGAATGAAAATGAAGCAGAAGGTCGATGAATTATACACCATCCACCGAGGTAGGCTAGTACAGAAACCACAAAAATATATTTAATATTTACTAAGATATTAAAAATAAATAAATAAAAAGCAGGACCCACTTCAAATTCTCTATCAATAATGACCTTTTTTTTTTTTTTTTTTTTTTTTTTTTAATAATAGAAACAAAAAGAGAGGATAGAGAGAGAGGGGATGGGGGCATCCAATAATGACGTTAAAAGATAAAGGTGGGATCCAAGAATCCAAATCCGCCGAAGTACCAAAATAGGCGTAAAGCTTGTCGTAAGTGATATTTAAGGAAAAAAGGCAAAAGGTATGATTGATAGAGAGAGACTTGAGGACAAAAATGATTTGATTCATTTTCATAAATAATTAAAAAAAATTAAAATGGAAATTGCCTCATGCAAAATCGATTTTTATTCTTTTTTATTAAAAAAATTTGAAATCGTGTCATGCATTGAAAACGAAATCTGCTCTAGATATGCGTAAAGGTAGACTAGTAATCGCTATGGACCTCTTAGGTATCCCTGGCCCAAAACCTTATAATAACTTTGTTTTACTTTATGAAACAAAACCCAAGGTTTAAATCCCTTCTAACAATTGAATTATTGTTTAAAAAGAAGAAGAAGAAGATGATGGGGGTACCTCGTATCTGGTTCACTAACAAATGAGCCGGGCTATTGTGGCCTACAGAGTGGTCTTGCTTATTCTTGTCGAGTGAGGCAATCCCAAAGCCTTGGTTCTCTAGGCAATAATGGGTCTTCAAGGCACTGGTTCTACGTTCACCATGAATTGGTGTGAAAGACAGAAAAGCCCTTTCAGTTCACACAAGCAATCAGAAAAAGAATTGGTATTAAACTCTTTTTGCCACATTGAACTCTCATAAAAAAAAAACTAGATAATATATATATACCACTCAAAGAATCAAATTAATATATATATATACACACACCAACCACTCAAATCAGGCTACTTCTTTTGTCTAGTTTGAGAGTAAAAGTGGTTGGTATATGTTTGTATATACCCCAACCAGTAACAACCACTCAAACTGCTTATAATTTCCATGCGGCGCACGTCAGGTACACCGCATTCTTAAAGTCAAGTCAATTTTTTATTTTATTTTTGGATAAACAAATAAAGCCACTTTTAACACATGGACATCATTTCTCATCCAATTCCAACATGAAACTCTTTATGTATTTATATATATATTCCAAGGAAAGCACCTGCTCCTTAAATGAAATTCTAAATGTATATATGGCAAATCACATGAAGAAACCCAAAAAAAAAAAAGTATTCATAGTAAAGATCAAACTTATAACTTATTCACATCTAATAATGATGAGACAGAGAAAGTGCTGAATGTTTAAATACTTAAAAAGGAAACAGAATTTTTTAACCTGTTCAGTAAACTATCAATGTCTTGACCATGCATATTGCTGCTGTCTCAGACTCCTGGTCCACAAAGATTTGACCTACGAGTTCTCATGTTCCATCACCTGTCAACAAGTAACAAGAACAACTATCTTTCAAGACCATTAATCAAAACAAACATGGAAAGATCAAACTAATTAACAAAGCCAAAAAGAAAAAGAAATTGAAAAGATCGCCGGATCAGGTGGATCTTCTAGATGAAGATGGCGGTGTCCCATTTCTTCTTATGGAAGACCCGCATCGGCAAGCCCCATCCCCTTCCTTGTCCTGATTCTTTTGTCCTTGACGTTGTCAATAATATGCGAACTCTTTACCTCCAAGGTAATATTGTTTTTCCAGTCAAAGTCTTCACCAATCTCTGCATCCCAACCATAATTTGCCTTTTTATTTCGAACGTGATAAACTTTTTTCCATTAAAAAAACACGCTTATTTGTTCTGAGCTTTTTTTTTGAGCTCTCATCTTATAGCCAGACTGACAGCGGGATGAAGATCTTTGTGAAGACTTTGTCCGGAAAGACAATTCACCTGGAGGTAGAGAGCTTGGATACTATTGACAATGTCATGGGTCTTAACGGTGAGGAACTTCGATAAAAGAATGGATTATGAGATGAAGGTGTGGAAAGTGTTGCAATAGACGCTATAAAAGAAGGTAGGGAGGCGTGAAAACTGGAAATAGAGAGAATGTGTGGTGATGAAAACTGAAACTGGAAATAGATAGAGAGAGTGTATGTGATATTGAAATCTGGAAAGAGAGAGAGAGAGAGAGAGAAAGAGAGTGATGAAAACTGGAAATAGAGAGAGAGAGAGAGAGAGAGAGAGAGAGAGAGAGAGAGAGATTAAAACTGGAAATACATCATGCATTGTATTTAAACATGATTTTTAACTTACCACATAAGTTACCAAAATCTGCGACATGCCAAACAGATAATGAAGAAGTTCTCGAGTTCAAAGCCTGCTTCTAGTGAAAACAGGGGAAGATCTGCCAAAATCATTAAAAAGAAATTTCTCTTTCTAGTCGATCTAGGATACCAAAAACGAAACAAAAATTTATAGTACCTGGATAAAGAGATATTTTTGGACTTTGCGGCCCAAAAGTTTATATACATTTAAAAGGGAACGCGATTTACTGTCAGTGTCTTGACGATATTGATGCTGTCCCAGCTCCCAGTCATACAACAAAGATTTGACACCTATCCATCAAAAACTTCGTCTCTAAACTTCAATTCCTACACCAATATATACCATCAATCAGCAAACAAAAATCAAACTAACTCAGAAAAGAAAATAGAAATCGAAACTTTGAATCAAAGACGACACTTAAGGAACTTTGATTCTCTGAAAATAAAAACAGTTGCCGGAGAAGTCGCCGGAGGTGCATCTTCTTGAAGATCGTGACCCATTGTCTTATGGAAGACCCTCACCGGCAAAACACATTCCCACCTTGTCCTAAATCTTTTGCCTGACATTGCCAAAAGTGTCCGAACGATCTCTACCTCCAAGTACCTAATAGTATTTCCTTGGAAATCTTCGTGAAGACTTCGACAAATATTATTTCTTTGGAGGTAGAGAGTTCGGATACAATTGACAATGTCAAGGCAAAGATTCAAGTTAGGGAGGAAAGGAGTCTTGCCGGTGAGGGTGTTGCATAATATGATGGAACATTTCAATTCCTCATGTTGGTGGATGAGATGAGATGAGCTTTAAGGGTTTTAACGGAGAGGAATATTGAGTTTGAGGTTGGGAAAGTATCTCCCTAGAAGTATGAGATATGAAAATTCAAGTGGGTATGTACCACACTATTTATAACCTCAAAGATGGTTGTGGTAAATCATCCTATGGGTCGACATGCAAGACCTTTGGTGAAGAGAGAGAGAGTGTGGTAAATCATCCTATGGTTCATACATCCATGACCTTTGGTGGAGAGAAAGAGAAAGAGATTTGTGAGAATTGAAGTGGGTGAGAAACCATGTGTAAATTATTCTAAGCAAATGGATGGTTAAATAAATTATTTTATGTACATGCATGACCCCTAGAAGAAAACCGAAAAGAGCAAAAAAAAATGATAAAATTTCTTGAAGAAAAAGAATATGAAATTCTATGCGGAGAAGAAGTCTGAGATATAGTGGAAATCGGTATGAAGTTTCCTAAGCTTATACTATCAAAAGACGGGGGTGGCCGGGTGGGGTAGCACGCGGGTTGTAGCCGATGGATGTGTTATGAGTTATGATTACTTGTGCTCTTTCTTTAAGTTAAAAAACTTTTTAACATAATTTTTTTATTAAAAGAAATTTCTTTTCTATTTTTAATTTCTTTGTGCAACTAAAATCGTTCAATAAACAAAAGAAAAAAAATTTCTTAATTAGTAGAAAATTAAGTGTAAAGTAAAAAAAAAAAAAAGACTAATGTCATCTTCAAGTAAAATTACTAGTAATCAAAACGA